>CM068825.1:50295589-50493089 GCA_028554795.2 Sinohyriopsis cumingii
ACAACAATTATTATGAGTCAATGAATTACTTGTCAATGAGCATTTTCTGGGTGTCTGCATCAATCTGATAAATCTGCTGGTTGGCAAACTTGGAAGGCCACTTCAGGAGTTTCTCCAGACCCATGAACAGACGATAGTTATCCTGTGTGTCACTCAAAAGATCATCTGGTCCAGCCCCCATTGACTGCAGAACTCCCTGCTTCTGCAACACAGCTGCAGCCTCCACTGCTGCAATAGGTGTATCATTGTAAACATGTAGTTGCTTGTGTTGGTGATGGTGACGGGTTTCAGCAAATTTAATTTCAATGATACAATACTCACCTGCTGCTACTGCATTGCTTATCTTTCTGAAAATTGAAATTTCCATTGTCCACATCATAAAGTTGCATCTTCCCATTAGATGGAAAGCTCCAGAAAGTCTGTAACTAGAAAAAACACAAACCCAGTCTGTCCCCATCAATACAGTACATGTGCAGTAGCCATCTTATATTTAGTGATCCAGACTATTTGTGGGACAGCAGAGCAGTGTGGGAGGAGGGAATCTGATAAAATCAACAGGTAAGTATTACAACATTAAAATCAACAGGTTTCATCACCCTCAAAACTTCATTTTATTATCACTAATAAGTTACCCATTGCTATTTTGTTGCTGATGGCCTCAAAAACTGGTATAAAAATTGACATACTAATCTTTATTGTAGGAGTGTCCACTATTTTAAGTTGACATCAGCTTCAGGTTTTTGAGCTGCAACTATAGAACACAAGACACATATGCCTCCACTCACATGCACCAAAGACCAAAGGTAGAAGGAGTGCAAAATAATAAGTGACCACCAAAACACAACTCTTATAACATCCTCCAATTATGAAGAACGAGTAAGATGTATTAATAACTCAAAACTTCACAGGCATTAATATTTATGAATGAAAGGGATTGAGAATATCTTTGATAGTAAGGGCAATCCACCTGAAAATGGTGATGCCAATATATCAGCTTAAAAAAACACTCATAGATGCCACTGAACTATAAACAACCTTTCCCTACTGACAAGGTGTGAAGCTCATTTCTTCTCATGAATACTAAGGAAAATTGGAAAACAGTTTCAAAGGTAAGGTTCTCAAAAGCATCACTATCAGTTCATACAGTTTGTTTACAAAGACCACAACAGGCATTAGAGATTCCACCAAAGCTGTATTGAGTGAGAAACCAGTCTCTGCAGCTCAAAATATGTTTCAATACTGGAAATATTAGGATTTGAACTAATGGCTGGGACTTTTAAGAACTTGAGCATGATGGACTGGGCTGCCCTATATTCCCTTAATAGTATAAATGGAGCATTCTCTCTTAGAAAAGGAAAAGAAGAAACTCTGCAACAGCACTTATTGATGAACAGTCAGGATTAATGTGTTTTCTACTGCAACAATCTCAAAATATTCTCCACTTTGCATCACGGACTTTGGATGTGGACTGTCTCCTGGCTGGATTGATGCAATCAGCAACCTTGCACAAAAACGTTTGTCCCAGAGGATAGATCAAATGAACTGAGCCAAGCATGAAGGTGGAAGGTCTGTGAGCTGTTGTGCAGAAAACAGCCCTGGTCTGTCTCCAGAGGCAATGTCCTGGGCTGGTCCACCACCAGGATAAGATGACCACTGAACAACAAACACTGAGGCCACTGAAGGACTATCAAAATGAACAGAGCAGTGGTGATCCTGACTTTGTAAATCCCTTGCCAAATCATTCTGAATGTCAGTAAGTTTTAAGATGATTCCGCTTCAGACTGACGGCATCCAGTGAAATGCATTAATATATGCAATCACAGAACAAGGACTATTGAGGTTTGTAAGCTAAATTTAATTCTAGAGCAATATGCAATAAATGTTATATTTCAAATGAAGTGAATGTGACATACAGGAGATATAATGCCTTTATCCTTTCATCAGATTCACCTGGAAAAGCCTTTTTTGTTATTTCTTCTACGCAATGTGCACACACTCCTGAACAAAAAAGGATGTGGTCAAAAAGTGTTCATTACACAAACCTAACTACAGTAGCCCTTCTGGCTCATAGTGAGTGCCTCACCCCAAATCAGACGTATCTCTGAATAGACAGGAGTGGAGTGTGCATGGGGACTCTGGCCACTGACTGGTTCCAATTTGCATATCAATTCACATGGTTTTGAAATTCTTATCCTAGGGGAATCTGAGCTGACATAGGATCTCTGTGTGACTACAAAAGTTTGCCAGAAGGAGAAACTGGAGGATGTGCTAGTGCAGTCTTCCTTAGCAAACAAGGTCTGCCTTGGAGTTCACTGTCCCAAGCAAGGATAGATATAAGTGAACTAACAACAAAGTCAATTTTTTGAAGCACATCCTAAAGAATTTTCATTATACTGTAAAAAGGAAAATGAACTAAACCAATGCTGAAGGTCGAGTATCAAGTTGCCAGGCCTTATATTCGTGACTAATACTGTAGACTGCATCTTGAATGGTTCCTCCTGATGAAACTTACTTAGGCAGAAAGATCAATAACCAGCCAAAACTTCGTTCCTCATCAGTAAACCAGGAAAAGATGATAGTAGAAGATCTGAGATAGATCATTAAGTACCTTATCTACTGCACTATTTTATTGTAGGATGTGCACCTCTTTCTTTAACTGTCTGGTGGAAATGGATAAGGGTCAAAGCAGCCTGAGAAGGATGATCCTGAAACTTAAGTCAGTATCCTTCCTTTATTATAAAGAGGAACCCCCCATCTGCCATAATGTTCAACAAGACATCTGAAAAGAGGGCGTCAAGCACCCACGGGAATCCACAGAAGAGGGATGCACAGGAGGTGAAGGAACAAAACCCTAGGATTGCTCTCCCACATCTTAGGGAAGGAAGAGGGTCAAGTAAACTTTATGGCAGGCTCTAAGTGTCTTGTTAAAATGGGGAGAATTCTCTTGTCCTCTGAGCCCAAGGGTTTAGGACACAAATCTAGGGGGAACGGCCCTAAGTTACTTCCTTATCAAAGACCAGATCTTTTCATCTTCTACCTGACTTGACAGGTAGGAGGAGGTAGGGGACCCAAATGGAGGACGAAAAGCCATCTAAGCCTGGTCTTCAGTAAAATCACTCGAGTCCACAATAACTGACAGGATATCCTCATCCAGCTCTTGACCCTGTGAGGAATGACTTTTCAACTGCATGCCTATTGATTAAGAAGGAAGCACGGGGATAGGGGTATCCACATCCCATAACTTGAAGGGACTGCCCCAAGTAGCAGACTTGATAGGAGGATGTGAATGCTTTGTGACCTTGCTCAAGCATCTGTGGAAAGACCAGCCAACCTCCCTTTTCTTGGACTCATCACAAGCAGGTGATGTAGGTCCACAACTCACAAAAGTCAGCACTGACATGAGGCCAAAGCCTGAGCATCTACAGCAACATAAAATGGAAAGGACAATTCACTTATCTGAAATGGATACTCCCATATCCTGTAGGGATTAGATGGGGATCTGATCCTCTTCTCTAGCCTATTATGTGTATGGACTCTCTATCCTCAGAAGGGCTGATTGGTAGCACAGCAAAGTAAGGGGGGGGGTCTTAACCTGTTCCCTGTCTATGTATTGATGGGGTTCTAATGACCGGTTACTGGTGCTTGAAGAACTGTGCAAAGTATTCTATCCTCGGTAACTGATGACCAGTGCCTGTATAGCTGAAAGGCACTGCTGATAGAAAAGGGTACAAAATACCTAAAATCACAAAAGACAGCATGTCTGACAACTAATTATACAATGGACTGTGGGTGTAATCACTATTATAATACAGAAAAACAAATTTGAGTGTCAGAACACATTATAAACATGGAAAATTTTCTGAGAATTACCGAATTCAACTGAATCAAATAACTTGTCCATTGAAAATTGGACTGCTACTGCACATGGAACTATGACATGAAGGACAGATTGGGTTTATGTTTTTGTGGTTCTAGACTTTCTGGAATTGTCCATCTAATGGGAGGTTGGAATTTTCTGATGCAGATAAAGGCAAATTCCATCCCATCAAGGTAAGAAGTGCAACACTGACAAATAATGTATTACTGATATTAAAATATCAGTCTGTAGAAACATAAAATCAAAATTGATAAGTAAGGCCAATTAACTTGAAAATGATTCAATACTGTAGTCAATTTGTCTTAAGGAGGCACAATTGTCAATTGTCATATGAGAAAATTAGCCCTTGAAGATGACAAGTGGCTGCTTAATAGAGGTTCATTTCTTCAATACTTAGGTTTATGATACTTAGAAAAACTGGCTTTGAAGACAGGTGATTTCATCTTAGAAGTGACCTTTAGATCAGGATTGACAGAATGAGTAATTTCAGTCAGTACAATATTTACAAAATATTCATTATTTAATTATCAATCAAAAAGACAACAGTCAAAACATTGCAAATCAGAAAGATCTTCTACACCATTAGCAACACTTTATCACATGAAGTCAGCCCAAGTTGACTCTGGTATTCCATCCATGAATATGTTAGTATTTATTGATCTTTTTACCATTTCTGACTAATAACGTGCATTCATTAGAGTAACAAGAAAATGCAAGCCTCATTTCATTTCTCTCTGCAATGAACCATGAAAACAATGAAGCAGATGGTGAATACATTGAAAACTTCAAAAACTTAAAGTGCTCAATGTGCTAATTTTGGCTCAAACTTAGTCATTACATTCATTGATTTACAATTTCTAACCTGACTGTCATCAATGGGTCCCTAACACTGTCAACTTACTCCCCAATGGAACCAAGCAGGCAGACTGCTTGATGTCCTTTTATAGTTTAAAGAACAGTCTATTTCTGTAAAAACCAGTTGTATGTGTCCAATATTTGCAATATATAGTTTTAATATTTCAAAAACAAACTGAACAAATAAAAAGAAGGAAGTCTTGTAGACATGTGTTCAAAGAGATGTAACTCCAAAAATTATCAAAGAGGCTGAACTATATCATGTCTGTTGCTTGAAAATTTACTAGACTCGCCCACACAAATATGGCTACCATGTTACTAAATAAACTCCCATTTGATTTGAAGAGCCAACAACTTGCTATTTTTTGTGAACTCCCTGGCAACAATCAGGTTAGAATTTATAAAACAATGAATGAAATGACTTCATGTGTGAATATTTTTTATGTCCTTGAAGGCTTTTGTTCTTAAAATGGGGGTGGGGTGGGGGTGTTACAAATAAATGGGAGGGTGAGCGAATACAACAGATGCATAACAAATCAAACATGTGAAGACATCTACAAAGTAAAACGTTGACACACTAGTCTGATGAAACAATTCATTAGCTCCATGCTAACAAAAAAAACAAGGGTCTCTCAAAGAGATTGACACTCTACTGGCCAGTACGAATACACAAACTACCCAATACATGCATGATTTCAAAGGAATACATAGTATTATACAAACTATACAAACATTATTTTTTAAATTTTAAAGTTTTATATCATACTTTCCATCAGGAACTATATTTAAGGGGCCTCTAATACAAACAGCAGGTCTACGCCATGATGAAAAGTACAGCAATTTGATCAACACTTTTCTTTAGTAATGATCTGTTTATATATGACCATTTCACCTGATAGGCCATTTTACTTGACAGGCCATTTTACCTGATAGGCCATTTAACCACATCTCATAAAGATCTGTATCAATTGTCACAAAGTTCCCGACAAAGACATCCACATAGGTAGACATGGCTATAATTCTGGCACTTCTGACTGGGCTGTCAACAATTCAAAATCTCAATACCATTATAATTTACTGCACATGTCTGCCTTCCATCTGAAGAAAAAAAGAAAGATATCAGAAAATGTTGAAGAATTAGTGGAATCATTGAGAATGTCATCACATTAGACCCGTAACTTATAATCTGAAGGCATAAGAGGAACCTGAAAATAGCAGAATGATCTACAATGAAATTTCAACAAGTGTTCCATAAATGAATGCATAAACCAGATAGTGTGCTTTGACAGACAAGAAATGAAAAGAACGAAACATGATAATAATCTCCATTTGCTTCATAGAAAAGGGTGGGATTATGTTGTCCTGCCCATCCAAATAAGCATTCATGCACATGTAATATTTTGCAACTTCTTTGACTCCATTAAAGATAATGACATCAAACCATGAAATCTGACTACATTAATATTAACATATACAAGTGCTTTAAGGAACTGATGCATCCCTAATACTGCCAGAGTGGGGTGGAGCTCATTTTACAAAACTTTGTTGTTGTTGTTCAGGGATGGTCCTGGCTTTCAAAAAGCTGTCGCCAAAAAAATCGCCAACCTCAATATTTTGTCGCCAATTTTCAAAAAGTGTCGCCAAAAAAAGTAGTGTACATTTTTCCAAGTGTTAATTTAGTCTATTAATGTAACAGGCAATGAAAATTACAAAAGATGGATTAGTTAATACTTTAATTACAACAAGCATTAACAAAATGTTACAAAGTGTTACATGAAGATCCGTCGCGATTTTAGGGCTGCCCACTTGTTGAATGCAGTTTCAAAGTCTAATTTTTCACATCTGTACATGCTGATTCTCATTAAATTCTCGAGAGATGAGATGCAGAACTTATTTCTGATGTCAGTTTTTATGAGGTTCATCTTACTGAATCCACGTTCACAGTCCTCAGTGCTGACAGGTGACACCAGTAGTCTCTCAGCAGCCCCCCCCCCATGGCTAGCTTCACAAAGCTTGTAGCGAATTGCTTCCTAAATCCCAAGAATGATCACTGAATGCTGTATAAATTTTCTCGACAAGAAAAATAGGATCTCCATTCCCACGAATGAAACTTACACGAGTCAACACCTAGCAATATTGGACCGTATATATAAGCGTAAATTCACACCCAATTTAGGGATTCTTTCACTCCTGTATTTTGAGAAATAAATAATTATTATTAATTATGCAAAACTGGTTTGTTTTTTTTGTTTTTTGCTATTTCTTGCTGCGGAGTTTAAGTCTCTGCAGCCGTAACACGGGACTGATGACAAAAGAAAAAGATCAATGAGTAAAATGCTGCACTGGCGACAGATGTAATTGTGATTGAGATTTTTTCCATTTGCTTTGTATTTATACACAGTAGTCGGTACTTCAAAGGTTATCAGTTTTCTATGAAGGTTCAGCAAAACTATTGTATTGGTATATGTATTAAAAAAAAACAGAATGATTAGCCATACAATTAATTATATCTGTTCTATTCGCGTCTTCAGAAGTCGGTCAGTTGTAGGTATAGTGCGGTAGCATGATTGACTGTATCGCAACATACAGTACTCAGCCCAGATGTCAGCATAGGCAGATTATGATGTAACAATGCACTGTAAAGATAGGGTTGTCAATAAGAACAAAGGATCGTTTGTGTAACAGATTGATTCCAATGCATTGCTTAGTCAAGTTTATGGCTTCCTTTCGTTCTGGCTTTAAATTTATTCAGTCCAAATCCATGATTGTATGTACAAATTAAATAACCAAAAAGTATGTCGCCAAAAAAATTGCCAGACGGGATATTTTTGTCGCCAATAAGGAAAAAAAATCGCAATTTGCGACATTGGCGAAGCCCAGGACGATCCCTGGTTGTTGTTGTGGGGTTTAACACCATTATTCAGTTCACAATAGGCTATACATGGCAGCCAGTATTAATGGTGGAGGAAGAAAATGGGAAAACCCCTGAAAGAACCACCGACCCACGAGAAGCTACTGGCAAGCTTTCTCACATACCCACACTGGTTGAATCCAAGACTCGAACCGGCGCAGACAGAGGGGAGATGGCAGTAATCCGTAATGGAGAGTGCTTAAGACCACTTGGCCACTTGGGGCCCCTACAAAACTCTGAAATAACTTCAAAATTATTAGACTAACATATCTGAACATTAGTTCATGCATGATTGCTGATCCAAATATCAACATCTATCTGATGGCCGGAGGGGGGGCTTGACTTGAAATGAACGTCTGAGCCATGCCCCAGAAACATACTAATTGTGGCCCATGGGTCAAAACTTCAATGTTTGTGATCCCAGTCTGTAACTACACATATATTTGTAGTGTGTAAAAGGACTAATTTTGGTATGCAAATGATTTTGGCACTCTTGGGGGTACATATTGCAGGCAGTGGGTGGGACAGAGCTGGGGAAAAGATATGCATTTTACAGGCACTCTTGTTGTACATATGAAAATAAACATCGTTATTAGAAAGAACTAAATGAAAATCATGACTTTTCAGTTCATATAGTGTTACAGTAATGAGCACATACTATGCTTTAATACACTATGCTTTACATACACTATGCTTGAATACAATATGGTTTAATACACTTTGCTTTAATACACTATGCTTTAATACACTTTTCTTTAATACACTATGCTTTAATACACTATGCTTTAATACACTATGCTTTTTATACACTATGCTTTAATACACTATGCTTTTATACACTATGGTTTTATACACTATACTTTAATACACTATGCTTCTATATACTCAGTCACTAGAGATTACTGATGATAAATTGCTCTTATTGAGGTAAACATTTGTTAAAAGTATGTCCAATTTACATGCATTTAAGATGGATATTTCAGATTCTTTTTGTTAATAAAAGCTTTTGAACTTTCCTCAGAAAGTGACTTACCATTACATACTTGCTTATAAGTTGAATCCAACTGCAAATTGCACAGACCCAGATCTGCCAATGTTGTGTTCAGATAGAATTTAAGAAGAATCATTTATTTAAATTATCCATTGGAATTACAATGTGCTCATTTACTGTTTTGATTAAAACACTACTTTGGCATTATTGGAAATTCATTCAAAGACTTCTGGATTATATAACTGTCATACATCAAGACTACTGATTCATCTACTCATTCAAGACTAATGGTACATCAACACATTCAAAATTATAGGAATTCATTCAGAACGTTTTAAACTTTTGGACTTGTTATAGAATATTTAAGATAATTTGGGATTTAATTCAGAATACTGTCAGTTTCTCTTAAATTTTCACTAAGTAACTCAGAGAAATAAATTATTTGTTAATTTTGATAAACTTGTATGTATTGCTTTCTTTCTGTTACGTAGTTTAAAAGCATATATTTGTAACAATACTATTTACTGAATGGTGCAAATAATGATGTTATGACCAAACCACATAATAGTGTATTGAAATTAATTTGAAATCTATCTGGATTCCCCCTTCCCCGGTCATTACCCCTTGCCCTTGCATGATGTCATGACATTGTGATGTCATGAAGTATTATTAGACATGATACAATATATTACAATTTTTATATGTGTATAACTACAATCATGGGATTTTATGATAATGGTGTAATTGTGGTATGGGGATTTTATGATACGGTTATAATTATGATATGGGTTATTGGCTTACATAACAAGACAGTTGACCATTCCACTAACCAGGCTTATGAAGTATTGTAAGAATAAAACCAATGTAACTTTACCTTTAATTTTATATCCTGATAAAAGCAATTTCTAAAGATAATGGCATGATTAATATATCTAGTTTCTTCCTCATAAAATCATCCAAAATGTTGATGATACGAAAAATCTTGATCAGAAATAGTCACTAATGTGTTCACAGCTAATTAGATACAAAATCGGCTCATTAATATGCCTGTAATTGTATTCATCCAAGATCTTAGTGATTTAAACCTATGTACCAAGTTTGATCATATTCTGATGCAGTCCTATGAAAGGCACCATTAGCAGTCAATCACATGCAAGATTACCTCATTTTAGTATGCATTGCTCCAATATACATGTATTATCAAACTCTGCAACATCTTGATCATACAAGTATATACTGAGCATATGATCAGAAGACAAAACCATTTTTATAAGTATATACACTTTAAGTAAATGGAAGAAACAAACTCACAATGGCTAGTATCACTGTTTACAATTTAACTATCTGTCATACGTATAGCATAATGACTGACAGTTAAATGGTAAGCAGCGATACGAGTCCCGGTGATAAAACTTAGAAAACGGAAGATTTAAGAACGATTGTTAGTGATTTTGAGAAAGGCTACAGACACGGCTCTTGGACACAGGTGCTCGTATCCATGCTTATACAATGTACTTGTCATACATGTCATTATTAAAAATAATAATAATTATATAGTACATGTATGACTGATAGTTAAATTGTAAGCAACAAGTCCCTGTGCTTAGGTGGTGGTGGGGTGGCATAGCGAGAAGGGTTAGACGGTGCGGAGCATAATGGAGAGGTCACTAGAGGACCGGAAGTGAGCAAGCCCTTCTATTTCTAATTAGCTGGATCAAAATTAGTGTTTTTATCAGTAAGACATAAAACATCTAATATAACAACTTTAAAAATTCTACCGCGAAATCTGGTATCCATAACCCATGTCTATGCTGCTATTCATAAATAATATCCTTGGTATTCAATCCGTAATTATTCAAACTGATACAACTTCGTGAAAATTTTTTCTGTATACTTACGCAAAATTCAATCTAATCACACTCTTGTGATCTTGTTTTTATACTGGTGAGATCCGTCCACTGTAAATAAAAGGGAGATAACTACAATCATGCAAAGGAAGCTACTAAAGCCGGATATGCATCCCCGTTTGTTTGTACCCCACTACCGATTTCGATAACGAAAACGTTTAATTTGATACAGATTTAAAGAACTAAGTAAAATGAATAATTGATTTATAACTTCCATCTAACTTTGAAAAGAATGGACTGATAGAGGCATCCCCTGCACCTTTCATGCTTAACGGACTTTCCTTACTAACACGGCGCTATATTGCGTACACTATGGGCTAGTTTATTTCCATCAGACAACATAAAGACGTAGTTCATCCTATTCGGTAGCTACCGGATAATTCCGTAATTACCCATAACGTTGGGAGTTTGGAATTATAACCCTTTGCAAACATGAACATATAAATTAAAAGGCTTGTTAAATCCACATGAAAGTCAAATTTGTTATTGTCATTATTTTCCTTTGCTTGATTCGACATTGTAAATATCGGAAGTAGACGAGATAGATATATTGATCTGTAGTGGTACACACACCCCTTGTTTAGAAATGGACTTGTCCAGGAACTGGAAATGGATCTCAAGCATGTCCGTCTGTTATATTGAAAGCTTCCGTTAAGCGTGAAACGCGCAGAAGTTGACGACGTTAGAGACATTGTACTCAGAGTCAGTTAGATACTGTAAATCAACGAATTCATTGACTAAGATTCTTGCACTTTCTTTTATCACATTAAAGGTTTCCATTATTGAAATTGTTAGGGAGTACAAACAAACGGTGATGTATAGTCGGACTAAATACTGTAACGAAAGCTCAAAAGCAGTTTCCAACTTTATTTGTCATCTTTAAAGTGTCATTTGTTTAATTACTGTATTGCACATATATAGCTATGGTGGTCCAAATGACTCGTGGTTCAAAGATTTCGGGGCATATATGTTATCTATGTAAAACAAAATGTAGATGTATGTCGGTAGTAGTTATATGAGGCACTTGAGGAGTTTACTGGGAGAGTGTAACATGACGCGTGTCTTCTTTTTCTTCTTCTCGCTTTTTTTCTTCTTCTTTTTCTTATTGTTGTTGAACAAATGTTTGCTCTTCTTACAGACTTTGCAAAAACTCTAACTCTTCAGCCTATTTTTCTCGAAAAAATCATCAGCCACTGATAATAATTTAGAAAAAGGTGAAGGTAGAACAGGCAAAACATGTTGCGGAGACGACAGGAAATCAGTAAAAGCTAAATTGATGTAATCCTCTTTAGGAAGAGTAATACTGGTTACAGTAGCACTAGTAGTAGTAGTAGTCGTTGTACTGTCACTCTGAGTAATCAGTTTATCTGTGGCGGGTTCGTTACAAAGAAAATTTTGACGTCTGGCCAAGTAATGGCCCAGGCAGTGCCATTTTCATTCGGATAGTCTTGGATTTCACCTCTGACCGAAAGGTTTGACGTCAAAATCGAGAACAATTATTACATTTTCTCCAATATGTCACAAACTGAACGAAGTGTGTCGAGCTGTTTTGAAACTGAACTGTTCTTGATTACGACTGGCTTAAGTTGGTAATTAGCAGACGCAGTTAGGATAAACAAGCAGGGTTGGAACTACCGAGGGTGTGGACTCGTGTCTTCCCTTGTGTTATATTGTTACAGGTTAGGCCTCCCATCCCTTGATTCATGGACGGATACTACTAATTTTCTTTGTAACGAACCCCTATGGTAGCGGGTGCACCCCAACACATTGTTTTCGTTGTTTTATCACCCTTAGGTATTGCACTTGAACTGTTTTGCAATGATATATTGTAGGAATGCTCGTGCGCATAAATATTCAAAGTGACGTGATGCGTAAGACACAGGTGCTCGACGCGAGCTTGATGTTGAGAAAGAAAAAAAAAAAAAACAATAATCTGAAAGGGAAAAAAATCATACAGAGTGACACAAATACCTCAGATTACCCCCATGTTCCGTTCTAACATAGGACCTTCTCTATCATACTATATAAGAGAGAAGGTATGTAGCTTCTAAATATTTGGTTCCACCTATGACCATCGACTTCCTTCTGCTGTTCCCGTCTTTATAGGCACACTCTATGGCTTGTTTTACTCCTGACATATATTTCGATTCATCAAGCCATCATTGACTTTTCTGCGTTGTACCAAACTGAAGTTACAGGCTCCGATACGTGCGAAGTTCGCGAATTTTGCCTGCCGAGACAACCTCGCGCTCAGGTGACAACCGGTGAAAACAACTACATATACCATATTTACAACTCTACGCTACATCACTTTTTTAATTACAGAACAGTGGTAGATGCAAAAGTAAGTTTTTACTTACCATTAACTCACATCAACTTTAGGAACCCTGTTCCATGGAAGAATTAGACATTGTCTTCTTCACTGTACATACATCGCATACAAGCGACTCTCATTTTCAAAACATGTACACTATGGGGCACACACGTCAACGGCGAAATATGACTGGCTCAGACGGTTATACTTAAATAACATCCATGCATCAGAAAACCTTTTCACGATGTAGACTATGTGTACCCAGGCAAAAGAGGTAATAACATCATCACATCATGTTAGAAATAATTTGAATGTGTAAAATTGATGGCAGTATACATTAAAGTATAACCTTTTGAGCCAATCATACTTCGCCGAAGAAAGAAAACACGTTGTGGCTGAATTATGTTACCCGCGTTCTTATTGGTGAACATTTCGATCCATTTCCAGTCTTAGACTATATGTACAAGCTCATTATCCTACTGTCTTCACCTATTCGACGCAAACAAGGTGTATACCAGAATACAATCATCAACCATAGTTAGCAGTATTATGTCCAACACAGAATACATAGACCAGGTGAAAGTATCGTTGGCCATCACGAAGATTACAGAGACAGCCATATGGAAAAGAAGGGTGTACGTACGCAAAAATCTGGCAAAGCTCCCCCCTCCCCGTACAAATGCCTACTTTTTTTACCACACACACACACACACAACACTTGTGCCTACGTACACCTGACGCAGACCCACTCGAATTCTATAGAACGGCCTATATCTAATCAACGCAGAAACGATCAAGGATTCATAATATTAACGTGTTTAATAAAACAGATAGTCCACCGATGTTGAATGTCTGGCTGCGTCAAAGAAATAAGCTGCGTAACTTTAAAAAGTTTGTCTAGTGTCGGCTAAAATTCAAACGCCGACTGAACCCAGTCGAACAGGTTACGTAACAAACAAATTATTATCGAGGTTCCACCCCACCCCGTTTCCTATGCGTACGTACAATATCAGTAATGCGCAACTGCATGCATTTGGGTTAAACCCTGCCCCGTCCAAGTATACGTAGTAAATGGACGGCCTCTAGGTGGAGAAACAATGAAGTCTGAAGTGGTTCTTAGACTACGACCCAGTTGTGAGAAGCAGATTATTGAAGCTGTGTTATCTGTATTAACCCTCTACTTTGGTCAACACATTTCAAGGGCCTTTTCGTTGGCCACCTAGATTTCATAATACAAAGAAACTACTAAAAAAAATTTACTGCCGATTTGTATTTTATGTTTGTGTGTGTTTATTGTATGTTTATATCTATGTCTATGTTAACAGCTAAAACCTAAACCGATTAACGCCCTTGCTTATATTTGATAGAATGTTTGTGTGAGGGCATGTACGTGTCTATAAACACACACAATTGGATATATGGATGGATGCGTGCATGCGTGCATTATAATCTCTCTGTAAACACTCCAACCTTGCTTGCTTGTGTGTGATAGAATAGTATTTTTGTGTGAGTGGATAGTGTTTATAAACACTTTTACCCTGTCTGTGTGTAAGAATGTGTGCATTTTTCATTCCTTTCTTTTACATCCTACCCCTTATTGTGTGATATCATGTTCGTGTGCTTGTACGTATAATGTCAGTACAAATTTCACGGAACTGTGTGTATTTAATGAGTATGCATTATAACAAACTAAAATGTGCTCGGTTTTCGTTTCCGCGTACAGCGTTACCCGAAAAGGTTTATTTACGTCTTAAGTTATTTTAAAATGCTTTGGCTCACCCCTTCCTGGACGAGCAGACTGCCTGCAATGAGGAAACGGATTACCTTAAGCTCTCTTGCCGCGGATTTCACTAAATCAAGGTACGCATCAGACAACATTATCACAACACAACAAGTTTTGTCAGGAAGCTGCCTACTTTAAGGGAGCAATCTTCCGCTGTAGAGCTGATATCTTGGATAGTGAGTCGTAGGACTTAGTGGGGTTTCGTATTACCTGTGCTTCTTTATGTGATGACGTGGCTCAGAGGACGATATGATTTTCTCGTAGTGAGGGGCCAAAGCTTTGGCACCAACAGGTCTGCAGCGAATAAGGGGATTTTCAAGAGATCCTCTGGCCGACAGGGAGCAGCGGGCTATGTGTGGTGGCTACTTGAACATACGCCGAGCGCGGTGTAACCAAGAATACATCGTAATTATCAACTGGATGCCACAAGTTACATATGTTCCGTTGTTATAATTAATAGTATTCTTATAATTAATAGTATTCAGTATCACTATATGAGTGAAAATGAAAGATATGTATAGGTTTCAATCGTCTTATTCCAATAATAGATATAATGGTTAATATACATAATAAGAAGGTTACAGATAGTACTAGACCTGAGATCCTGTTGCGTAGAACGCTCGAGCTTAAAATTCGGTCATTTACAAGAAAGCATTCGCGGTTGACAGGCTATTTCATCAAGGTATGTTTCGAGTGTACGAGTTACATTCACGGTAATGTATATTTTATTAAGATGATGAATAAATATTACACCTGAACAAAGGTATAAATTTACATTTTGAAATATAATTGCGATAAAGTTCGTAGTTTGATGATGTTCATATTATTATCAGTAATATAACAATACGGTACTTTGTTTATATCTTTATAACACTTTCAATGTTTATCAGTAATATAACAATACGGTAATTTGTTTATATCTTTATAACACTTTCAATGTTTCTCAGTAATATAACAATACGGTAATTTGTTTATATCTTTATAACACTTTCAATGTTTATCAGTAATATAACAATACGGTAATTTGTTTATATCTTTATAACACTTTCCATGTTTCTCAGTAATATAACAATACGGTAATTTGTTTATATCTTTAAAACACTTTCCATGTTTCTCAGTAATATAACAATACGGTACTTTGTTTATATCTTTATAAAACTTTCAATGTTTATCAGTAATATAACAATACGGTACTTTCTTTATATCTTTATAACACTTTCAATGTTTATCAGTAATATAACAATACGGTAATTTGTTTATATCTTTATAACACTTTCATTGTTTCGATTCTTCTGTAACTACAGTTGTATTCGCCAATATATTATGACATTAGCGGTGGGATTACATATGAATGAGACTTGTCTAAAGGAAGAATCTCTTGCTAATTTGCAATCCACTTATGTATTAGTCGATCCCCCATTTCGTATGAAGGTTTCGTTTGATACTAAATCATACATAGATAACCAGCCTGACAACTGTATCTTGTATCAAAACATGTTTGTAATTTACAACGGCTATGAAATATAAGTTTGGGTCAAAATTGTGCAGAGTATGAGTGTTTACAACAACAACAACAACAACAACAAAAAAGATTCACGTGGACGTCCAAGCTATGAACCTTCATTTTGATGCCATCTGATTCCATAATACCTAATATGACCTATTTGGAAATGAAGGCGAGATAGTATGTTTCTACCGATACACTCTCTTAACGTATGTACCGTGAGAGGAATATATGTACACACACAAGGTTCGGCATAAGCGCTTCCCAAGCTTATTAACAATAACGTCCACATTACTGGATCAAAACAAAGTTGATTAACCCCCATTATATTAATTGTAAAGCTATATATGCTGTTCTATTGGAGCCAGAACTAAATCTGACTTGTATATTTCCAAAGGTATCAAAACTAAATAATATAGTAGTAACATGTTTTGGATTTAAAAAATTGATACACGGTTTAATCAATTAAAATCCTGGTAGTCATGATGAAATGCACAAAAATATATTAATCTTCAAAATTAGAACCGGTGATTACACGTCCTTTTCAATAATCTTCGGACACACGCAAAATTCAAAAAGATTGGTCTTTGGAAAATATGTACCCACCCTGCAAAAAAGGTGACCTCTCAATAACAATACATTACAGCTCAGTTTCACTCGCAAGTGTTCTCTAAAAAACATAATTGAGCATAGTTTCTGTTCAAACATCCTGAACCGCTTAGATAAAAAAATTTCGAGCCAACAAACTGCATGCCATCCGTAAATTTCACAACTGTGTCGAGTTACTAACGATCGGAGTAAACGTTTAGGCAAGGACGATCAAATATACACTTTTGTACCACATTCTGAAAAAATGCTTTTGACACTTCTCTCCATCAATAGTTAAAAGATAATTATTTAATTACTGAATTGTAGACCAAATTGTCCTGAATGGGCTCTTTTTATGTTTTCGAGAACAATGTGTAGATTGTTCAATATCTGGTGGTATAAGGCAGATTCATGGGGATGGATGGGCAATACTTTTCGCAAGGCGTGGGGCACTCCACGAATTTTGGTAATTCGTCATTGGACACATATTTTACCTTACAATCTAGTAGTTTCCTCAATTGCCAGGAGTCATGGCGGGCCGATAGAAATGTTAGGCGCAGGTTCAGTGCAAGAGCAATTGGCGCCCTAAGCGAATCATCCACCTTACACCCACCCAAAAAACCCTCTGGGCATCACCTATTATAAATTGTTCATTGGTATTATTACACGTTCGGCTGGATAATTAATTAATTTCGTTATTTAGTCTACACGTTTAATTATAATAACCTGACAGTGTACTTCGTTTTTGGCGTCCCCATCCCCAGTCGTGACGTCATAGGCGGGCGGCCTTTTTCGCCTAATGGGTTAAACAGACCTTGGTTAGACGGGTCTTATTTGGCCCGCGGACCGTATTTTTGCCCACCCTGTTATAGGGTACAGAGGTCACTAACTTGGTTCAGTAATTTACTCTTTGTACATCAACAAGTTCGTAATTGGTTTTGATTCAGAAGTTCGCCTCGTTGAAGACGACTGTGTGCGCTATGTATCAGTTTGAATCATGAAGAATAAACAAATCCTGCAAAGTGATACTAATAAATTCAGACTATGCGACAAATTTGCGGTAGGCGATTCCCACCGCTAAACGTGAAATATAATGCAAACGACAAGAAAAAAAAATATCATAAAATCTGTAAGTAATGTTCCTTTGAAGACTGACATGGGATGTTTGGTGATGTGAGAGCTCTCGCCCACTCCTTACAGTTTTTTGGTTATCTTATCTAGGAGATGATCGACCATGGTGTTATTGCCAGGATCGAGTAAACAATATAATAAAATATGAAAGTAATGGACGGAATAATAGAGATCTGAGCGAAGATTTATAGCAGAATAACACGAGACCCCGTATGTAAAATGCAACAATTTAATAAATTACATTAAAAAAAAAAATCGAACATGGCATGTGAATGATTCGTTTTCTCTCAGAAATAGTTACAAAATTATACGAATTACATTTAGCCGTTCTGTTACTGATATAACAACTTTCATCATATGATTGACAGATCTAACTCAGATCGGCGGCATGACAGCATCACCTGGTACTTTCGGTCTTTTCCCAATCGTTGCTGGTGATCGGTCAGCGTTCCCCCCTCCCCCCCCCCCATTTAGCCTTGCCGGGCCTCGATCATCTCGGTTGCAGACTGAGCTATCTTTTCTATGTGCAGTCCGGATGAAGCTGTCTTATTTTCCTTCAAGTAAAATATAACACCCAAACTAAATACTGTCAGTAATTGTTTTTTTTTTAATGAGATCAACACATATTCCCAGTATTTTTGTCGGATATCGTCTATCTAATGCAACAGAACTAGCTTTGGTCATTCGCACTAATATAGAAACAATCTATTATTATAAATCGATGTATTTTACCGGTTACTGCATTCTTCTAAATTGAATACCATTACATAATTAGCCCTCTCTGATACTATCACTGCCCCGCTGTGGCCATAAATTTACCAGCTGACCTATCAGCAGACACACGTTCCGAATGCTACACCATCATTTAAGTTGGAAAAATCACAACTTACGTACACACAAATTAATGGACATTACCTTGTCCTAACTATGTTACTTTGCTAATTAGTGATTCATTGACATACATTTTCAGACATAGGAAAATTAATTTTCAGCATAAATGGGGCAAATCATTTGAGACAGATTATTTTATGTATTCACCCAATTTACGTTCAAAGAAATGCTTGAAATCCTACTACATGATTTCTTTACATATAAACAACTCACTCCGAAGTAATTCATGTACCGAAATATTATACAACATTCTAACAAACATGAATCATAAACATGCACTGTTATTTTTGAACTCAAGGAAAAACTGAAGTGTAAATTTTACAAAAATTATTCAACAATAACAACAAAAATACATCAATGAACACATCGTATGAAACCGAGACTAACCTTGTGCATTCCCGAGCTCTCACTTATCATCATAGAAGTCTCTCTGTCCTTCTCTGTATACGGGTATCTAAATGTTCCAGACCCCCTTGTCCTTTCGATAAAATTTTAAACGAGAGAAATTACTGATTAATTTTCTCTGAGTCCCTCAGACTTTCCCCGGCGCAGATACACTTGGACTAATTAATTTTGCATGGGGAACTATTTTAAAACCATGAATCCCGTCTGGGAACACTCAAACCCTCGTTTAGATTATCCAGTCAGGATTGCTACTTTACCCGCCATAATTCGTATCAGTCCCATAGAAATCAGAACAATTCTTTCTAGACCGCCTTTTTTAATAACTGTTCTGGATAATATCATTTTATGACACCTGTTTCAAATGGACCACAACTTCTTAGAATCTTCTCTGGCTTATATCTGTTCTTGTCAATTTACAGCTATGATCTCGCGTTAGCATTTCACTCTTGTCTGACTCTAAAGGTTAGCCAAGCGGTCCTTAATTAAAGCTTAGTTCACGCCCCAAACAGAACATATTAATTATTACCAGTTGCCAAGTTATAGCGATCCTAGCTAATATCTGAAACTTAATATTTACAAAACAACAAAATGTACTGCAAAATATTTACAAAATTTTATTTTGCAGCATTACATTAACCTTCTTTTTCAAATCGCAGTCAAACGAAATATATAGGAGTCACAGTTACTAGTGACTTGAAATTAAACCTTCAAATTCAGGAAATGCACTAAGGCAAGTCGTTCGTTAGACCTTATAAGAGGTAATTTACTATCTTACCTACATAATGCGAAATAATTAGTTTTCAAAGGTTTAGTTACACATGCTTAAAATATAACTTTGCTCTTTAGGCCACCACCCACCCATCTCCCAAGCAATACTTGATGAAGTTGACGAAAAATCCAAAAGTGAGCACCAAGATTTGTTTCATCGAATTATGACTTTACTGTGCTCGAGAAAGTATTATCTCATTACTGAATTAGTTGTTTTTGAATTCCTTGAACCAAAAGTAGGCAGAAACCTATTTCGATTTCTTATTTTCAAATAAAGATTAAATAACACACTTTGCAAAAATCACTTCCTCAATATGATCAAATTAAGCCGTTCAATCTTCGAAGCACCAAACTGACACATTTTCAAAATTATGCGGTCCTTTTTTTCTTCTCCTTCTGAAGACGTTCGTTTTGTCACTGTTGACGCTAAGCGGTGCAATAATGTCATTATCTTGCAACACAGACAAAATGAAGATCAAAACCAATCTCCGTCTGTGCATTATACGGCGACAGATCTGAGCCTAGTTTATTTACAGTTTAGTACGCGTTACATGCAGGGATTTCTGGTTGTTCAAGATAGAATAACACGGGTTGATTTTGTTTTGGCACTCAGAAACCTTTTTTATTACTAATTTTATCTAACTCAAATGTGATTGAAAGGAAACATATCGGAGCGATCTTAATGCTATGTAAGTTTATATGTGATATCTACATTTTCTTGAAAGGATCTATACAATTAGCATGCGTCAATGCCAAAATGTCTTGACCTATCTAAAGCGTGTCTGTTTCTACATTTCCGAAAGTAACATACTTTTTTTTTAATGCTAAAGCATTCCTTTGGTCGAATGAATGAAGCAACTTTAAAGTTTCTATCTATAAAATAGGTATTTAAGAAAACTGCATGCCTAAATTTAAAAAAAAAAAAAAAAAAAAAAAAAAAAATCACGAACGATATGGGTGTTCCCAGAGAGTAAACCCACCATGCAAGATGACCTCCTGGTTAGTCTATAAGTGAGTTAGTTCAGCATTTATCTTCAGAAGCATGTTTAAATTGGGAAGCTTAATTTGCTGAGAGACAAGTTACATCTACGTAAACAACTAATTTCCAGGTCATGTGAAGGACAACGCCATTAATTTCGACCAAACCTTCAAAGATTTAATTCCGATGTAGCTTGTTTCTTCATCAGTAACTGTGTCTGCATTTTTAATGTACGGTAATCTAACTTCGTTTGAAAGGGACGCAATCATAGTTCTCGTCAACAATGACGTAGGTAAATAAGCAGCCACTGACTGACTGAGGTCTCTGACACTAACATATATGAAGGGGACCCTATTTGACAACTACTTCTTTTAAAAAGGCCATTATTTTTCTTACTTTTCAAGAGTAGTTGCTGAATATTATTATTTCGCCGTATGTCACTCAAACGTTAGTAGCTGCTGATACATAGGGACTACCGAGCAATACTATCACTGGCAACGTTGCTTACAGGCGCACTGACAGCTTGACGGACGTTTAGGCCTAATGTCCGTCACCTATAAGACTGACATTATTTATCATAAACATAATTCAACTCATCACTAAAACATATTTTGACCATTTGTCGTGACATTATCACTATGTAATAAAAATTAAAACAAAAATAGAATACTTTGTTTTGATATGGTGTACTTAGCTACGATGTCGTAGCCTCAACTTGATTTGTTGTGGTTCAGGCTACGAACTGATCCCATATCATGTAATGGAACATAAAAAATCATCACTAAAGTCAGAAAAACAAACAGTGTAGAAATCAACTACATAAGTATAATCATGTTGTGAAAGAAGTTTGGCTTATTTTGAATTTATTAAGCCCTTACACGATAAAATAAATTGGCATGGTTACTCTAACCTCATCCTGTCCGCCATGACAGATAACGCGAGACTCTCGCCGTGACCCCTTTTCTACGAAAGGCTTGCCAGACCATATTTTGGATATTCTACGCTATATTATTATCAATCAAATGGCGAATAATCGCTTCTTGGTGTAATTTCAAAGTTGCCGATAAACCGTATTTACTTTTAATGCGAAGAATTTCTGACCCAAACGGCGCCAAATTTTCACTACGATTTGTTTACATTTCCAAATAAGGCGTCAATGTCCTTATATGGCGCACAAACAAACGAGGCTGAGAACGGAAGTAATCATTATTTGAAATAATATGGCGGACGGTCATAACGAAAATATCGGCTAAAAAAGGTAAACAAGATTTTACAACTATTTCTACAATGATTTTCGATACTTCCGGTAATAAATAAGAGGACTACTCAATTTATTGGATTATATTCAAGGAATATGTTCAAATTGTTATTATTAGGCTAAAAGAGCGCCGGGTGTGAATCACACCCAGCTTGCTCCATTAACACGTATACCCTGTCCACGAGGTACGAGTAAGGGTACTAATATTAGTACTATGGTGTACTATGTTCATGGCCGACAATGGGGGGGGGGGGGGGCAACCGGGGATATATCCCCGGGCCCTGGCCGAACAACGCTTTTTAATTTTATAAAAGAAAATATTTGTTTAACTAGAACTAGGAGAGGCCCAAGTGTTTCTTACCCCAGGGCCCGTGATCACTCTCTACGGCCCTGACTATGTTAACGAGTTAGGTGTGACTGTCTCTACATTAGCGATAAGTCAGTTACACTACGGTACAGATGTTGTCGTAATGTTGTCTTGGAGGCAGCACAAGCAGGAAATAGCGGTGAAAAGAACGACCTTCAAGGGGCGATAAGTCAATGACAAAACTATACAGATGTTGGCGTAATGTTGTCTTGGAGGCAGAGCAAGCAGGAAATAGCGGTGAAAAGAACGTTTTTCAAAGGGCGATAAGTCAATTACACAACTATACAGATGTTGGCGTAATGTTGTCTTGGAGGCAGAGCAAGCAGGAAATAGCGGTGATAAGAACGACTTTCAAGGGGCGATAAGTCAATGACACAACTACTCAGAGGTTGGCGTAATGTTGTCTTGGAGGCAGAGGAACCAGGAATTTGTTGTAAAACAGGAATTTGTTGTAAAAAGAAAAACAACCCAATTTTCGATTTGTGACAACATAAATGTGACTATATAAGAACTGGGTGGGAACTCATGGAAACCGAGTTGCAAAACGACCACGGTTACCGCGGCGCTATCCAGGTCCTGCTATCCAGATAGGTTTGCTTTTACGTGTAGGGAGATGTTCATGCGAGAAATGGTGAATCTAACATTCCTTAACTGTGACTTGACAGTTTTCGCTTATCTAACAATAATAACGGAAACCGTTTCTT
The DNA here is from genome assembly GCA_028554795.2 of Sinohyriopsis cumingii. Classification (NCBI taxonomy): domain Eukaryota; kingdom Metazoa; phylum Mollusca; class Bivalvia; order Unionida; family Unionidae; genus Sinohyriopsis; species Sinohyriopsis cumingii. The sequence goes on from CM068825.1 coordinate 50,318,823, forward strand.
TAGAAGTCCAGTGAATGCAGAATATTACGTACGGAATGTGACATTTATAGTCCGCGAAATAAACTAGCAATATGATTTGTTGTCATATTTGCAATTTTGCTACATCTCTGTGAGATATCAGTTACAGCGTGTATGTATGTATGTATGTATATAATTTTAGCTTGCTTCAACAGTAATATCCCAACACGAGCAAAACAGTAAGATGAAATATGGTGTGTTTTAAGGGAAGCACGTTATATTTATTGAAACTTTTGTTTCCTTTGCACCTCTGTTGGCATTTTAAAACCATATACCGTTAATTAAACGTATTCCAGAATGTTTATGTAAATATACACGTAGATAAATATGTGAATTAAAAAGAATTATGTAGATGTAGTTGGTAAACCAAAAACAGAGATCACGTAGTCATCTTCAAATCGGCGAAAGGAATCAAAATATTTAGGACTCCGACTTTTGAGAATGATTTGAGAACAATTAGTTTTATTTGTTTAATTGTTTGTCAAGCAGTATGTATCTAGCCTGTTATTATAACTATGAAAAAAAAACATCATAAACGCCGCTTGTCGGGGATACATTTTCCTAAAATCACGCTTTGAGTTTGTGCGTGTGTGTGTGATTTGGATTTTTAACGTAGCTTTAAAATTTTTCAGTTATATCGCTACGACGTCTGCATTATGGCAGTTTATAGTAATGTCTAGCACTGGGGCATCATGCCGCAGACATGTAGCATGATGCCCCACCCAGTCACATTATCCTGACACCAGGCCGACCAATCCTAACACTAAGTTCTTAATGCTGAGCGCCTGGCGAGGCAGCTGTAAGTGCCATTTGTATGTCTTTGGTATGGCTCGGCCGGGGTTTGAACCAGCGACATCCCACATCTAAGGCAGAAGCTGTAACCACTAGGCCAGCGGAACGATGAAATCACGCTTTGAACAAAATCCTCTGGGTAGATAGTCGTTAGAGACAAGTGCATTTTATTTCGAAACAGATGTCTGTCAAAGAAATCTCTCTAGTTCAGGGGTGGGTAAACTACGGCCCGCGGGCCGCATGCGACCCGCCAAGGGCTTTCATGCGGCCCGCCAAGGGTTTTCATGCGGCCTAGGAACATCATTCGCACTGACTCTGTTTATGTTACTCTGTTTATCAAATAAATGTGCTTCTTTTGAAGTTTAAGTTTAAGTTTTCAAATATTAACAACATATTAACAACTGAAAATTAATTATGATGTTATTTAGAAAAACCTTTTATTTTTGTTATTTCAAATATTAATTATTTTACTTAATGAGCTATGCGGCCCGCGACAAGGTGTAAATTTGTATATGCGGCACTTGCACTGGAAAGTTTGCCCACCTCTGCTCTAGTTGGATTTTTATTAATTAACACTATTCGCCACAAAATTTGCGACATACATCAAAACTACCTTTCAAAAGCTGTAGTTTAGAGTTATCAATCTGAAAACTGCCCGAGTCTAAATTAAGAACGGAAAGTCGGCGAATCCCTGATACGTACTAATATTATAATTTCAATGTAACTGATAAGTTATAATATAAATATGTATTCCTTATTTCTTGAAAATTTTACTGAAATAATATATATATATATATATATATATATATATATATATATATATATATATATATATATATATATATATATATATATATGTCTACGCGAGAAAATACGAGACTAGCTTAAACACAGACAACATCAGCCAAGAACTGTAGCCAGGTATACAGAAGAAGAATGCGTTACATATAAACGCTAAATAAATGTGTTGATATATGTATTGTGGCCAGATCGCAGGATATAAAAACTTGCAGAACATAAAAAGATTGGAACTGAACATGACATTTGGTCGGCATATTTGCTCAAACACGGTTACTGTATTTTAATCAGACCTCTGACATTAAATAACATGTAAAATATCTTGCATCCCCACAGTTCTTTTGGACATACCCACAGGTGTAGATAGGGTTAACATATCGGAACCTTGGCTATCTTAGACGCAAACATAACATCGATTGTGATATAGTGTTGTAGGGTGATAAATAAAATATTAATGCTCGAGGAAAACTCTCCGACTCCAATAAGTTTTCCTCTGACTTTTTTTTTAACACTCCTTATAATTATAAACATTCAAGGTTATGTTTAAATATAACTTTAATTTGAGTACGTATTAGGCTAAACAAAACAAAACTAGAACTGTGTTCAGAGAACTCAAATGCCCAAAAGTACCCGAGAAACTTGACTGAAAGCGAAAATAATCGAATACATTCGTATGGACGGACAAAGGTGCTGAACGATGAGAGTAAAAATCTCAATGCCCCTACAACCAAACAAACTCAAACAAAACACAATAAAATTTGCCGCAGGAGCCGTATTCTACAGTCTCTCTCGACATTGCCAATATTGATGTCAGTGTAATAAAAAGGGACTGGGTTAAAGTTCATTTTAGAAGAGTCCATTTTGTAGCTGTAGTTCTACGTTGATCTGGAAGAGACCCCTTTAAGGACACGGATCTTGGAAAGTTTAGAATGTTCATCCACGTTTTGTTCACCTCTTTGCATACATGGATGGTAGTGGTGTGGATACGAATGGGGTAATCCCAGTTATCAATGTCGATATTATCAGCTTAGTTAAGAAGGAAAGAAGAGCGGCTATACATGTTCAGCGTTTCAACCTGGCAATGAGGAACGAGGCATGAAGTATGAACACATGAATTCTTTGCACACCTGGCTCCAATTCATAAAACTTCCCAACTTGAATACATTCTTCAACTCTAACCTTTTGTCCCTCTGTAAAATTGTGTACAAAGTCAGATTTAAGTTCGCCATCTCAATATGAGGTCCCCAAATTATTGACCTTTTATTTAAAAGCCACATGTTAATTGCAATTATCCTTTCTTAATTAACAAAGTATTATCTCATGCACGTAAAAACTCCATTTACATAAACAAAAGAAAATTGAACATGAGATTTCAATGATTCGCTCACTCTCAGAAATCGAATTACAAAATTACGCGAAATTCACTGTATGTGCGTCCGTGCTACTGTGTCTACATGAAATATGTTCTAGTCATTTCAAACGCAGTAATACACCCTACAAATGTTAGAAGTATTTAGGAACCGATATTTGAACAAGTTTTTCGTGTTATTTAATATAAAATAATTAGTTTTAAGCGTAAGGAATTAAAATCGAGTTATTAAGAAAAACTAATTACATATGTTTTTTTTATATATAGTATTCCACAAGGTTTAACATGATAGTCACCTTTATTCAAACTAAACTGGGTACATACGTGTCTGTCTGTGACTGTGTAATGTGAAAACGACCAAGTATTAAGATGGAGAGAAGATATAAAAGCCTAAAAAACGTGATTCCCAGATAGAGGAAACACTGTCCTTAAAGGTGACTGGTTCACCGTTTTGTGCTCAGCAAACATAGGTATATGCAATGACGGTACTAATTCAGATGAAGACATCTAATCTGAAACAGCACGCAACGTATTTCCTTTTACAGTGACGAGTTATAACAAGTGAAAATGGACATAACATACAATTATTCTCTATTTTTTCCAGCTGTCTTTCAAAGGAAATGTACTATGATGTAATTTTGCCTGAGGCCAAACCTTGTACCATTTGATCTACCTTTCTATACAAGTTTGGTTTATTAATATAAATTTATGTTCATCTGGAACATTTTGCGTTATTGTAGTAGTTATTTCATATACTCTTTCTCTGTGCCGAATTTCTGTCATTTTATTCCGCTGTAAGTCATGTATTAATTGATCTACTTTATGTAATCCATAATGAGTGTTATTTGCTAACTGACACAAATGTGTGTATGTATGAATGTATGTACGTACGTACGTACGTACATATGTATGTATGTATGTATGTATGGATGGATGGATGGATGGAACGATGTATGTATGTATGTAGGTATGTGTCAAAAGGTGGTGATGATGTGAAATCTCCCAAAGGTGGTGATGATGTGAAATCTCCCCAGTCCCTTTTGGTTTTTGGTTATCGTTATCCAGGAGATGATCGACCACTGTGTTATTGTCGTATCTAGTAAACAATAAAATAAAATATGAAGTTAATGAATGGAATAACAGATATCTAATCAGAGATATAGAATAGAACGAAACTAACCAATATAACAATTTAATTACTTACATAAACAAAAGAAAATTGAGCATGACATTTGAATGATTAGCTTTTTCTTAGAAATAGAGTTACAAAAAAATGTATGCGAAATTCAATTAGCCGTTCTGTTACACAGATAAAACAAATTTCATCATATCAAGGAGTAACGGATCGAACTCAAATTGCCGGCGTGTCAACATCACCTGGATGCGTTCGGTCTTTTCCAAATCACTGTTGGTGATAGGTCGGCGTTGCCGTATATTTTTTCTTCTCTCTCACTCTATCCTCTTCGGGTCATCAGCTGTCTTGGTTGTAGACTGCGCTCTTTTCCATTTTGTAGTACATTTTATAGTACAGGTATGGAGCTATTTCCTTCAAATAAAACATAATACTCAACCTTCACAACTTAATTATACAAATGAATTAATGGACTCCACTCCTGGTCCTAACTACGTTACTTTGCTGGTCAGCGATTCATTGTCAAAGACATAGCGAAATCACTTCTTAGCAGACACGATGCATATAATTTAAGAGAGATAAATTAATTCTCACAATTCGCATCAGAATAATGCATAAAATTCGTACAAAACATGATTTCTATTAGATCTGAACTTTGTAATTCGAACAAATTCACGCAATCCACGAGACATAGAATATTCAAGACAAAATGCATGCAAACAATTAACTTCTGAACTCAATGAAAATTGAAACATGAAGTTAAAACGAATAAATTCAACAAATAATTACAAACTTACATTAATGAATATATTGTATTGACTAACCTTGCGTTTCATTGAGACTCACTCTTACTATGCGGCTGAATCTCTCGCTTTCGTGTCCTCAATTTCCCGACACGCGTCCGTTGGACAGTCTAACGAGAAATACTTATTATCTCCCGGATGTAAAATTCTGGCTCTCCTCAGAACTTAAACAGTTCTAATTTCGCGAAGGATATTTATATAAAGCCGAGAATTCCGTATCCCCTCCCCATTTAGCTTAATTAGTAAGTAATACTTTCTCTAACCGCCAAATAATGTTAACACTTCCATCGAAGTCTGAATAATCCTCTATAGTCCATCTTTATTAACAACTACTCTGAAAAAAATATAATTCTATAACGCCTGTTTCAAATGGCCCAAGAAATCCCCAAATATTTGCTCTGGTTTGTCTCACCTCTGCCATTTTCCGCCATATGACCTTACACTGACATAGGTGGCGCTATACAGTTTCGCATTTTGCAATGGGTTAAGATTTTGAAGAAAAAGAATGTCCCCGGCTTTCCTCACTGGTTATACTGGCTATTTAAAAAAGACCTTGTATATCTTAGATATAATGCAAAGAATCTTTAATTCCCTTTATTTTGGTGTATGATTGATGGGTGTACTATGGGTTATAGAGTATACAGCTTGGCCTTACTTCAAATGTGCATCTTTCAAAAAAGTGCTAGCTCTACTTGGTCATTTTCACTTCCTGAACTTCAGAGGTAAATTGTATAAAAAAGAGCTGATAACTTTCTTTTACATTTTATATATTTGGTAATTCATTCATTGCACTTTCAGAAGCTGGTATTGTCTAGTCTGGCAAAGTTCATTTTCCCTATTTTAATAGCTGCTATGTATAGTGTACTTTAGACTAATTCAGACTGATTTTTTAACACAAGGGAGCAGTCATTTTAGTTAGCAGTGTGCTTAAATCATGTAAAATTTCCAAAAGTACAATATCCAAAAGAAATATCATCCACATTACATTAATGTAGCATAGAGGTATGCAAAAATTCTCTCCACTGTGCATGTTTTAAATGCGAACTACTTCACCTTACATACGTCACTCTCTCAAAAGTACATATTATCTGGTGAGCGCCACCATACATGTCGGACCGATATCGAACGGACTCTAACTAAAATTCAGTTCATGCCCCAAACAGAGGACATCACATCCATCGCGGTCAGCAATTTTATTGCGGGCCTAGCTAAAGTAAAACTTGATGACCACGACATAATGTACTGTGGAATTATCTACATATGTATGTATGTATGTATGTATGTATGTATGTATGTATGTATGTATGTAGTGTTTTACGGCACCTCGTATGCAAACTAAAGGTACCGTGCAACAAAAAAGATAAATCCCTCCAAGTACCATTAAGCAAAAGAAACTAAAATACAAAACGTCAAGATGTTACATTTCCGTAAAATGTATCAAATATAAAAGACAAAGGCAACACATGTAAAATCCTTAAACAATGGTTAAAACGTATTGCATAAACTGCACTCTGTCAATGAATTCAAGATTTTCTTAGATGGTCCATGCTTATACAGTTCCTTCATGCAGTTCCCGTCAAAATATATCTGCGCCACAGGCTGGAAATCGATACACTCGACAAGAATGTATGTCCACTCTCAGTGGAAACTGGCATAGCATGCATTCCGGTCGAGGATCACCATTCACGGCATATGCACGAGTCTCGTATGCAATCCGGTACGTCAATGACGAAATAACACCTCATCTCCTTGATTTGTACACTATGAAAGATGCCCTACTATTATAATGTGATATATATTTCTTTGCAAACATGTCTACATGTAGTTCGGGATAAACAGATCCAGATAAACGATGTTCTACTGTATTTTTATATTCACGCTTTTACACTTAATTCGAATAGCTACAGCGGATCAATTGGTTCCATTAGCTTTCTAGGATTCCTAAGTCATTGAACTAGAATAAAAACGTCAGATAAACATGTGGATGATGAACGAGTTATGCCGATTTCCACGGTGTACATACAGTCAGAAATTCTGACGAATGATTTTACTTGACAACTCTCCGAATTTGTCATACAATCATCACTTTATGATGTTGTTGTTTGCGTTTGAAACATAAAAGGGATACAAAAAAATCTCTAAATTCCTAATCTGTTTTACTTTAATTTATCAAAAGGTTCTAAAAATGGGATTCACGTCCACTTTTCTCATACCAGCAATAATCTATTATATGGAAAATGTAGATCCAATTTGGAAAACTGTTAGGCCAGTACCATTTCTACAGACGTCACGGAAGCACAGATTCTCACAACGAACAGCGCTGGTTATCGATCGAGCGTTTCATTCTGTAATGCATATTTTTCTAGAGGGGATAGTAGCTGCATTTTTCTGTGTCTTGCCCTATCGGTGGGAATGTAGACTGGTTTTACAATAAGGAACTTTGGCATGCCAGCTACTGTACGTTACGCGTAATACTTTTTACTTTCTGCAGTAAGAAAGAATTACCGCCATTATGGTGGCTTTTCGTGTGTCAGTGTAACACAGTTTTAACTTAGCGTGCACGAGAACAGGGAACTTGTGTTTATCTAATGATACTTGTTCAAGGATTATAGGGAAATACCGTGTGGCAACCATAAGTAAGACTCTCTCTCTCTCTCTCTCTCTCTCTCTCACATATAGTCTCAATCGTTCACTGCAACAGGAAATTGGCGTTTATTTAATCTAACTTGTTGAAGGAACCTCGAGAAATACCGTGAGGTAACCATAATCAAGTCTCTCTCTCTCTCTCTCTCTCATATGAACACACGCACACACTTCTGGCTATTGTCTCGAAACACCCTTTCACTGAAATATTTGCATTCATGTCAAAATTTTTCCTTTAGTCACACATAATGAATAAGTAGGAGTGACAGATGTGTAAAAAAAATCAATACAACTGTGGAATTCTGTTGGAGAATATTTTATTCTAGATTTAGTTGACATTTAATGATTTATGCGCTACCGTACCAAGGTTTATAGTGCATAAACCAAGATACGTTGACAGATTCACATCCATTATTCACACACGACCGAACGTGTGACGTTTGCTGTAGTTAAGGGCGAATTACTTTACTTATTCCTAACGTTAGCTCTGCTGTTTTAATACTAATTCAGGCGCCTGCACAATGAAAATTGTTATCAGTTACAATCCAACCTTCCATACAATTTTTGACTGGCACACTCGCCTCGATAATACTCCATTGAGACTGACTCCAGTATTGATTTGTTTCCTAGAAACCCAGGGCATGAGAAACGTCATGACAGATTGTTTTTTTTTTTCTTTTTCTTTTTAGCTGTCATCTAATCTAAAAATTATATGCTTGTTTAGATACCGGTGCCCTGCTGTGGATTACGATAGTCCAAATAAAGATGACAACACGACGTAAACCCAATTTTTATGTTATTACCCACCAGTCTACATTAATGTTCTCGCAAAGGTTGAAAGGAGAAACTTCAGTGCTATTAAATTGTCAACGTGTTTTTAAAAAAAAAAATAATTCGAATATTAATTGACAAATAATGCAGGGGTATGTTTCTAATTCATTGCAATATTTGCAGTTAAATTGATTTTTTGTACTCGAAAATTCCTTTTTGGAGTACGAAATTCAGAAAGAAATTTTGAGTATACATGCAACAAAGAAGAAAAAACAAAACAAAACAACCAGCAAAAAAAACAAACCCATACTTGACACTCTCTACCGGAGCTTTTGAAGAATAATTAAAAGGAAATCATAACTATAAATCGCAATCAATTCGCATCCTTCTGTAGCACCAAGATTGCTTTCTGTTGTCCACATCGCATAAACCATATTTTGTTTATTGCATACAAGTTTTGCTGAAGATTCCTTCACCTTTCTATTAAAAGCTTTATGAGTTGTACAGTTTTTATTGAATTTAGTTTTAATATTTTTTTTATTTTCGTGGAATTGAGTAATTTCCTTTACCGTTGTATATATGTAAATAAGTATATTTAATTTTTAGGATGACCATAGAGTAGATTAGCTTAAAGATAAACATGTCATCCTTAGTACATAAAGATGTTATTATTATCATTATTATTATTATTATTGGGGCCACGAGTGGCCGAGTGGTTTAAAGCGCTCTCCGTTACGGATCACTGCCATCTCACCTCTGTCTGCGTGGGTTCGAGTCTCGGATTCGGCCAATGTGGGTATGTGAGAAAGCTTGCCAGTAGCTTCTCGTGGGTCGGTGGTTATTTCCGGGTTTTTCCCATGTTCTTCCTCCACCATTAATACTGGCCGCCATGTATAGCCTATCGTGTGCTGAAAAAATGGCGTTAAACCCTACAACAACAACAACATTATTATTATTATTATTGATAAACATTCTTCTGACCAAATCAGTTATATATATATATATATATATATATATATATATATATATATATATATATATATATATATATATATATATAGAGAGAGAGAGAGAGAGAGAGAGAGAGAGAGAGAGAGAGAGAGAGATTACGAATGTAGTACACCTGAACATCTGTGCCATAGCTGAAAATATGTACTATGTTGTCGGGCATTTCTGCGCACCTAAGTTTCCGTCACCAATACTAAAGCAAAATGCATACCGAATACGACCTATTGATGAAAATAAAATACCGCAAAGCTTACTATTTGAAAAGAGGCAATTGTCACCAAAATATTATGTTCAAAATAATATAAATTTTGGACACACGGGATACCACCCCCGTATTTTCATGACTCCCGGTTTGTCGGCCTATTCTGCACACAGCTTTGAAAAGATGTAATATTTATCCATTGGGCTATAGAAATAAAATACTGTATCTGTAGGCAGTTCAGACGACTGATTTGGATTTTAACATAGCTTTAACAAATTTTCAGTCATATCGCTACGATGTCTGCAGTGTGGTAGATTATAGTGATGTCTAGCACTGGGGCATCATGTCGCAGACATGTAGCATGATGTCCCACCCAGTCACATTATCCTGACACCAGGCCGACCAGTCCTAACACTAACCTCTTAATGCTGAGCGCCAAGCGAGGTAGCTGTTAGTACCATTTTTTTTTTAAGTCTTTGCTATGACTCGGCCGGGGATCGAACCCACGACCTCCCGCATCCGAGGCGGACGCTCTAACCACTAGGCCACCAGAGCGGTTAGTTCAGACGAGTAATTGGGTTAGGTTTGTAGTTAGTTTTACCAAATTCAACGTAACAATGCCAAGAAATGGCAATCGATATTAAGCCAACTAAACCGATGTTGTAAAACAATTAGTAAAGTTCAACATTTTATATAAAAAAAATTAAGCTATTATATGGAAGAGAAATGTATTTACAACGTCTTGTTTATGGGGACAAATTATTAAAGAGTTTAGAAACAGATCATAAGCCAAGGAATTTCTTGAGAATCCCGTTCTAGCGGCAAGTTGACACGTTGGGTAGCAGACGATTTGGTACATGTGGGACAACTTCTTGCAAAATTGGAAACTTGGATGAAAATGCAGAATTCTTTTAAGGTATACATTTACATCTCTTAAATAATGCATTTATTTATACGATTCTAAGAGATACATAGCCAACATGATTTTCTGGGTTACAGGTTCAAGAAGGTCATGGGGTGGGTCTTCATGACGACAGTTAGAAATCACATTTTCATATGCATTTCGAGACAAAGTGTGGGTTATTTTTGTTCAGTTTATGAATATCACTTTTATTAATTAAAGTACGACGGTTCTTTCTTGATTCAAAATGGATTTTTGACCCAAATAGCACGTGATCCAATGTTTACAGAAATGACGTGTCGTTGCGCAGAATTACCCGAAGCGCAGAATTGGCTGACATGGTGGTATATATTGTCATATTGGAAGGTATCGATTTTCTGAGGTCCAATTAACAAAATTTTTAACACAACCGTTGTGATATGCTGACGCTAGTCTAAATGAGACCTGATTGTAATTCAAATCATGCAGTGAGATTTACCTTATTCAGTTGCCACTCTGCAGCGGTCGCACGGTATTTACCTGTGGTGGTTAAATAAATTCACATAAGTAAATTTATGTTCAGATAAAAATAAGTAGCATGAATTAACATACTGAAGCCTTTGTCCTACTAGGATTGAAAAACCTGTCAACTTTGAAATAAGGTCTTCAAATGTCATTTACATCGTGACACTTTTAAGAAAAGAAGTGCAAATATTCCCTCACTTTTCATACAGTGCAGAGTAAATACCACTCGGCCGGAGTTAATGAACATTGGTTCACAGCTGGCTTATGTTATGAGGAAAAAGTATATTGTGTATTCGGTTCTTATTGACGCTGTAGAATCCACGATGAATGGGTTTTATTCAGGACTTGGTTCTGCTAAATTGTATTATATTTGGTAAGTCTTTCACAGCGCTAACCCTCAATGGATGTGTTTATATATTAACTTATATATACAGTACACCAGCCATGTACGTTAGCTAAACTTACAGGAAAGATTTACTTGACTGAGTTCATGGATAAGAGGTGTTAATTTTACATTGGAACGCGTAACTGATACATTAATTTTTAGACCAGTATTTCTGAATTATATGATATACTCCGTGAGGTCTTTTGCAGAATTTTGTGGGAATATTCATTCTTGAACGAGCTGCTTTTGCTCGTTGTGAACTAAAATGGGAGGACTAAAATCGAAAGTGAAAAGGTCTCGAAGCAAGGAGAGGAAGGATGGAAAGAAAAGCAATAAAAGGAATGTAGATCTTCCAGTTTCCTCCTCCGCGAAAAAGACGGTGGACCCAAGACTTCCTTTCTCCAACTACCGGCAAATCTTCAACATTAGAAACCAGTGGAAGGCAATATTGCGGAAATGGGAAGATACAGCAAAGGAAAACTTGATCAGGTTTGTGTTTTCCTTTTAACTATTCAATTTTAAGCCTTCAACCCCACCCACCCCCATTTCCAAGCTACATGTACTTGACGGTATCGCATCGGTCCCATGAGGACTTGTAGGTTGCTTGCATAAATGTTGTAGTTTGTGAAATATGGACAAACAACGATGCATGCATGCCACGTGTGAATGTAGCAAGGAAACATACTAGTGAATACGGATGTCCGTGTGGGTATCCGTCCTTCCAAATAGTTTGTCTCTCAGTCTTGCTAGCTATACATGTCTGCTTTGCATATCTCTCTCTCTCTCTCTCTCTCTCTCTCTCTCTCTCTCTCTCTCTCTCTCTCTCTCTCTAATGTGTGACATGATTTGGATTTTTAATGTAGCTTTAACAGTTTTTTCAGTCATATCGCTATGATGTCTGCATTGTGACAGTTTATGGTGATGACTTGCACTGGGGCATCATGCCGCAGACATGTAGCATGATGTCCCATCCAGTCACATTATCCTGACACGAGGCCGACCAGTCATAACACTAATCTCTTAATGCTGAGCGCCAGTACCATTTTCATAAGTCTTTGGCATGACTCGGCGGGGGATCGAACACACGACCTCCCGCATCTGAGGCGGACGCTCTAACCACTAGGGCACCGGAGCGTATGTGTGTGTGTGTGTATGTCACATTTTGCTAGTCAGGCAGACACGTTTATGATTGAGATGTACGGTATCTATCGGAGACTTCCAGAGGATGAATAAATCGAACACAGAAATCAATAATTTGGTCAAACACTACCACTCGCTACTATAAGCCACCAAGCCTTAATGCTTGCAACTTGGCTTGCAGATGTCTCGCTGAACAGAAGGAAGATTTCTTACACTTACTAATCAGCATAACAGATATGCAGCCGGAAATAATAATTAGATATTTAATACACTTGGAGGACAATTAGAAACATGTTGCCTCATGTTTTTTCGACTGCGACAAGCATTAGTGGTAATATAAACATAATTGTTATATTCCTTATATCGGAAACCACCATGGGCATGATTAGCCTTTTAACTCTCTGTCATCATCATATTAGGAGGAAAACTTATTTTTTTATTTTTGCAATCTTGAGAGAATTATAGTCATGGAAATGAGCACTTCAGTTTTGATTCAGAGGTGGCATGTTGATGTTTGGGTCTTTAGGCAGAATATAGATAATGTATACCTACCTACCAGTTCGCAAAGTTTAGCGCTGATCAGCACGCACTATGGAAGATGTAGTGGTCTAGTAAAGTGGTCTCTAGAGTGGATAAGAACCGATGACTACGCGTGTACAAATATAGGCCTACGAGGGTCGGTCCTGTCGGATCTTGTGTCCATAATTTTTGCAAGTCTTTCTTCGTGATAGTAGCAGATGGTGCCGGATTAAACCCTGTGGAGGTTATTAGGCTCTTAGGCAGTCGAAATCTTGCCACCCCCCCCCCCCCGCAAATTATCTCCTAACATGTTTTATCAATATTATTTTGATCCGTTGTCGCGGGGCCCCTAGGCCGGCATCAGCTCTGCCCATTTGGTAATCCGGCACTGGTAGCAGATTTTGACTTTTTCAAGATTCATATTTAGATGTAATTTAAAAATAACGTAACGAATGGTTATTTCGAATTTCCGAAGAGAGAATAAGCCATTCCGCAACTGGTTTTGGTACAAATGAACATTGTTAGAGATTTGTTCCGGCGAAAGACATTCGGAGGTTCGTTCCATCATGAAGTTGTCTATTGCTTACCTGCTGGACAAATGGCGAACCAAAGCCCGCATTTACCCTGGAGCCACGCTATGCTACATTTCTTTAAATGAAAAAAAAATCGTTGTCATTTATATGTTTGTTGCACCTTGTTCAAAGTCTTTCCCATTTTGTCTCATCCAAAATAGTAGCACGTGATGCAGATTTTCTGGCCCCACAAGCGCTACTATTTCTATCAGTTAGTATTGTTCAATTTCATGTTTTTTTTTTAATAATGGGTGCAGGTAATCTAGATAATATCCCCATACTCCAGAAAGTCTTATAAAGTGAAATAAAGACGTTGAAATAATTTCTGTCAAGTTTAAATTGATTACTTTGTAGGATATATAATCTTTACACTCTTTAGTGTAATTGAGTGTTGGTTATTTATACACATGACTTACCTTAATATTTGAATCCAGTATCATGGCCAACATGTCACCGATGATAACCGTTATGTCGCTCTAGTATCACACCCAAGATAACAGAGATGATAACAGCTTATGTCGCACCAGTATCACAGCCATGATGTCAGTGATGATAACAGTTCTTGTCGTTCTAGTATCACAGACAAGATATCAGTGATGGTAATAATTCATGTCGTTCCAGTATCACGGCCAAGATGTCACTGATGATAAGAGTTCATATCGTTCTAATATCACGGTCATTTATGTTAACTGATGATAACAGTTCATGTCGTTCCACTATCACAGCCAAGATATCAGTGATGGTAATAATTCATGTCGTTCCAGTATCACGGCCAAGATGTCACTGATAAGAGTTCATGTCGTTCTAATATCACGATCATTATGTAATTGATGATAACTGTCCATGTCGTTCACCATCACAATCTCCTCAAATCACTAGGCAGTTTAAATACCGTTGTTTGTTCGGACTGAAGTCATTAATGTCACAGTTCTGGTTTGTGTAATTATCTCAATGTTTGATTTTACACTGCCCGCTCTTATCAAGGTTTTGATTCTGAGTTCACACGTAGATGTTTCACTTCCATTGATCCAACCTTACGTGAAAAGTTGTTTTCCAATTAATGTTCAATTTATTATATTTGCAGTGTAGCTGATCTGACGATGAGCTTTTAATAGTATTAATACAAGATTTTTCAATCACAGGATTACGAACAGTACGTTTAATGGCCACTAAACCGAACTGAAATGATTTAGTTCAAATTAATTATTTACATAAAGTGTCTATAGCGGTTATAGTTTTCCTGCGTGGGCTGAACGTTCACGACTGGAGAGGTATCACCTGGACGCCCTGATGAATGTCAATTATTGGTTAGGTTTTTATATCTCGCATTCTCCCAGAGCATCGGATCCTCAGTTGCAAACATAAAGCAGCTCAATGAATTTTATCATCCAGCTTTTTCAACAGATAATGATAGCGATCCGAAGATTTAATACTTACGCTAAGATATTTTAAATTTTAACAATGGCTAGTGCTTCGGAGTTGTGTTTACTGGAGTTGCGCGGTATACCGGTGTGTGTGTGTATGTGTGTGTGTGTGTGCTACGTAACGCGGTAAGCCGATAAATAGGCCCCAAACCTGTAATGATATGGACGGAAGATTTAGGGACTTATCTCGCATGTTCTTTAAAAGTTAAACTTGCGTGCAGTCACTCGTCTGCACACATCGGTGTACATTTTAGACATAAATCGGTATATCTCGCGACTCTTGAGTTACTGTTAGTTGAATGATCCTTTCAGCAATATATGCAGAACATTTCCGGATCCAATCCTTTGTTTGACAAGTTAAAAATGCACCTGTCCTTGCACAACCCATCCTCAGTTTCGTGTTTATGTTGGACGACAACTTGGAATAAGCCTTTTCCTTGGAATGTCGAACTGTTGCTTTCTTTATCGAAAAATTGCAAGACGGCGCGAATGGGGCAAAATAGCGGCTGCCAGGGTTAGTTTGTGCGTACGTTTAGGACGGGAGAAAATACATTGACAATTAAACTACAAATGATTCTGTTACTGAGAAATATTATGCGAATAGTGTATTTAATATATTTAATGGCAAACAATAAGCGGTTTAAATTTAATGTGCCAATTTGTGACCGAAGACGCAGAAATTAAAATACATGGTACTTTATGTTTTCGTTAGTTTTACGTAAATTAAATCTAAATAGGTTGTAAAACTGAATATTGAAATGTTATTTGTAAAGTGTAGATTTTATATTTTTATATACGTCATTTGACATGAAATGGATATAATTATTACGGAAAGCACATGCGATGTATTAAATGAATAATTTAATTTAATAAAAATAGCACCAATAAACTGGCAAGATGAAATGTAAACATAATGTCTTCCATGCCAGTCCTATATGAAGATGATATGAATGTTGATATTTGCACTGCAAACGTCTGTCAGTATCTTGTTAAATAAGACAATAATAATCACAGCTTTTGAAACTTTTCTATTCGTTACATTTTGAAATAAATTTATTTCAGATTGATTTTGACAAGTAAACACTACGTACGTTTTGAATAACATGACTATTAGGAACATGTAAGTAGTAACGGGAGATAATATGGGATCAGGTGTGCTGTGGTGATCTAAGGGAACTAACATTAAATATGACCCTGTGGTAATCTTTTACATTTTAACATTATACATGACCCTATGGGGGTCAATGATAATTTAAGACTACTTAAGGCCCTGTGGAAAGTGATGGGAATTTAACATTAAATATGACTCTATGTCCTATAGGGTCTATGGAAGATGTAACATTAGAAACGTATATAGTTAAATAAATAACATGATCTTTTGCATCTTATTTGAACTTAGCATGGTGGGATTCCACGTGCCAACACCTATACTGACTGAGCAAGACTTATCTTAACTTGCAAAAACCTACCCGAACCAACTACAAAAATATAAAAGACGTTTAGAGGCGAAGGGGATACAGTAGGAGGCCCAGTCACGAAGAGTATCACATATTGACTATGCACACCCACCTTCGCTATGCACCATTTACAAACCAACCAGAGGAGGGAAGATATGGATAGGTAAATGCTCACTCACTCACAGTCTCATTTAATACCGTCTTACCTCCCCAGATGAAACACGACAACTTAATACGAATCATTAACTCAATGTTATTTCCAAATCTTTTTTACAGACTCGGTATCTGACCTTGTGTTAACCGAATCAATACGATATACCCATAAACATCCTTACCTTTTTTTTCTCAAAAACTTGCGTCGTTCAGGAATACAAATCCAATATATATATATATATATATATATATATATATATATATATATATATATATATATATATATATATATATATATATTGCACGAAATAGCTAAATATGATATGCATGAATCGTGCACCAGTTCGGAATGGGTTTTAACTGTGAAATATGTTCCACGTGTTACTAATAACAGTCCATCTAGACTTTCTTACGTTTATTATATTATATAATATTATAATCCTTATGCTCAAATGATTAAAAGTAACCAATCCAGCTTCAGAATTATAAAATAGAAAAAGGAATAAAGAACGCACAGTTTCTTGAAAGTATTGATATTGAGGACTACATTCCTAAAAGTAACACGCAGACATCATGCTACAATTTAAAATACTTTGAGGAAAGGACGTATTAGCCTCCAAAAAGGACCAACAATTGCCTTAAAATCCCCCCAAATAATTTAGAAAGAATTATAAATATTTTCATGCATCTAATGCTATAAATGTATAATGTGCGAGGCATACATTATTCGTACACAACGATGGAAATCTCTAAAGATATTCTTTGATCAAGTTTGACCTCAAAACACGCCATAAACCTCACTATATACTTCTTGAGAAAGACCTCAATAATTAGGAATTCCATATTGTTGAACCCTATTTCTCAAGAAGAGGCGTATTCCAAGTTGTCGTCCTACATGCACACGAAATTCGAAATGGCCACAGTAGTTAGGGTTGTGTTCATCTGTGTGTATTTACAACTTGTCGAAAATAGGATTTGATCCGGAAACAGTTTGTACATATTCCCGAAAGGACTCTTCAGTTGACGGTAACTGAAGAGCCTCGGATATACCGGTTTATATCTAAAATGTACACCGGTGTGTGTGTAGACCAGAGTGTCTGTATGCAATTTCACATTTTAAAGAAGAGACGAGATAAGTCATTGTCAGTACATATTTGAGGCTTATTTATCGACGTTGTATCACGGCACTTTTTCACTGTATCGGTATTTCAGTAGTTTCCGTCAGCAAGGAATATATGGAAAATCCCGAGTTACCTTATCTTGGATCTAACATTAATATCACGTTTTCTATTTTCATGATCAAAATATCAAAATAATTTCAGAAAATATTATTTTGTCAAAACAATTTTTTTCCTCCACACATTAATTTTAAATATTATAAATAAAACTGTATTTACGATCGTTTTAATCACATGTTGGACGCGTGTCGTTTATGCAAAAGTGGTGGCCAAATGGGATATTTTCAAAGACATTCAGCCCAAATTCCAATTTATGGACCAATTTCGGACTTTTAGAGAAATGTATGTTTTTAGTTACTTTGTAGGGTATGTTAATATATTAAGTACATGTGTTCCTTTGATTTTCAGGAGAGTAGTTGTTTTCTATTTGAGATTTACACAGTTTTTCAAGTCCACTAAATATTTTCTCATTTGTTGACTAAGTGTATTATATTTTTACTGGCCCTCTCTAATAAAGACCTTGTCCTGGTGTTCTCTGTCTGCTATATCAATAGTGTAACTTGTAAATTGTGGCTCTAGGGTCAACTATTCCCACTTTTATCAACATGATCTCTAATGACACAATGTCTTTCACAGGCTCTTATCTACAGTGTTAGTTATACTTTTAGATTACAACTATTCAACAATTGTCATATTCACAGAAAATGTACCTGATGTGCGCTATTGACCATTTAATTTTCGGAGTGGGAAGCTAAATTATTTTTTTTCTCCAAATAATATGATGGATGTAATATGATAATATTTTGCCTTAAATATGCGCAAAATATTTTTCATTTCTTGACAAACGAAATTTAAAATAGCGTCAGGCCCTTGCCCCAGAACATGCATGCAAGCATGCATGTATGTACGTACGTATGTACGTATGTGTGTGTGTGTGTGTGTGTGTACAAGGCTTAATCGCACATCGTCACATTCCTGGGGTGAGCAAAATATATTTATCACAATTGGCAAAGTGAAACACTTTACTGAAATTTGCAGGTAGACAAACGTATACAATTAAAAGTAAATATCCTTCTTTGGAGACAATGGCAAGGTGAAAATGTTGCGCAGTGTTAAAAAAAAATGTTTACAAAATTTAAAGCAAATACTATTTAAATCCTTAAAAGTGAAGGTCGTTGGTTAATAAAGCAATGCAAAAGTGAACAAATCAATGGGTACCTTTAAAGGAAATAAAATAATATATAAAAAAAGATTATATTTTCATAATACATTTTGGACAAAAGAAAGGCTATACATGAATTGATCAGATAGGGGCCCATTGAAAATTATTTCATTCTAAGTGTATCTGTAATACTTTCATGAGAACTGATGTGAGCCCATCCTAGAGAGATCCCTGCTGTTGATCGATTTCCAAGAAATCTCGAGGCATCCTCTGCTTGCACATGTCGCTAAATTGTGCAGGCCCGTAGACGTAGAAAACCATGAGTTTATGCAGCTGTGCAAGAACAGTTTCCTCGTATATGATTGTATATAATACTTTGATGTATTTTTATATCCTAAAGCTGTGTTAAACTTGTACCAGCTGGACTCTGTATTACTGCATGCCATATTTCTTTGTTTGCAATGACCTTGGAGTAGCCGTCTAGCGGTACAGCAAGCCGATTCACACAGACCGACAGCTTTTGACCTACATATTTCGCATTGTAATAAATGGTACACGTCGATAATCAAGATGTAAATGTAAATTCGATGGTATGGTTCTATTAGCCAAAATAATAACACTGAAAATAATATTGAATACTTGGAATAAATATTGAAAATGTTAATGTTTTGCGTATTTTGAGTGCAGCCGAAGTGGAGAAAAACTGTAGAAAATCTATGTATGTATGTATGTATGTATGTATGTATTTATGTATGTTTGTGCGCGCACGCACACACACACACACACACACACACATATATATATATATATATATATATATATATATATATATGTGCAGGCCTGCAATAAGATTTAAACAAACCCCAACAACCTTATCATGTTTAACAACCGAAATCCGACTGTGGTGCTTGTTGATTTCCCCTTGACTCTACCTGGATCTCTTTGAAGGATCATGCCTTTCATTTTGGCTTTGCCGCCCACTCTATCCCCATTCCCCGCAAAAATTCATGCAAACGCCCATGAACGGGGAAATTACTTGACTTAAACACAGACATAAACTTAATTGATAGGCACCGTGAAGCATGGTCTCATGAAGCCAGACATTTGACAAATTATTTCAAAAGGACTATCTTTTTCTTGCGTCTGTTTGTGCGGCTCTCTCATAAATGTTTATATTTTATTTTTTAAAAAAAGATATCTTTCTTTCTTCTTTGTCAGCATTCGTTTTGAGGAATATATAGGCCTTACCGTTTTAGATGGCCTGACATCTTCAGTCCTGAAGGAATATTTAGGTATTATTTGTAAAACTGATATAACATCGCCTTTTACTTCCGATTTTCCTTGTAATTTGAAATGTCTTGGATTGTTTGTTTTTTTTAATTTTATTTTTTTAAAAACTTTTAACACTGCTACCATATATAGTTGTAATATAGGAAAGGAAAGCATATACGATGTCCATGACATATGATGTTTTATTTAGACCTTTGTTACAAAATGGGGGCCCCGAGTGGCCGAGTGGTCTAAATCGATCTCAGTTACGGATCACTGCCATCTCACCTCTGTCTGCGTGGGTTCGAGTCTCGGATTCGGCTAATGTGGGTATGTGAGAAAGCTTGCCAGTAGCTTCTCGTGGGTCAGTGGTTCTTTCCAGGGTTTTCCCGGGTTCTTCCTCCACCATTAATACTGACCGCCATGTTTAGCCTATCGTGTGCTGAAAAATGGCGTTAAATCCTACAGCAACAACAACAATTGTTACAAAATGGCAGGTTTAATGTCCAACAAAACCACAATAGACACATTAATTAATACTTGTCAGTATTAATTAGGATGAGCCTATGTTACAAGTAGTGTACTTTAGGAAGTCAAGTATTTAATTGTTCACGAAGCGGTTGTGTACTTATATCTAGATTACTTCATGGTTTTTGAAGTAACAACTTGTATAGATAATGGGAAGATCTTATTCCGAAGAATACGTATTTATATATCTTATCTTGACGAAAATTCCAGAATACGTATCTCATATCTCATATGTTACCGAAAAATCCAGAATACTTATCTCATAGCTTGTCGAAAATTTCATAATACGCATCTCATATCGCGTATCTTGCTGAAAGTTATAGAATACGTATCTCATCGCGTACACTGCTGAAACTTCCTGAATACGTATCTCATCGCGTATCTTGCCGAAAATTCCAGGTCTCTGATTTTAACTCCGATCACTATTCGGACAAACGAGTCAATATTAACACGTTTTTTTAATATAAAAAATGTTGAGCGCTAAAAAATCTAGGGTGATACGTCGAATACAAATGGGAGTGTTAATCTTTGCATTGGCGTTGCGTTAGAAGCATTTGTATAAATGCATGACAGATCCCATCCCTTTGTAAGTATTGACTTCTTCCATACCACTGAACGTTTAGAACGTGTATATTGATAAATCATCAGATGTAGCTAAATGCATCCTCATCAGCTTCGTGGAAGCGAAGCCCAATTACAGTAATACTTCCAAAGTTCGTAGCCACAGTGCCAAGGTTTCATGGAACAACAAACTCAGCCCAACGGGCCATCGTTACAGACTTTAAGTGCGTGGAACTACATTACAATCTTTCTTGTCTTTAGATTTTAAGAGAAATTATATCCTTTTCAAAATGGCCACGTTTAAGAGGTGTTGTTTGTTCAGTGACAATGCAGAAGTAATCCATGTTGACCCTGTATTGTTTCACGAGACACAAGTTGTTGTCAGCAGGTTTTAACCCTTTTACAAAGATTACAATACTCAAATCTTTTCCAATGTTCAACTACACATTTAAAATCTTTAATAGTTCTAAATCCTTGTTTTTTCTTGCTTCGAGGCAAAATTACTTCTCATAATATAGAAGTGATTCTCGTGGGGAATCCTTTTTTTTTTTTTTTTGTTGCTTCGAGTTTTCAACAAGAGGTAAAGTTCCTTTTCATAATGTGGTGGCGATTCTCGTGGAGCTCTTATTAGTACAAACCTAAAATATAAATGCCCAGTCAGGAATGCTTTAGAGCAGTCTACAGGACACCTCTCCCATTAAGAATTATATCAAAGAATTTAAGTATTAGCAAACATTTTATGAATATTCTTTACTTGCATGTAAAAGTACGAAAACTTATTATCACGAAAATAATTGACTATGCAGTGAAATTCTTAATTTCACATATTAAAAAGATGACAACATTTCTATTATTGATTACAATGAAAGCCGTGTAATTATTGATCTTAAATTCGGGTTCGCTGTTCACTCTATATTAACAAGACTATCTAAAACTTACATCGAAGACCGAGCATTGTTTTCTGTCATTATTTTCTTAACCAAAATCCAAAAGCAAATGTAAATATACTGATAGTGAAAATGGAAAATGTTCTCTTTTTTAAAACAAAAAGTCACCTTTACCAATTACAATAAAGCTTCAGTCAGTCATGGTCTTGATCTTGATTATATTTTATCTATTTGGCTTAAATAATATTTTAGTATATTCTTCATATTTCTTGTGCATAATAGACAAGGCTTCGTTGTAATCGGGGCATGCCTTTTAGTCGTCAAGATAATTTCTTACTAATAATAAAAAGATTCGGTATTAACATTTTTTTATTGTGATCATTTTGTACGTGCATTTTTCGTGTAGTCACCATAGGGGTGAAGATTTGGTTGGTCTAATCCCAGCGACATGACGCCCACGTGGCAGCTAAAATTAGGTATACGGTTTATTGAGCTTGTACTAGTAGGTATACAGTTTTGTACAGCTGTGCAACGCGCGAGGCGTATACATTTGATTCTCTGCGTTCCTGTTATTATTAGAGTGAAAACTTGTTTTTTTTCTTCTCCCCCTTATGTTATCCGTTGGGATTGAGTTTAAATTTGGTTGTTAAATTTCTTAACGGCACGTTCAGTGCATTTATTAACAATATTATGTTAGGAAGTGGGATTTAAGCATTAAAAAAAAAAATCATAAACTTTTCTATAGAACTGCAGATAAACAGCCCCATAAATGAAATACAAATTTAGATGGACACGCATGTGTTAAACATATGTTTAGACTGGAATTATTGAATATACCGTCAATATCTCGTTTTGCTCAAGCTACATTCATCTGCTATCAGGACCGGTTTAACTAAATCCCCT
The DNA here is from genome assembly GCA_028554795.2 of Sinohyriopsis cumingii. Taxonomy (NCBI): domain Eukaryota; kingdom Metazoa; phylum Mollusca; class Bivalvia; order Unionida; family Unionidae; genus Sinohyriopsis; species Sinohyriopsis cumingii. Next base: position 50,341,902 of record CM068825.1, read on the forward strand.
TCCATCCCACCCCATGCCCCAGTGTGTGGGTTTAAGTTAGCATGTATGTGCTTACATTCCTGTATATATTATATAACTATAGTCGACATATTTCATATTGTATTGTGGACAAAATACAAATGACTGAGATAATTAGGCGAAATCCTGTAATCATTAATGTGAATATATTCCCATTACCTTCCAATGGAAATAGAAATTAAAAGATTTCATCGTGCCGGATGAAAATTGTTTTTTCTTCTTCTTCTTCATATAAGTAAAAATGTGTTTTTATTTGTATATTTAGACTCTAATTGTATTGAATGGTTAAATGCCACGAAACTCTACCGTAAATATAAAATGTCTGTCTGCCTGTATGTATCTTTGCATGCATGTATGTAGATATGTAGGTATTAAGCTCGCACATAAACCAACTATGTCACATCCATACCAACCATCTATCTATCAGATTATCAATCTATCTATCTATCTGTCTCTTCGTCCATCCACCAGCTCATCCAACCATCCATCCATCACGTGTTCTGTATGCTCTCGAGCAGAGGTGGGCAAACTTTCCAGTGCAAGTACCGCATACACACATTTACACCTTGTCGTGGGCCGCATAGTTCATTAAGTAAAATAATTAATATTTAAAATAGCAAAAACAAAAGGTTTTTCTAAATAGCATCTAATTAATTTTCAGTTGTTATTATGTTGTTAATATTTGAAAACTTAAACTTCAAAAGAAGCAATTTATTTGATAAACAGAGTAACATAAACAGAGTCAGTGCGAATGATGACTTGTTCCTAGGCCGCATGAAAGCCCTTGCGGCCCGCGGGTCGTAGTTTGCCCACCCCTGCTCTAGAGTCTTTCGTACGTCAGGCGTAGTAGTATGTTTATTTCAAATTAATATTATGGATAATAGAAAAATATACACTTTGTGTTGAGTGTGTGTGTGTGTGTGTGATTTAAATTTCTAACGTAATTTTAACAGTTTTAGTCATATCCTAATGATGTCTGCAGTGTGTAGTGATGTCTAGCACAGCGCATTATGCCGCAGACATGTAGCATCATGTCTCACCCAGTCACATTATCCCGAACCAGGTCGACCATTCGTAACGCTAACCTTTTAATGTTGAGCGCCAAGCGAGGCTTCTACTTGTAGTATTTTTATAAGTCTTTGGTATGACTCAGACGGGGTTCAAACTAGCGACATCACGTATCCGAAGGGGACACTTCTACCACTTATGCCACTGGAGCGGTACTTTGTGTAGAAATATGGCGAAGTATACGCTTTTAGACTGTTTGTGAACGAATGAAAAACAGATGGTATGGGTAGTGGGTAACTTAATTCGATTTATAGTGTGTGTGTATGTGTGTGCGTGCGTGCTTGTGTGTGTGTGTGTGATTTTGATTTTCAAAGTAGCTTTAACAATTTTTCAGTCATATCACAACGACGTCTGCAGTGTGGCAGTTTATAGTGATGTCTAGCACAGAGGCATCATGCCGCAGACATGTAGCATCATGTCCCACTCAGTCACATTATCCTGACACCAGGCCGACCAGTCCTAACATTAACCTCTTAATGTTGAGCGCCTAGCGAGGCAGATGCTAGTACCATTTGTATAAGACTTTGATGTGACTCAGCCGGGGTTCAGACTTGCGACCTCCTGCAACTGAGGCGGACTCTCTATCCAATTAGGCCAATGGAGCGGTACTTTGTGTCGAAATATGGCGAAGTATACAATTTTATACTGTTTGTGAACGAATGAAAAACAGATGACATGGATCGTGGTTAGCTTAATTCGATTTAAAAGAAGTTAAAATCGAATAAACAGCTGCATTAAAGCTTGAATTCGAACGGTTATTTCTCGGGAGCAAAGTACATTTGCCAACGATAGAAACGTTTCGAATGTGATGATTCGGACTCGTATAATTTTTTTGTGGTACTATATAGAAAGTTGAATTGGACCCAGATATGCATGTAAGAGATACACAGAACACGAGGTTCAAATACTTAGTTTATTGTCTTTAGGGAGGCCACTGGTTGATAACATGAGATACCACTTAAGTATTCAGGTAGTGAACTTTACTAATATTAAATGAAATATTAATAATTGTTCTGAAATTTAATACTAAAGTAGTCTGACTTTCCTCGATTTTGCCACCCCATTTTTGATATTTGGACATTTTAGCTGGGGTGTAGGGTCAGAGTCCATTCCCTATCGAAAAGTTGGAATTCGCCGACACCATTTGGGTAGCCGCTTACTAGCCGGCTCAGCAAACTTGAACGACCTTTCATCAAAATATACCTGTATGAAATCGATAGGAATATAATTTATTTCGTCAGAAATCGTGAGCATAGCATTCGTCATGTCTTTAATCCGCTGACAGACGAGACGAAAGGACGTCGCTTCTGAAATTTGACCTGGATCTTGCCATTTACAATCCTAGTCACATGATTGTACAACTCTCGCAACCTACATGTCAATGACATCAGAGGTCATATAGTCACGTGATATCGACATAAACAAATTTCCAGAGTTGTTGTACACATAATTTGGACATATTTTGTAGAAGTCACTTAATGTTTGTAAATAAACTTAATGTACACTTAATTATCAACATATTTATTCTGAGAGGAACGGCCAGAAACGTGTCGGTATCGCAGCAGGGTGGTGAAAAGCATTTTCAGATAGTACTGAGCACGTATCAGCGATGTTTTTGTTGGTGTCAAGTGACTACCACATTGACATGTGCTCTCTGCGTAGTGAATCTCGTTTTCTTTAAATTGCTGCAATATTTACAGATTTTCGGTCATTGTTTTCATAATAAATATTTTGAGATGTTTATGATTTTTTAAATTTTCTATATAAAATTACGTGACTTCTATATGTTCGATTTGTTTTCATACAGCAACACTAGAAATGGTGTATTCATGATATCACGTGACTGTATAACCTCTGACGACATTGACATGTAGGTTGCGAGAGTTGTGTAGTCACGTGACAAGGAATGCAAATGGCCAGATCCAGGTCAAATTTCAGCAACAATATACTTTCGTCTCGTCTGTCAGTGAATTAAAGACATAACGAATGCTATGATCGCAATTTCTGAGAAAATAAATTACATTCTTATCGATTTAGTGCAGGTATATTTTGATAAAAGGTCGTTCAAGTTTGCTGGGCCGGCTAGTAAGCGGCTATCCCATGCCAACACCAAATGGTGTCGGCGAATTCCAACTTTTCGATAGAGAATGGACTCCGAACCTTACACCGTAACATAAATGTCCAAATATCAAAAATGGGGTGGCAAGGGGTCAGAGGAAACTATGACTAATACTAAAGTAGCTACGGTCGACGCATTCCTAATAGATGAGTGATCTGCACCTTAGTTATCATCATGAAACTTGCATTCGAAAATTATCGATTGCTTTGGTCTTTTATGATGACAAGACTAGCACTAAACTGGGCCAAGAAAAGCTAATGTTTGGTTGCCATTGCATGGGGTTGCTTGGAATTATTTCCTGTTCATAACGCTTTCATTGACACAGCTGTATCTATCTCTTGGTTGGCGTTGTCCAAAAATGTCGACATACTTTATCATGGAATTTGTCGCATGTACCTCTTAGAGCGTTTATACAATGATCGTCAAAGGATTATTGATCGCCGAGGAACGAAATAAAGCGAGTAATAGTCGTTTAAACGTTTGTATAATCAGATTCTCAAAGATGACACTTAGCTGAAATGGTCGGTACCGACTGCCTACATGACTTGTAACATTTACGGATCCAGAAAGTGTGTGCACCCATGCGTGTGTGTGTGTGTGTGTGTGTGTGTGTGTGTGTGTGTGTGTGTGTGTGTGTGTGAGAGAGAGAGAGAGAGAGAGAGAGAGAGAGAGACTCAATTAGTAGTCGATTTGTTTGTAGATTTAAACCTATGTGAGGGCCGTGAGGGGCGAAACCCCAAAATGCTCATGCATTTTAAGCTTACCCAGTGAATAATTGTAAAAATCTAAGTGTAAAGGAAACGTATTCTAGGGAAACATTCCAGTTGTTTCGCACACACACTTTTGGACGATTCTTCCCTTTCCCCCAATTATACGCCCCTGTATTTAACTTAGACTTTTTTTTTAAATAGAAAAATTAAATTAAAAATAAATAAATCTGTAGAACTTTCTTGTAGGCGGAGGTACAGATATTTCAGACATGATATAAATGTGCGTGAATTTTAGAATCTTTGAATCTTAAATTGATTAAATTTATCTTTTACGATCATTAATCGACCTCTCCGGTGGTCTAGTGGTTAGAGCGTCTGCCTCGGATGCGAGAGATCGCGCGTTCGAACCCCGGCAGAGTCATACCAAAGACTTATAAAAATGGTACTAACAGCAACGCTAAAAATCCAAATCACTTACACACGAACACATATACAATAAATATCGATAATTCTGAAAGCTACCGATAGCTTTATTAAGTCTGTGACGCGATGTGATTTAGATTTTTAACGTAGCTTTAACATTTTTTCAATCACATCGCTACGATGTCTGCAGTATGTCAGTTTATAGTGATGTCTAGCACTAAGGCATCATGCCGCAGACATGTAGAATCATGTCCCACCCAGTAATATCATGCTGACACCAGCCGACCAATCCTAACACTAACCTCTTTATGTTGAGCGCCTAGCGAGGCAACTGTTACTACCATTTTTATAAATTATTGGTACGACTCGGCAGGGGTTCAAACCCGCAACCTCCTGCATCCGAGGCGGACGCTCTTACCACTTAATCCACCAGAGCGGTTGCTTTATAAAGTAGCATTCGATTTCAAGAAACAGAAGCACATTTTCGATCTTTGATAAAAAGACTGAAATGTTTGAATGGTGAAAATTAAATATATACTTGTTGACTAATTTACATGTTTGCTCATAAAGGCTCACGAAAGACAACTTACTGATCTCGTTCGACAAACACTGTTTGCAACGAGCAATGTGTAGGATACTCTGTTTATATTAATTTTACAAATTCAAACAAAATAAAGTAAAGCAATATTTGGTAGTCAAGGTGGTATAATTAAGTATCCTTTCTGAGGGAGAAAAGTGTTGAGGCATTAACAAATAGGAAAGTACTATCCCTTTCACGTGTCTCCACCGTTACTCATGTCTAGGATGGTCAGGGTGCACAGCAAGATGGGAACACAATGGTTTATCAAGTATCCAGGCATGAGGGACAGCGGTGTGAGTACCATAATAATGCGCCCACTAATAATTGTTTTGATCCTTCTAATTCTTATAAAATCAACAAAAGTGGATCCAGATTAAAGATGTAACCAGCGAACAAAGATCGTATTTTGGAGGTGGGGATGGGGGCATAGTGCGTATTAGGCGTAACATTCTGCTATCCTTAAATAACAGTACTTTGTCTTGCTAAAATTAAATAAAATTCGCACCTCATAGTTTACTTGGTATAAAACTGCACAATCTTTAGCAATAATTGATTGATGATGGTGCATTGGAAGAATGCTTGCTTGCATCCATCATAGAGTGGCCTTGATTCCCTATCAGTGCTTCACGTCAATGGTGGATGTTCTTCGCCAGGCTTGCATCCGTAGCATCTGGTTCACACAGCGGTCCACACATAAAAGTTTATGTTCGGACAGAGCAAGAAGAGGCAAAATATTTGAAGGTGCACACTGCTCTCAATTATCTTACCATAACTTAGTATTCTTTTATTTGTAGTCTCCATATTTACTGTACACATAGGCGTCTTTCTGACTAGCTTTTCTAAGTCTATGTGTCTTCGATGCGATAGACACAAATTCGTGCTCAGCATACAAAACGGATACAATATTATTTGACGTCGGTAATGGAAATCGGTCTTCAATTGTGACAACTTGTTTCGCATGGATGGCTGGAGTACAATTCACAGTTTGTGAATTGGTACCATAGGCTGTCATATCCGTCAAAATCATGTTAATCACATAAGACTGTATTTAATAACGAACTACAGATTGACAGACCAGTCCGTTGGCTTAATTTTCTCGTTATATATTTTATTTGCCAAACCATTCCTTATGTTTAATCATACCACAGAATAAAAGATCAGCCCGTTATTGAACGAAGGAACCATAATGTCTTGAACGAAAACAGCTTGACTACATCTTGTAAAGCATTTAATGAAAATTCGAGTCGTTACTCGGACAATATTATACAGTAGCATGTTCCATTACTTTACTTTTCTTATGTTATAAAAAAATCGTTCCCCGCGTTATGGAACAATCTGTTATATGATGAAATAATTAAGTATTATGTAAACAAGGCATCGACAAGTTATATAATTCATCGAGTTACGAACCTTCACTCCTCCCCCAAAGCCCTACAAGTATATCCCATTATAAAGTGAAAAAGTGAAATGAAACTGAAAAATCGAAACGGAGGTGAAAAGTGATACATAACTATATAATCGGTCCAAAATTTGAAGAAAAAAGTGAAATAATACACACAGGTCTGACTGGTCAAGATAAATTTTTATTTTTTAATTTGTGATATAATATTCGCAAGTCTGACTCGTCTAGTCATTTTTAAAGTGGTACATATTTTTGATTAATGGAATTTGGATTGGTTGATGTATTTATTTATTTATTCATTACGCGTTGATGAAGAACACGAACTATCGTATTTAGTTTTACTTTGATCCAGAATCTTCAAAATGTATACATACTTTTAACTTCATCTGTGTCGAATGAGTTTTCACAGTTTCGTTTCGCTTTGTACCTGTTGTTGGCTACATTACGTTGTTCTTTTTCATTATACAGCTTTGAAGAGAAGAGTGACGATTTCGTGCCTCGATGAAATTATATGGCATGTAGATGCCTTGTTTACATAATGCTCGAGTATTTTATCATAAATTATTTCGTTTCACAATTGATAAATGATTTTATTTTTCAGCATATTGAGAAGCAAAATAATGGAATATACAACTATGTGAAAATGTATTTGATACAATAACTAAAGTTTTCGTCAAATGGCTCGTAATATATGTTTCAGCTGTTTCATCCAAGACAGAATGGTCCCTGCTTTCAATACTGATTGAACATTCAATCTTTACTGATTGAACATTCAGTCTTTGATACGGTTCAACGCAGCCAATTAATTTGGCAAGGGAAATATACGAAACGAATTCATTAAGTAAATGGATTTGTTCATCCGTCTGTGGTTTGATATTATATATAATTTAATGGGATTAAAGGCAGTGACTTCCCATATCGTTGTCTGATTCGTTCATGAACAAAAGTTTGAAACAAAGAATCGGATGAGCCATTATATGCATGCGGCAGCTGCGTATGGGTGACATATTGATACATCATTATGACCACAAAATCGGCAAGATTTAATGTGTGTGTATGTGTGTGTGTGATTTGGATTTTTAACCTAGCTTTATCAATGTTTCAGTCATATCGCTACGATGTCTGCAGTGTGGCCGTTTATAGTGATGTCTATCACTGAGACATCATGCCGCAGACATGTAACATGATGTCCCAACCCATTCATGGCCAACCAGACCTAACACTAACTTTTAAATGATGTAGGGAGGTAGCTGCAAGTACCATTCTTATGTCTTTGTTATGACTCGGGGGTGGGGGTGGGGGCAAACCCGCGACTTTCCGCATCTGAGGCAGACGCTCTAACCACTACGCCACCGGAGAGGTTAAATGATTTAATGAAATACATTGGTCGAGTAAGTTGGATGTAACTATAGACGTTGCAAATGAAGATGGCTGATTGATTGTACAAGAAGATATAAAATCAGAGGAACTACCCACCCACCTCACTGTTATACAATAAGTTCTGTGCTGCATTGTCTTCATTGGTTGCATATGTTTTTCTCGTTATTTAAAAATAATTATAATAATGAATGCCTTACTTATAATAGTAGTATGATTCCCTTTTTATCTTCTACTATAGCATCGAAAATGAAATATTTGCGAGTTGAAATTTTGTATTTACCTGAATGTATGAGGATTTTTGTTTTCTTTCCTTACAAATATATTTTAACTGAGAATTATTGAAAATATAGACCGGCTTCATTCTTGTCCTTGTATTGTTACATGTATTTCATAAAGTTCAGAATTTGTACTGCCAGTTTTCGCCTATAAAATGTAACATGATTTATCTCCTGTTTGTATCCCACAGATTCTTCCAGACGTACCCTAGTCACCGTGAAGCCTTCTCGAAAATTAAGGGCATTACTGCCGAAGAAGAAATGAGATCAAACCAAGATTTCGAGGACACGGCATTAGATATATTCAGCGTCTTCGACAAAGTCATAGAATACCTAGAGGATGTGGACTCGGCGATACAAGCCATAGCTAGCTCAGGACCCTCTGCGGGACTCACGGAGCATATAATTCAGGTCAGTATAGTGCAGTGGTCTCAAACTCAAACCACCCTGAGGGCTGCATGAGGGCATTTTCGATGGCCCAAGGGCCACACCAGCTTTGTTATTTCTCATGACACCTTATGATGCCAATCATTTTGCGGGCCACAGGATACGGCTTGGCGGGCCGCATGCCGCGTGTTTGAGTCCTCTGGTATAGTGAATGACTGCACGCTGACCTTTCTGCTATGAATGCCATAACTAGCTCAGGGTATCACGGTACCAATTGTTTTTCTCCATAGACCTCAATGCAAATGTTTTGTGAAACAAATATACTTTCTATCCTACCTCAGCATGCATGTCACACACTGTCAGAGAACAATGTTAGATTGTCAGTTTGATAAGGACAGAACCAGGTACTCAGTTGCATTTAAGAGAGATAACTCTGCTGGAACTAGACGGGTAAGAGTTATCTAGTCAAACAAATACATTTTCAGCCATGTGTACCATATTTTTAAAAAATAAAAAAATAAAAAATATGATTTAGATATGAATTAACATAATCTGACATGTTGCCAAGAGGCTTAGCGTTTTAAGCATAAAAGGAAGTACAAACTCTTACATAATGCACCAATAACCACTAGTGTTGTTGTTTATATCTGAATACAATATTCTCCATACCTTAAGCCCCGCCCACCTGGGGTTGTACAATTGGTACCGTTATAACTCAGGTTAGTCTGCATGACTCAACGTAGCAAATGACTTGGGTCAGTATGCTGTATGACTTCGTCGATACAAGTCATAGATACAAAAAGGCCCTCGTGCGGTAAATAACGCACTTCACTATAGCAATCAAACGTACATACAGGCCATCCCATATGCTGCACAGGAGATCATAGACATTTATGGACCGACCATTTGATTTTATGTGGGAGAGGAATTTTCTTTCGAATTACAATATTTGTTTTTGTTTTACTTTGAGATGATTATACTTCTAAAACAAATATAGTGAATATAATTAGTTTTGTTTTCTTCTACAAATCAAAGCAAGAATATTTGTTCAAGCTGTTTTGCGGAAATAGTTGTTTTCTTGTTTCTCCTGGCACCCACAGAAAATTTAATTATCACTTCTTTAACTGCATGGAAGCATATATTGTTTGCAAAAGTAAAGGAAGGAACAAATTTATAATTTTCGGAAACAAGGGGTTTTGGAAGGGGATGCGGACGAGTAAATACATTCCGATATTAAGCAGGGCCTAAAGTTACGTATAACCGTCTTCAGGGGTCTCAGATTCGTCGAATCGAATGAGTCAGTAAACTCTAATTATAAGTTGTTATAGACTCCAGTGGTAAGTCATCGTGGTTAGGGTCAGATTAGCACATCGAGTCTCAAAATAGGTCTCGATATAGTATAGTATTTCAGTTTGATGTCATACCAAATTGACAAACACGGCTACTTACCAATGTTCGTATCTCTATTGACCCACATAATTTGTTTTTGTAAAACTGTCAAATAGATTGAAACTATTTACCTTTGTTAAGGTATTAAATCGATTTACAGGTAAATATATCAGTTTTTAATGTCTAACATTATCAACTTTTAAAATGTGTCAGTAGGTAATTTTAGTTATTTATTAAATTAAGCACTAAATTGTGACGTAATTACTGAGTGTCTCTATTGATTATTTATTTATATACTTGCAAAATGAATTACTACTTACATTAGTCATCGACTTTCAAATGTGATCATGTCATTATCGAATACTCACCTTTTTGCGCCCCACAGAAGCTCAATGTTTAATCAAATTAATTTTACTGCTTATTCAGATTAAATATCTAGTTTTTTTCCCCTTCTAATTAAATTACACATGGATTCATTTGAGTATGTGTAGGTAGATATAAGTGTCAAGCACGAAAACCTTTGAGGGTCCGTTTATAATGCCTAAATTGTTAAAACAAATGGTCTCGTGTAGTTGCACGCAAGCACGCCGAGAATATTTATACATTTTTAAAAAATAACTTACGTAGATGGTGGTGGTGGTAAAGGAGAGAGGGAGGGTTGGATTTATTGCGAGAGCATTCATATTTTATATTTTAAAAAATACATTCTATTTAAACCCAAATTTTATTTTCGTAATTGTGCACTAAGTACACCGGAAAATCTATTGACATTTTTGTGCAACATAAGTAATGTCACACAGCAATATTGTTAGAGATTCATCAGTTTTCAGAGACTGGTAGAAATATTGTTAGAGATTCATCAGTTTTCAGAGACTGGTAGAAATATTGTTAGAGATTCATCAGTGTTCAGAGACTGGTAGAAATACTGTTAGAGATTCATCAGTTTTCAGAGACTGGTAGAAATATTGAATGAGGTTTAACAAAAAAGCAACAATCTCAGTTTAAAGAGATAACGTGTATTTGTATATAAGCATGGATGGTATAAAATGTGGATGGTATAAAGTGTGGTCAGAGCGAGCTCTATTATTGGAAAATGATATATACAATTATTGATTTGTCTATTTCAAACATCAAGCATATGCCCTGCAAAGTTGTAGAAATTCGGAGGATTTGCATAGTAAAGTAAATGATGACAGTACAGAGATAAGCATCAGAGGTCCTGTGATAGGACGATTGCTAAAAACAGTACGGTTATAAGAAAGAATAAATTGCGTAGTCGATGTGAGTAAATATACGCACGTGTATTCGGCTAGATTTACAATACTACTAGTAGATACAGAAAACATCACAATGCCAGTCTACAAGGAGTGGTTAAAACATAAAAAAATTAATAGAAAACAAACGATTTACAACATGGCATGGTGACTTCTTATATGAAGCAGGTTTATTTGAATAATGAAAGGAAATGCAAAATTTGGTATGCATCTGTATTGATTCATTTATTGTTACGGGACTGAGAATTTTTTTCTTCTTCAAATTGCTGGAAAGAAAACGTTCCCTTTGCAGATGGATTTCCTGTTGGCCATTTGATAATGCGAAAAGACAGTTTCTCGATAATATAGTATTTTCTGTATATTTTTATACCCTTTCGAATGGTTCACAAAGAGAAGTATTACATATCGTTTCTATCATTCTTCAAGGAAAGTTGCTTACAAAAATATCAAAAAAATATGGGAACGAATGAAGCGAAATGAAATGAAAATGAAATATTAGAATTGAAAAATAGTTACATTAACAATCTAGCTGAAAAAGATTTATATACAGAAAGGTATATAAGTACCGTGGATGACCATTAGAAAACATACATTTTTGGCATGCATGCATATGAAAAATATCGATGGATAACACATTCAGACAGTGATTGATGTCTTAAAACTACTCTTGGTCCGATAACTTTAAGAAAGGGAAATGACTTACACGGCGCTTTTGTAGAAATATCAAAAGAGAAATCTTTAAAAGACACATGAGGGATAAGAGTCAAAGTTTTTAAAAAATAGAAAATAGTATTTTTCCTCTTAACTCCAACAGAAAAGCATATCAAGTGGCAAGACTTAACAAAACTCTAAAGACTAGAATGTATACGTATATCATACAAAATAAAGCCAGAAAATGGATTGATACGTTACTAAAGTTAATGTAAGGATACGATAAGACTAATCACACGTCATTAGACGTGACTGCGGTTGAGGAGTATGGATCAATATATTCGGATATTTGACAGCTGATAATTTGGAACTCCTGAATTCATATTGGTGAAGCGAAATTTGAAAACAAAAAGATATAATTTTACATACATCCCTTGTATGTTTTACAAACAAGATTTATAAATATACGACAAACAATATGAAATACGCGAGGTTCAAGATGAAAGGTTTGCATATGTGAAATGGAAAGGATGTGAAGAAACATTTATAAGTTGGAAACCAACAGTAAATGCCATTTGGTTAGTATAAATTAATGTAGCATAATATTCAGAATGCAGTAAAAGAAAATAGCACGAAAACTTTGAGTTTGTGAAACATAGCTAGTTTTTAGAATGTGACAGATAAATGTGGTGGGATAAAACAGTGTATTAGAAATTGAAGAAGTTAAACCATGGATGTTTTCTTAATAATTAGGACATGTAAAGGTATTTCCAGTGACATTTAAAGAAGGCATGTCATGGATTCACGCATGTATTCAATTATACATTTTTAGGGACAAACATGATACCATCCGAAATTTGAATGCATCCATGAAATATTACGTAGGAAGGAATTATCATAAAGCTAAAAGCCAGAGGAAGAATTTGTACACCATCTCGATGAAGTAAAGATCAGCACACCTTTTAAGCAGATATTCAGATTTTGAAGATATTGTTTTCATAGAACTTTGATTTGATAGTAATTTAAATGAAACTTCTGAAATAAATGCTACGGTTGTATTAAAAGAGGTTACTCCAAGAGAGTACCTCTACGGAGAATACTACTTGGCCAACAAAAATATTACCAATGTAGAAGAGGAAATCTTACAGACGAAATGGAAAACCGAAGTACAAAATACCAGAGATGCAAAAGATATTAAAGAAACGAGAATCATTTGGTATTACAGTGGAAGAATTTTTTATATATAAAGGTTCAGTGTATTTGCTCTGGAAATACAAATTTGATGCACAATGTATAACATTGTTCAACAAACCTTTTCATTTATGTTAGGAAACTTAAAAGTTATTAAGATAAATGGAATTAATCTTCTTTAAAGCAAATTACCAGCACAGTTCCTTACCCTTTTCATACCACTATGTTCAATGCTACAGTTTATCCAGATATTGAACAAATGTTGAATAAGTATTTAATCCAGTGAAACTCAAATTACCGACCACCAGACAAAGATTGGAGAACTAGTGTTATCAGTAATGATTCAGATCAGAGAAGACTGATAGATTCTGGTCAAATAAACTAAACTTGAATGTGTGGATGGCAAGATTTTGCCGTGGGATTTCCTTAATGTATCTGAAAGTCAACAGAATATCAGATTCTGTATCAGGTGCTGTTCCAGAATAGGCCAAATCAATACACAAATTTCATGTTTATTTCCAAATGCGAAAACTGCTGTCTGAATGCAAAATATTTTGCACGATGACGATGCATTCAAGTTAAATAACATAGCATACAAAGAATTTAATTCGATGGGGAAAATCTAACGACACTCCCCACTCCAAATACATTATAGATATCAACAAAACGCTGTACACCAAGTCAAATTGTTTTATGCAATATATATAGGTGTAAAAGTAAAATGTGAGAAATAAACGGAGCAATTTGTTTGTCCTTCAGAATGTCTCGGTTTCTCTTAGCAACATAAAAGTATATACATGTTGACAATTGCGTTGTAATGTTTTGCAGTGGGTATCTTTTAATCTACATGGTGCAGTTTTGATTATAGCTCCAAATCATTCAGACTTAACTTTCGACGATCATTAATGGTCAGTAGTAAAACTTTTCTATAATTAATGGTCAGTAGTAAAACCTGTATAGAATTAATGTTCAGTAGTAAAACCTTTATAGAATTAATGGCCAGTAGTAAAACATCTATAGAATTAATGGTCAGTAGTAAACAACCGTTATATAATTAATGGTCAGTAGTAAAACCTTTCTATAATTAATGGTCAGTAGTAAAACCTTTATATAATTAATGGTCAGTAGTAAAACCTTTATAGAATTAATGGTCATTAGTAAAACAGTTATATAATTAATGGTCATTAGTAAAACCTTTATATAATTAATGGTCAATAGTAAAACCTTTATAGAATTTATGGTCAGTAGTAAAACTTTTATAGAATTTATGGTCAGTAGTTTAAAAAAAAACTTTTTTAGAATTAATGGCCAGTAGTAAAACCTCTATAGAATTAATGGTCAGTAGTAAACAACCGTTATATAATTAATGGTCAGTAGTAAAACCTTTCTATAATTAATGGTCAGTAGTAAAACCTTGATATAATTAATGGTCAGTAGTAAAACCTTTATAGAATAAATGGTCAGTAGTAAAACCTTTATAGAATAAATGGTCAGTAGTAAAACCTTTATATAATTAATGGCCAGTAGTAAAACCTCTATAGAATTAATGGCCAGTAGTAAAACCTTTATAGAATTAATGGCCAGTAGTAAAACCTTTATAGAATTAATGGCCAGTAGTAAAACCTTTATAGAATTAATGGTCAGTACTAAACAACCTTTATAGAATTAATGGCCAGTAGTAAAACCTCTATAGAATTAATGGTCTGTATTAAAACCATTATAGAATTAACGATCAGTAGTAAAACCTTTATAGAATTAATGGTTAGTAGTAAACAACCTTTATAGAATTAATGGCCAGTAGTAAAACCTTTATATAATTAATGGCCAGTAGTAAAACCTTTATAGAATTAATGGTCAGTAGTAAACAACCTCTATAGAATTAATGGCCAGTAGTAAAACCTTTATATAATTAATGGCCAGTACTAAAACCTTTACAGAATTAATGGTCAGTAGTAAACAACCTTTATAGAATTAATGGCCAGTAGTAAAACCTTTATATAATTAATGGCCAGTAGTAAAACCTTTATAGAATTAATGGTCAGTAGTAATACCTTTATAGAATAAATGGTCAGTACTAAAACCTTTATAGAGTTAATGGTCAGTAGTAAAACCTTTATAGAATTAATGGTCAGTAGTAATACCTTTATAGAATAAATGGTCAGTACTAAAACCTTTATAGAGTTAATGGTCAGTAGTAAAACCTTTATAGAATTAATGGTCAGTAGTAAACAACCTTTATATAATTAATGGTCAGTAGTAAAATCTGTATAGAATTAATGGTCAGTAGTAAACAACCTTTATAGAATGAATGGTCAGTAGTAAAACCTTTATAGATTTAATGATCAGTAGTAAAACCTTTATAGAACTTGTTTTTATATGATGTAAGCTCGTACAACAGTAACCGACTTTAAATAAATAAAAATTACTTGATATAGTTTCAACGTTCTAATCAAGTGATGCGAAACTTACCCCGATTAAAAAATATAAAAGCTTAACTTGTATGCAGTCATCAGAGAAGCACGATGATATTCTTCTCATAAGTATAAAATAAATTACTTTTACTTGTATTTACTAATGTACGGTGTGAGAAGTTACATAAAACCCGATCGCACATCTTGCTTGTTTTATTCGAACCTGCACAGTAACTGATCAGTACAACCGCTCCGGTGGCCTAGTGGCTAGAACGTCCGCCCAGGATGCGGGACGTCGTGGGTTTGAACCCCGGCCGAGTCATACCAAAGATTTTTAAAAATGGTACTAACAGCTGCCTCGCTAGGCGCTCATCTTTAAGAGGTTAGTGTTAGGACTGGTCGGCCTGGTGTCAGGATAATGTGAATGGGTGGGACATCATGCTACATGTCTGCGGCATGATGCCCCAGTGCTAGACATCACTAAAAACTGCCACACTGCAGACATCGTAGCGATATAGCTGGAAAATTGTTAAAGCTGCGTTAAAAATCTAAATCGCACTCGCGCTTGCGCGCGCGCACACACACACACACACACACACACACTGATCAATGCAGGCAACGAATGCGATGACTTGCACTGCGCGAGTACAGTCACGAATGTGATGGCTTACACTGTCATACGCGAGTACAGCCACGGATGTGATGGCTTACACTGTCATACGCGAGTACAGTCACAGATGTGATGGCTTTCACTGCCATGCGCGAGTACAGTCACGGATGTGATGGCTTACACTCCCATACGCGAGTACAGTCACGGATGTGATGGCTTACACTCCCATACGCTAGTACAGTCACGGATGTGATGGCTTACACTCCCATACGCTAGTACAGTCACCGATGTGATGGCTTACACTCCCATACGCGAGTAATACCGTAAATAATAGTTTAGTCGTGCCACTGTTTATTTACCGCTCTACTCAGTGCAGAATAGAAATTTTGTTTTGTATGCCTGTTCTCGTGCTATCAAACACATTGCCAGGGCAACCAAGCAATTTCCACCCGACCCCCACCCATTTTTTTCAGATACCTCTTTTTCTAAAAACCCTAATATGAAATTTGTGTGGGTTTTTGTTTCTTCTTCAAATTAACACGTGTTATTGGTATGTTCTAGTGCCCTAACACGAGATCATCCGTTCTAAAACATTTGTGCTTTCTCCCCTCCCCCCCAACTACGTCGGAGGAGATAAACTAGAAAACCTGCCAGCCGTTGTAACATTAGTGTAAAAATATCGTTGCTGTGGTAAATGTATTCGTTGCAATTGCGAAAAATACAGTTGCATATACAAGATTAATCGTTACAACTGTTATAATGACATTCTGGATACCGTTAAACGGTACCACTAGTTTTTACACCGTTTTGATTACTCGCAAACGTTTTGGCCCTTTCTGTGCACCATACATTTAGGTGACGGTTCTATTAGACTCGTGCGATTTGGCGACCAGGTTAGGCCAAATAAAAAATATGTACGTCTCCGGTTGGTCGACCATCCGATTCTCATTGGTGACCCTAATACTTTTTTCCCCTGTGGTAACAAAAAAAATCAACCAAAACTTTTTTATAAAAAATCACTTAACTCCTATTATATATATATATATATATATATATATATATATATATATATATATATATATATATATATATATATATATATATATAATTTTTTAACAACAAAAAAAAAACACCCTGTCAACCCTAATTTTAAAACCAGTGCAATATGAAACTCACGTTTTGTTTTCTTGGCCTTAAGGGAGTTAAAATTTCATGACTAATACGGTACCTGCGCATGGAAGCATACAAAAGTGTACGTTTACAAGGACTGAAGATATTCTTTGCCATTTTAATTCATCAACTTTTGTTTTGTGCAGGATATGAGGGGGCCTTTCATGGAGACGTTGAAGACCACTCTTGGATCAGATCGATTTACGGAAGCAACAGAGGAAAACTTCAAGCTTCTGTATGACTTTGTTCAATCAGAACTGCTTAAAAGCTTGAACAGCTGATACAGTGCTAATGTTAGAAATATATTCTGGGAAATGTTTGACATGATAACCAATGTTTCAGGTGTTTTTAATGTAAGAAAATATCTTGTGGTGAGAGTGTGTCTAGAAAAGTGCCTTCGAGACACGTATATAAATTATTATACATTTAATAAACAAAAAAATGTATATGTAATGCAGTAGTATTTGGAAGCCTATCACACTGTTAGGTACGCTCTGCTCAACAACTATGTTCAAAGAGTCTGTAGACTTTCGTATCCTTGATCACCTTTGCAGTACTCTGTCTTACATAAAACAGTGTCTGATTAAGTTTCATTTTGCCAAAACACTTGATTTATTGATTCAGGGACGTGAATTGACATATACTGATGAGATTTAATTATATATATATATATATATATATATATATATATATATATATATATATATATATATATATATATATATATATTCGAATAGTATCTACCTCACCTATTGCAAATTTAAACCAGCCTTCGTAGCTGGGGTGGCAGGGGGGTGGCAGGGTATTTAAACTGTATTGAGGCCGGCTATGTCTCTGTATGCGTGCGCTGTTGTGTGTGAGTGAATGTTAACTTTAAAAACTGTTGATCGAAATGTGTGAACATTGTTGCATTTTTACTGTGTACTAGGGAAAACTCAATTTCGGAGCTTGTGCGTAAACAACTGCATGCAGTTCCATAATAATTAATGGGAACGATTCCAGTGAAGATATTTAGTATGAAATTGAAGTGGACTAGTCCTTTCAAGTGGAGCAGTCTGTAGAATTCCCATTCATTGTAAAACAGTCGAATGATCACTTTTATTTCTTAACACTTCATTGTCAGTTTGTTTCATGTGATTCAGAAGCTATTACGATGCCATATTGTTTGACACAGCAGAGCATGGGTATTTGGAGCAAAGGGCCTAAGTTTTCATACTGACACTTCCTATCGCTAATGCTAATATTAAATGAATGATATTGTATTGTGTAATATATAAGCAATATTCCCTTATATAGAAAAAAGAATTCTTCAAAGGTATTGTATGTGAGAAAATATCATTTTTATGTTAAAATTGGTATATATAATTTAAGGATTGAACTCCAGAATCATTAGGAGGTATAGGAAGGCTTGATTTCAGAATTTTAGTTGGCAGCATTTCAAGTTTCTTTCTTGTACAGATTTGAACAATCTCAAATACGTAATTTCTGTGTGTTTTTAGAATTGATGTAAATGTTTCGCCATGAACGTTTATTAGTGTAGTTACGTATTACTTATCTGTGATAATAATAAACAAACTATGTACATAATTTTGAATTGCAGGTCTTTAGTATATTTTCTTGGTAATTATAACAGTAGTATCTGTTTCCATAGAAGGAGTTGTAAAATTTGCTGTAATTGTTATCACAGTTGTCATGTCGTCTATTATTCCGCTATTGTTCTTTTGATCTTTGCAAATGTATAGCATTGTATCACTGTTCTATTGTTCATACGATGTTTGTTTTATCTTTATACATGTATGGTGTCAGCGTTTCAATTTAATATGGAGATAAAATATGTGGTTTCATCAAATGACTGAAATGATAAAAGAATATGATCGTTTATTAATATTTCCTGAGTTGTTACAACAAGTGGGGCCGCAGTGGCTCAGTGGTTAGTGTATCCAACTCATGACCGAAAGGATGCGGGTTCGCCTCGGTTAATTGCCTTGGTGTGTCCTTGGGCAAGGCACTTTACTCCAATTGTATAAGTATACGTAACGGTTTTGCCGGGTGCAGTTGACCTGTATACCATATTTCTGGAATGCATTCGGTTTAAACATAAAGCGCTGGCGCGCAGTCTAGCAGTCTAATTTTAGTGATTTATTTATACCGTTCCATCGTCGACTTCTAACGCATCACTGATATATTCGTTTTTGTTAGTTTCGCCAGATATTTTCAAAAAATCAAACATGCCATTTATATTATTTATATAAACAAGAGACACACTTTTTTACATGCAAAGGGAAAATAAACGAAAATTGTCACCCTATTATAACTTCATAAATGAGAAAATGTACATGGATTTCAGAGAAGAAAAAAACCCTCATCCATTTGGAGACTTTTGAATTCAAACGTTGGAAAATCTAGCGCACCGTCATATTGCAATGATGTAAGGTATAAATGATATGGAAGTATCAGATAATATCCCAGTGGTCGGGTTATCTTCACTGCAGTGATACAAACACTGCTGCTAAGAATCTTGATCGAATGAAATATTTTCATAAAAACGAAAATTTATCGAAACTAAACTCCGAGTTATGATTACTTTTTGAATTAGCTCTGCTTGTTTTTGTCGATTTTTGTGACAATTTCCAACCGAAGCGATGCTAGTAGGACGATGATGTGATCTCTGAAACTATCGCTTGAAAGCAGATACTCATGTTTTATCTGGACCGAAAGTTAAAAGCATCGGTTCTGTTTTAGTTTCAGACGTCGCGTGCAGTCTAGATAATGGCTGTTGAAAGTGAGATTGATAATACGACAATTTCGAGCGATTTATTCTTTTGTAATACCACAAAATTTCCGTTTTGGTGTCGAGGTTATATCAAAATATGTCTCTCAGTCTATATTTAATAAATACATTTCAACGTGGACTTTCCATTTAAGACACGTTTTGTTTCAGTATCTCGAGATACAATCGTGTAACCTGCAGTCACGTGGCGCCTTTCACTCTGTTCACGTTGCATATAGTTACAGTCAGTCTGAACACCTCGTGCTTTTTGTACACATTGCTTTTTCAGTCAATATTGGAAACGCCGGAACGTGTTTTTTTCAGGTTGTAGAAGTCAGTTGTTAAAAACCTGCTGGGAATGATTGAATTGTTCCCGATTTTAGCTATTACGAACTATGTATTTTCCAACAGCCATACACGATACGTGCTTATAATGTCAATTGAAGACTCGTCAAATGTAATTCTGTTGTATTTGCTAGTAACGTAGACATAGAACATGCATCACATGTTGCAGTGGCACACCGGACTCGTGTTCTATTTATAATATCTGATGAAACAGTGTATATCTTAACCTTAGAGCGCAGTCTAAGACGACACATATCTATCTATCTACCTGTCTATCTACTATATATCTGTCTGTCTGACTGTCTGTCTAGCTAGTTAGCTAGCCTGCCCATTGGATTTGCGTTGCCCAAGGCAGCAAGCGATGAGCACGGAGACCCAAGCAAAAAAACTGCATTGCGGAGTTGATTTCCTGAAAGCGCGGGGCCCAAGGCAGTTGCCTCGTTCGCCTTGCCTTAGGGCCGGGCCTGGCATCTATCGATCTACCTCCCTACCTGTCTGTCTGTCTGCCTGTTTGACACTCCAGTCAATAATAATAAAGCTGTTAGTTTTACATCTGCTACAACCTTTACAGTGATAGAACAGAAATAAACCTTACAATCTGGTCCTGGAACAGATACTTAACGTTAAATTTTGGACTCTTGAAAAGTTGTTATTAATTTAGGAAACCACATTATTTAACAGTTCCCTCAATACTGTGTTTTTAACGACACTGGTTGTATAACATGCATTATATGCAATTCATCTATCATACATTTGTTTTTTAAATGAGGTTCAGAAATTTTAATTATTTATCCAGCTAATATAGGCATTTTATGCAAGGCAGTATCTGGTGGGATCTATGTTTATATATTAAAAGTGCCTGTCTCATCGCTTATGCGATGAATCTAACTGCACATAATGCGCTGGCAGATCTTGGTCTGTGCGGTTTGTTAGGAATAATCAGTAGTATAAACAAATATAGACCCTGACCTGCAGGCATATTATGCTATGGCATATCAGGATCTTCGGTGTTTGCAGTTTGACTCCAATTATAAGCGAATATATACGGTATTTATTTGTAGGCATTTCTTTGTACAATTTAAAAAAAAAGATTATTATGGTAATGTATTACATACCTGTGCTTTTTATAGAAATAGAGAAAATTATAAATTCGTCTCACATTTAAGGTTTTGATCAGCAGTCTTTACTTTCTTTCAATTCATGTTTCTTGTAAACAAAATTTCAAATAATTACTTTAAATTACATGCAGTTTTCTCTTTTTATTTATAGCATATTTAACCAGGTGATACATTATACAATAGAACAGACTTCCAGGTGCGCACCAGCATGTTTATATGTAAAGTAACCCCCCCCCCCTTTTCAGTTGCATAAAATGTACTCAACAAACATAAACTTCTAAGCCCATACAAAATTGATATAAATCATTCGAAATAATAAGCAACGATACACCATAAATACTGACAAGTAAAATAAACAACAATACTGGTAAGTAATTAATGTGTGCTTTCTAGTAAACAATCATAATAAACAACTATAATCCGCATTCGTTTTGTATAAGCTTGATATCATATTTTAAATATGTAAGCGTACTAACTTTTGTGACGTATGCTTTGCTCTTTTCTCTCTAAATTGGTTCCAGATCAAGTAAAGGGCTTTTTGGGTTACATTTGTATAAACGTTTGGTTAGTTGTTGTGGGGATTAACGCCATTTTTCAACACACAACATACAAGAACCCCTGGAAAACTTCGGGAAGAGCCCAAGATTCGAACCCACGTAGAGGTGAGATGGCAGTGATCTGTAACGGAGAGAGCTTTAGACCACTAGGTCACTCGGGGCCTCCTTTTGGTAAGTACAGCTTCAACCAATCTGATTATAATCAGATCTCCATTGTCCTGGGTAAAATAGCGTAATGATCATAGTGTAAGTCATACAGGTCGTGCATGCATTCTTCCACTCCAGTTCTTCCATCAAAATTTAAATTTCCTCAACAGAAACAACCAAAACCTTTTTTTCTTATAGCAAGAACAGTCCTTTTAACTTTCTCCGCCTCAACAACAACAAGAACGACGACAATTACCTTCTACACCGTCGCTAAAAGTTTCTTTTCGAGAACCACATCCTTCTCAACAAGAACAATGTTCCATTTCTGCTCCTAAGGCTTATATAAGTTTATTTAAGAAAAAATGTTCAATCCAAACTTGAAGATACATATATATCATCAATTATTGCTGGTTTATATGTTGATAGAGGAAATTTGTAGAAAGGCAAATTTGTTGAAAATCGAGAACTTAAAAACATGGGCTGCTCAATTACGCCAGGAGGAAATGGTTTTATTGCTTGTCCTAACAATGTTCTTTCTGACGTAGATAGATTAGAAATTCTGATTGGAGGAAAACTAAATGGAAAAAATTCGCCAGAAATCATTGATGAAATCTCTGATTTTTGTCGAAGATTATTTACATGCGTTATCGTGGACATTAATGTTTATTGGTCTTTTATCGATGAAATTGTTGATGATAATTACAGTGATTAAATAAATGAATAACAAATAAGATGATTATACATCATGCTCAACGTGGACCTGTAATGGTCAGGGTGATACATTCGCGATTACCTACTTATAAAGCATCTTACGGAGATGGACTCTGCGATGTTGTGCAAGATTTATTCAGAAGGATGGCCCAAAAGCAATCCCGATCACAAAACAACTGGGAATGAAAGCTATTGATTTTGTAAGTGACAAAATTCCTAGCGCATTTGATAATGTTGCCGGTAAAGCATACCCGGTAATCCAGGACAGACTAGCACGATTAATTCGACGAAAACCTCAGTCAGTAAAATATCCCAGCACTGAAGTTATGCCTGCAAATGTCAGTAAAAAAATAAATCAAGCAGCAAATAAAGAACTAGCAGAGTTGGCTGCTGAAGCAGAAAAAATATAACTGATAGTATGATAGCAGGAGGTGGTCTTCGTGTTAGACGATAACAATTATACTAAAATGTTCAAACGTGTATCCGATCCAGCGTTTGGCATGGACGCACCAATTCTCAAAGATGAATCGATACGTGATTATCAATAGTATTCTTACAACGCACGACAACCAAATCAGCGTGGACGAATTACAAGTTCAAGATACAAATATATATTTCTTACCCACTGAAGCATTTATTGAAGTAGAAGGTGAAATTATAAAAACAGATGATACTGAATATGCAGCTGATGTTAGAGTTGGTTTTGTTAATAACATCATCATGGCGTTGTTTGACAGTGCTACGTATATCATCGACAGAAGAAATATTGAATCAATTCAGAAGGACGTTGACATTGCCACAAAGATAATGGGTCTAGCAAGATATTAAGATGATTATACAAGATCAGCCGGTCCGTCAATGATGTTTGCCAAAGACACTTCTGACCACCCTGATAACAGACAGTATAATATAAGAAACTTTGCCGACAACAATAACGCTGATGTGTGGCCGGTGGTTCATGCTGCTAATACAGAATTTAACTTCGGATTTACAACACGACGATCGATGCTGAAAGATGTTCGTAAAGATTTTCATGTGCAATTCCACTGTCACCTATTTTTCGGATTTTGCAGAAATGTTAGAAAGGTTATTTTTGGAGCCAAGCATACAGTTGTGCTTGTGAGAAAGGCTACCGACGATGAAAAACAAAAAATACTTTCTTTTATGGATCAGGGCGGTAAATCGATATTATCATGGTTAGCAGTAACTACAGACAGTGTTCAGACTAGAGTTAATGGTTTATTTACGTGGCATATAGCATCTCAGCAAGGTGTTTCTGCACCACGACATATAGTTGTTGCTTTTCAAGATTTTGTGCGAGCAAATTCACAAACATGTAGTCATATGATATTTGACAAACTTGGAGTTAGTAAAGTTTCCTTAAGAATAAACGGGCATCAAGAACCATCTGAAGATATATTGTTAAATTTTGATCTGAATCGTGTAGCACGTGCATATCATCGTTTAATGACGTGCATGGGACGTGATCAAAATAAAGATACTGGTTTGCAAATATCACAGTTAGATTTTACAAATCTGTATCCGATTTCTTAATTTTCCCTCGAACATCTTGATTTATCTAGACAATCTGTCTTTAATATTAAATTTCGAGCTCCAGTAACAGAACCCCCTTTTTCCGCAACTGGTCCACCAGTTCTTCATGGTGCTTAAAGAGCAATTGCAGTTATTCTTTCAGATAAATCAATGTTACTTGAAGGTGTTGGTGGATAAATGAGAGTTATTGATGCTCCAGTAGAAAACATAATTAAATCACTTACGATATTTATAATGTCATATCATCGTGTTAGTGTCAGTCTGACTCCTGGTCAGATTAAAAAGCTTCAATCAAGTTCAGCGAAAAACTGTGGAATAAAAATATCACCAAAAAAAAAAAAGATCAGATCACATGTGGTCAAAATAAACTATCATTATCAGAACGTCAACTCAGACATTTCAATAGCGCCAAACAATCAAAAACAGGTGTTAAACTCAATCTTTCTGCTGCCGAGGTTAAAGACGCAATTAAAACAGGCGGTATATTTCCACTTCTTGTAGTTATATCAGCGTTAATAGCTGCTGCAGCTCAAGCTGTAGCAAAATCAGCTGCACTTGGTACTGTTTGAACTGCTGCTGAAATGGCATTAACGAAAGCAACAGGACAAGGATTTAAAAAACGGGGAGGGAGTCTAATATTACCAGGAACTCCTTATTAATACGGAAAAGGTCTGAGACTTCCAGGAACACTTCGTTAATTCTTTCAGTGTCGAATTTTGATTTACTTGATGCTGATACAAAATTAAATATAAAAAATTTCATAGGTGTTGTTATGTGCGATCAATTACCAAAACAACCAAATACTATTGAAGCCGGTATCAATAATCTTGATAATAGTTCTGGTCCTGGTACTCACTGGATTGCATACGCAATTGATCCACGTGGAATTGTTTGTATTGATTCGTATGGGTTGGCTCCACCAAAAGAATTTATAAGTTACGTGAAATTAATAAAAACTCCAGTCTGGTATTCAACATTACCAACGCAAACAATAACCGATCCGCCAATATGCAGACTTGAAGTAATTGCTGTACTCGATGCTATATCTTCATCGACATTACCACCTCAAAAAAGTTGTGCACGAGTATACAAGTAGCCGTTAATCGTTTTAAACAGATCTCAAAGTATAATGGAAATTATTTACGGATGATCTTCATATATCAAAGACAAGAAGAAAAAAATGATATCGATTAGTCTAATTACGCGACTAAAGATGAACTTGCCGATATTATGAACCTCTCTGGAGTTGACCGAGATGAAGTTGTTATTTTTCAGGATAAATACGGTGTTTTAAGGACGAGTAATATCAAATGGAATGACATAGTTCGTAAAGTTCTCAGTGCTACTACGGATAACATTCCAGTATTTATTGACGGCGGTAGAATCAGAGACTCAAATATATGAATCGCAGCTATTAGAAATGAAATTGCAAAACGTGTTGATAATCGTTTACGATCTACCGGTAATATAATGACAGGTGAACTCACAATGAATAGAAATAAAATAGTTGTTTTAAGAACTCTAACATCTGACGAAGATGCCTCAACATAAAATATGTAGACAATAACTATAATACAGTAGATACTAAACTAAACACGCAAAGAGTTGAGTATAACAATCACGTATGATTTTAATTCTTCGTAGAAATTTTCAAAAATTCAATAAAATTGCAGATGATTTCTTTGGAAGTCCGTTGACTGTTGACGTAAAACTCGGCGATATAAAAACAGCTATGTCAGACATTGAAACGATTAATAAACGATTAGGTGTTATCAAAGATCCTAAATCATTTTCAGACCTAATCACGATAGCGCAGAGTAATATTGATGATATTAGGAACAAAATAGAAGATGTTATAAGTAAAATACCTGATATCGTTAATAGTTTAATCTGGTTAAAATTCCCCACAAGCGGATTATCAACGTGGTATATACAGTAGCGTATGACCAAGCATTATGGTCACCACTCAATAAAACTATTAAACATCGCGCTGAGATTACTGGTATATACAGGCTCTCAGTACGTGGTGTTGTAACATTATAATCTCTACCACAATTTCATGGCGTTATCCTCGTTATTATCAACAAAATGGGAAAATATCAGATTTTGAGTTCACGGAGATAATTAAAATCTACAAAGAAGCAATTACTGTGATAGAATCCAAGCCTGATTTTTATAATAATAATAATACTAATGATGTCAACTCAGAACGAATTAATGCAACAGATTGTCGTTAATCCAACTCCATCAAAAACTACGGTGATATCAGTGATCTCAACTAATCCCGAATTTGATGTTAACTTTCCAACTGCAATTCCAGCGAAAGAAATAGCGCTAGCATAATTACGAGTATATTATAGTTGGTCAAATATCAGATCAAAATCATTCGGTGGGTCACCAGCAAGTAATTCGCTTGTATTTGCAATGAAAAATAAAGATGATGGAACTCCCGATTGGCAAATGTCAGAATTCCAACAGGTAGTATCAAACTGAACAAATCAACGATGAATTCGAGCATAGAAATAAATCTATAACTGGAAATGAATAAAAAATAGATATAACAGTTCACGAACCAACTTTATCAGCTGCGATAGAAAATATATTCGCAAGATTATGTTGTAGATATTTATTAATCATCAATCCGGTCTGTTTGAGGTTGGCCTGAGATAGCACCAGAGTATAAGGGACCGCCAGAACCAAAACGAAATAATTTTTCAACTAACGAAAATAACTTTATAACAACTCCAAAATATCGAGATGGGTATCCATGGTGTCATTATGCAGACAATCGTATTAAACTTCCTGATGGTAGAATATTTCCTAAAACACTGTTTTCAATAATCGATTTTTAGAGAAAAACTTCTAATCATATTGTTTATGAAGAGATTTCAGATCATTGGCTGATAAAATTAAAACTGAACATATAACTATATCCAAGACATTAGTGCAGTTATTTAAAGACTATATTCTGGAGTGTCCTAATAGCAATCTAAAAAAGCCAATCATTGAAACAATACAACATTTAAATCAAATTGTATCAGACCTTGAGTTTGCTAATCGAGTTACTATTGAGATAATAAATGCAAGTTGTTATGATATAGGAAATAAAAAAATAACAAGCATCACATAACTATATATTAATCATCATAAAATAGCTGAAGCAGATTTATTAAAATTTATATTACAAGGATTTAATGCCGATGAACTAAATAAATCAGTCGACGATCTTATCGATGAATATTTCCCTTAAATAACTGAAGCATGGAGAAAATGAAACCCACCGGCAGATATTCTCAAGCATAACAATGATCTATACGATGGCGGCAGACATATTTCACCGCGAATTGTAAATATATATAGTCAATCTGGTATAATTGTGTCCCTTATTCTGGAAATATATCGGAAGTGAATAAAGGTAAGTGAAATATTTTCTTAAAATTATGTTGTGTTAATTAACACACAGATGGTTAAATTATTATATAAAATTAGTTACGATGATGCACAAAAAATAAGATATTAATTAGTCGTATAAATATGACGTAGTAACAAGCAAGGTAACTACTGAATTACTCCGCCGGAGAGATCGTTTGCTTGACACAGTTATCTCTTTTCAACAATAGAAGTCTCAGAATGAATAAATAACCGTTCTATCTTGATATTTTACATAACATAAGAAACACTTTACATGTTTCATTACTGACAAATTTTATATATATATATATATATATATATATATATATATATATATATATATATATATATATATATATATATATATATATATATATATATATATATATATATATATATATATATATATAATGAAAATGGAAACTTCACTGAAGATAGAAGTCTCAGAATGAATAAATAATGATCCTAACAGTGAGTAATAAAGACAAAAATAAAATAAAAATAATAAATAGTAATATAATATTAGCAACAGCAAACAAGATAACCCTTTGATTACTCTACCGGAGAGAGTTTTAGCATGAGATAGTTATCTACCTTCAACGATAATGAAAAAAAAAATTTTGTTTATACTTCTTAGAGAAACAGATCTTGTCATATTATTTGCGACGCGCTGAACCGAAGGTATACAAATATCCAAATATTTGCCAGCTGCACTCATTGATTGAAATATTATTTCTTCACATGTCTCTACATTTGTAGATACAAATGCGCTGTCGATCTTACTTTTACGGACAGTATTACCAAATCTACAATTTTGCCTCTAAATAATGACTCTTAAATTATCTAAAGTGTTATCGAGTTTATGGTTATTAATATGATCGATCACAAGACCGTCTTCGAGTAACCCGTGAAAAGACACGTATACAAATTTATGACAGATAATTTTTCTTCCCCTGCATTGAATCTGAGATGACCAAATTTATTAACATAACCAACTGTTTTTTTAGTCGACAGTGTCTGATGATACCACCACGAGATGCATCGTAATCCTTGATGATAGGATATCCCACAAATTAATTTTGTTCCATTTGTATATAATACTACCATTTGTTTAAATGATTATTTGTCTAAATTATTATTTTTAGAATCGTGATAGATAATCTTTCACATTACTAATGATTTTATCATTATTATCGGTATTATTTTTTATCATAATATCTTTTGAGCTCTCTGGTTTTTTTATCGCTACATTGCACACACAACTGCGTTTCTCTAACTCCAACCAACACCACACTTAATTTACTATCCACAATTAAAATTAGCCTTCTAAAGATAAATTTATTCTTGACAAAATATCCCCTGACTTACCGATGTGAGCTCTGATTGATCCGACGAATAAAACTTTGATCAATAATATTCATGGCGCCAAGAAAGAATTTAGCAAAGATGGTGCATCTCATGTGTGGTCAACGTTAAAAATCATACGCTACATCGATGGTGTCGACATAGTCGTCGATGCTACCATGAATAACAAACGAGTGGCAACGATTATTAACTATCTCGGCAATCAAGAATATTTTTTAGAGTAACGTTTATTGTATTAGCAGAAACAAACAATTATACTTGGATTATCAGCGACAAGCGTGTCCCTGTCCTTCATAATGAAAAAATTGCCGTATTAAGTAAAAATTCCAAACCAGTAATGTTGACTGGTATTGACAAACCATAATATGAAAGAGCTTATCCTGTAACCGCAGTTATTTACGGAATTTACGGAATTTATCCGATAAATGAAATCCAGTGGTAATAATCTAAAAAATAAATTTTGTAGCCGAACGAGTAGCGGATTATTTTACAAACGCGATACGTAGGAATGGTTTAACGGATAAAAGATGCAAATTA
The DNA here is from genome assembly GCA_028554795.2 of Sinohyriopsis cumingii. Classification (NCBI taxonomy): domain Eukaryota; kingdom Metazoa; phylum Mollusca; class Bivalvia; order Unionida; family Unionidae; genus Sinohyriopsis; species Sinohyriopsis cumingii. The sequence goes on from CM068825.1 coordinate 50,371,475, forward strand.
TTAAATGAGTGGGGAGAAATAGTTAAAGGTACCGCAGGATCTGTCAAAGACGTCGCTGAGCTAGGAAAAAAACCTTAAATATCCAATAACAGGAAAATGATATTCGGAGAGATTTTGTACGAATCGAAATATAAATCGAAAGGAACTTCGACTAAAATTATTGATCGTAATGCGCATGCGTGGACTAATGTAGCAACAATATTTCCGTGAAATTGAAGTGTTAAACTTTACCAAGGAGATATATTTGATTTTATTAACGAAATAAGTAAGAACGATCTTGTATCAGTATGGCTGTTTCAAAGTTCAGATAATGGAAATAATGATCAATTGCTGAACAATTACTGAGTAATTATTTTACCGTTCCGTCATTTGCTGCTCATTTTGTTAGAAAAAAATATTCGTGGAAACCAACACGATTTGATTTTCTTGAAAAAAATACAACGCAGTTGTGTCGAATACGGACACGGTGGATTATGGAATACTAAATTCGATTATGGAGATGTTATTTCATTTGATATAGTTGCATGTTATCCTTGAAGTTTTCTTGGTATGGGAGAGTATTCTAAATTTTTGGAGCGATTTGGACATCATACACAAGAGATGACCAGAGTATCGATAAACGTACCATTACAAGATTTTGAGCTGACTGGATTCGCTTGCATCGAGTCATTTAAGTTTGCTGAAAATCTTCATCCAATTTGGTATGCGTGGCTTGGCAAATATTTTTCAGAACAAATGTGGGTACCAATAGTATTATTACGGTATATGCTCGATGTAAAAATATTATTATCGTTAACAGTAAGTGAAGTAATTATATCGTCTCGTCCGCAGAATGAAGTTTGGTTACCACAACAACAAAAAAAATTCTGATGTTGAAAATCCTGATATAACTGATTTTGAGAATAAAATCGCAAAAGATCTTGGCAGAAAAGTAATCGGAAAATTTACCCAAGGAGGATCATATCATCATGAACGACATTGCACAAGATTGATTATATACGATGTTGAATTAGATTTTATAACTGCTGATACAACGAATAGAAATACGTTTATAAGTCGAAGTAATGTTAACTTATCGGATGAGACTAAATTAGGTACAATTGTGAGTTATATTGATGGCGAGGCACCACAGTTTACTCATTTAAGATCTTCAATGTTCGCGTATGTTTCGATAAATCTATTATCGATGATAAATAGAGTTTCTGAGTTTGCTGTCAAAGTCTCTACGGATTCATTTTATACCACAAAAAAATGCAGGATTGCTTGAACAACTACATATTGGCACTTATGCATCATGGGGTGAATGGATAATAAAACCAGAATATATACTCAATTATTCTGAATCCGCTGATGTTGAAATTAAGTGTATTTATTGCCCAAAAAATCAAATATCAAAATTATCATCTGCGCTATCGGTATATGATCCTGTATCTAGACATAACAGTTTATCTCAATGAGCCTGGAAGTTGTGGTAAAACAACTCGTGTGATTGAATTATTCTTGAACAGTTGTTCAGAAACAGTTGTATTAACACATACACCCAGACTCGCAATAGAAATCAGAGAAAGAAATTTTAACTCATGCACTTATCATAAGTTTCTTCGATGGAAGGGAGATAAATGAACTCGTGAACGAATGGGAGAGAAATATATTCCAAGGATTATTGTTTGGGATGAAATATGTACCGTTTCGTTAGAACTGTTAAAAATGTTTCTTGATTGGTTATTGACAAAAAGTACTGCTATAATAATGTGTGGCAATCATGGTCAACCACCACCTTTTGTTGGATTGTTTCCACACGAATGGCTGAAAAAACGTGTGGATTATTATGAAGAAATAACTGATGATCATAGAGCACTTGATCTAGAATTAAGAAAGTTTAAGAAATTAATCAGACTACAGCGGTATAAAATTCAATGTGAAATAATGCGTGAAATAATTTCAGAAACTCCTATTAACAATTTTTGGAATTTATGGAGACCAAATCATTTGATAGTTGCAAGTAGAAAGATAGTTCGTGATACACTTCAAAAACAATTATTTATGCTAGATAAAGAATTTTTTAAAAATCTACTCGTATCATTGTGTTATCAACTGGCAGATATGCGACGAAAGAATATCGACGTTAATATAACAGGATCGTCAGAAAAACAAAATCTTGTACAACTCATGTATTGAATTATTCTTGAACAGTTGTTCAGAAATAATTGTGTTAACACCTACGCACTGACTCGCAGTGTCTCAAGTCAGAAGATTATCTCAGTTGCGGGAATTGTCATAGACTTCACAGAAAATAATATTCAAATTCAGGAAACCATTGCTGGCAATGGCCATAATATAGTAAGAACAAATTAGTTATCAACAATGTGACAAAAAATAAATAATCGCAACTTTGATCTCGATGCTGAATTTATCATGACATTGAAACAACGACACAATAATCATTGTGTGAGCTGTAACACTGTACTGTTGTGGCGATATTCAAAAAATAATCGAAGACAATTTACCATAGACAGAATTAATAGTAATTTTGGTCATACACGCGAAAATGTAATCCTGACCTGTCTTGAATGTAATCGACGTCGAGGTGCTTGTTTACATAAGTGAATGCGGTGGTAGTTGTTTGTCTTCAAGAATTACTTGTAATTGCTCGCGTACAAATCCACGTTAAGGAGCACTTGAATCTAGTTTGTAGATTGCATGTCTACCCGTGGATCTTACCACGCTAGAAATTGTATGTGTCGTAATACTCCAAAAAGGATCAGTCGCTTTTTTACCGCCTTCAAGTTCAACAGGTTCATAGAAATACATGACAGTCACATTACATAATACTTGTTGTTTTGAAAATTCATGTTGTTATATTGGCAAATGTTTATTTGTAATTGCATTAATTGGTTTCTTGGCAGTTGTTCCAGTAATTTCATTATTTAACGCAGCTATCACACTCGGTAATCTTGCAACCCATTCGCAACATCTCATATCTTTCTGAAATATTTCCTTTGCAAATTTATATCCGAATAACCGCTCAGCAAGGGTTCGATTAAATCGTTCAACAATATCCTGATCACTATTAACTGCGGTATGTCCTCGTCTAATTTTGACATTATGTTCTTTCATCAGAGATGATACTGCACCAAGAAATTCCTTGCCAGGATCAACCTGTAATAGTTGTGGCCATAACAAGTGTCCTCGTTGATAAATTCGTTCAAAAGCAAAATAAATTTCAGTTGCTGTTTTAGTTGATAACGGCTCTGCTTCTTTATATCTACTTAAAACATCAACGACGGTTAACGCGTATTTGTCTGTACGTGATTGACGTTTTCCAATTTTGATAACTTCATGTGGCAAAAATAAAATATCTGCTTGATGAACTTCGTTAGGAGCACTGACATCAAAATGTGCATGCTGAATTTGTTTTAGGTGGTGGTAGCTAAATTTCCATATTTCCTGCATTGCTAACCAAATTTCAGCAACAGAACGTGTAACATTTGCTGCATCACCGAGTTAACTAATCGCTGCTCTATCCCTTCAATATCCTCTTGAGCTATAATAAATCGATTCCATTATTTTAATAATTGGTTGATTAATTACTGGCCCCGAATAATAATTTACCTTTCATCGGAGATCTTACCAACTAATAAGCTAATGATTCTCTAATAGATCTATTTTTATGGAATTTAACGAGTGAATCAACTTCACATCTGCAATATGTCGTTGTTGCAGATCTTTACTTTTATAAGCTACATCATGAGCGTGACATGCTTGATCAATAGCATTTATTGGATACTCTCCAGGTCTTGGTTTATCTCGTTCGTCAAGTCTAATATCAAGTCGGGTTCCAGGACCACTATAACTTTATCGTGGAAGATGTTTTCCTCCTGGGTATTTAGCCCATGAAGTTCCTGGTAATTTTCCTAATGAAGTAGCGATATCACAACCAAATTTATTATTAGAAATTAATATATATTTTTGTGGCACATTCGACATATTTGCCTGTAAGTGCACGCCTTTTTTAATTATTGCTGTTAATCCACATGTAAGGGTGGATGCTTTACATCGAACATAATATAAATTCATATTATTTGTTATATTTGTACAACATGGATGTCATTGATTTCTCAGCGACACGAAAACAAGAGCCAGTAAAACATATTTCAGCATTACCGAATTCCATCAGAATGATAATAATAGGTCCAACCAGATCGGGTAAAGCACAATTAGTGCTTAATTTGATAATGAGATGGTTCAAATGGGATAAGTTGAACTGAGTAGCTCCGTCAGTTGATGATCAAAGATGTCACGATGTACTTAAAGATTTTAATAAAAACGCAAAATTGATGGACGAAGAGGGTGATGATATTATTAATTTTATCATCGATATTGATGACACCCCATCGGTGGATGACCTCGATGGATTTATAAATAATTTAGTAGTATATGACGACGCAATGCTGGACAAACAATCAAATCCAGCTCGGATATTTTTTCGAGGCAGGCATAGAAGTACTGATGTGATTTATGTTACTCAGCGATATACACAAATACCTAAAGTGATCAGAGATAACTAATATTTTAGTTGTGTTTAATGCAGCTGATACACATCCTCTGCGAAATATTCATCAGACTTGGTGTAGTGGGGATATGGACATGATTATATTTAAAAACTTCTTTTCAAAAGCACAGTCTACTCCACACGGATTTATAACAATACATTTACATGATCCTTGATCGCGATATCGTATATGTCTTGATAAAATATGTGGTTGAGAGATTGATATAATAATGATTTAATTACTCTTATATTTATAGCAGCAGAGGAGTATCGACCTCAATGAAACGTCCGGTGGGTAAACGAACGAACATACACATTTAGAAAAACACAAACGACAAAGATAAAGTAACAAAAAAACTAACCCAATTAAAGAAACTCTCAGTAAGCTAGAGCCTTCGGTTTGGCGTTATTATGCTTTTATTTTTCATTATCGTAGGAAGCTTTATTGTTTCAAAAATGACTTTCTAGCAAAATGGCTGGTCACCTCCTCTGCTGCTGGTGTCATTTGTTAAATATTGCTCATACCTTTAACTAACTATTTTTGTGTTAAAATTTAGAAGAAACATTAAAATTCATTTTAATTTGAATAAAGGCGCATACATGACCTGTATAACTTTTACTATAGGCAAGCACAGCTTTAACTTAGGCCAGAATATCGGTAACGGAATGAATACGTACGGAATGCTATATTATATATGAAGAGATTCATGAAGAGGTAAATGTAAACCTCTTTCACCTTTAACATGTTTGCCTGACCAACCCTCTTTCTTAAAAGAGAGAGAGAGAGAGAGAGAGAGAGAGAGAGAGCAACGTTCACACACACACACACACACACGAGCAAGATAGAACACGGGAAGCAACTCTTATGAACATTCCCTCTAGATGCTCGGACAGCTACTTCCCGTACCAGATGGACACTCGAGATAAACGTTATGCCTCTCTGCCATAATTCGATGGCAGTAGCCTATGTGGCACCGAAGAATATACTGTAGCCATTCAGACAAATGTAATAGAAGAAATATTTCATTTTGTTCATAAACGTATGATTACATTGATCTGTTTATACAGTCCACCAGCAAAATATGTGAACTATACCGAATTGCATAGTTTGAACCTTAAACTAATAATGTACATAGAACCTAACAGTATTTAATACTGTAAGAGTTATCTCTCTTTCTCTCCCCTTCGGCTTGGCGGCATGTCAATTTAAGATATACTGAGCAATATTACTAATTTTCTATTATTTCAAGATACACTTGTTATATAGATTATAATGAAATATATAATTGTGAGTACTACATGTATGAAGCTCAACGCACAATTAAATAAAAATGTTATTCTTTTGACGTTTATTTATTTATATTCTTCCTATAAATAGAATACCCACAAGTACAATATAAAACTATAAATCTTATTGATAGTGTATAATTCCTGCTTTTCTTTTTTCCGATGGAAGAACACTAAATTAACTAATTAATAAATAGGATACATAATTAAGCTCAGGTATGTTTTCTTCCCGTGTGTTGTAGTGATTTAAGTTGAAGTAATTATAGATGGTCTTCGTAATTTTTGGCACTTAAGCTGTTTATGTCTATTTGGCTAATATCTGATGACCATTAGGTCAGTTACATGAAACAGAAATTTGATTCGATGACAGATAATCTGCAACATATAGACTCAAAGTCTTAAATCTTGTTAGTTCGTTACTCTCCCATCGCATCTATGATTGCTGCTTGACGTGATAAAAATTCCAGCTCTTGCGTACGAAAACTACCGGTATCATTTTCAGTTTTAAAATTTTATGTTTTGTATGATCCAAATTATATTTTTGTAATAGTTTTGGTGAAATTTATGTTCATATTTTTCATTGACAAGGAATAACTTTTGTCTGTTTGATCTAATATTTTAAGAGAAATCTCTTATGCTGTTATCAGTACTAAAATGTTTAGCCAGTTTTCATTTATGTGTATCTGAAAACGTATCTTATCATTTTATAGATCGATACATAAAGCAAGTTAGATAGACACTTAGGTACATATATTTGCAGATAGAAGCATATAGAGACTGAAAGAGGGAAGGAAGAAAACGTTTATATCATCCAGGTATATATGGTCCAACATATCACTATTACTAAAGTTTCTTAACGCTTAGTACATGTTCAGTATGTAGACAATTCTGTTGCAGGGGATCTAATTAACCTCATTAACCTCATTAACCTAGTCAGTTACCTAAATAGAATTGATCGGTTTTGAAGAACACCGGAACTTAGGAAGTTTGGTTAAACCCTATAAAGCCAAAACGAAAATTTAAATTAAAGCAACACTCCATGACTTCTAGACTATTCCATATTACTAAAGATAAAAGTATCAGTTTTTCCATTGACATTTTTCCATGGATTTCCTTTCACTAACATATTGCAATTGTCCTGGAGAAAGTGTGTCCTGTAATAGGGAAATTTTATCACACCGAAATTGTACTTATATAGCTGCTTTATATCTTATCAGAATCTATAATCTTAAATTTATGAGTTGTTTGACATTTTAATATTTAGCACGTTTTAAATTATCATGCATTTAAACATAAATTTCCTCTTTTATCTTTACACTAAATGCCCTGGATTGCAAGTGATTCGAAATCTGAAGGCAGATATGCTGTAAAAGCTAATTCTATTATTATGGAAATATACAGCAAAAGTTTGTACATTATATACGTTGCCATTAAGGTACCAACATTTAAAAAATTATTTTTTGAAGTAAACGGCATATCTAATCGAAATTTTAATATAAAATGCTACCAGTTGTGCAAGTTAACAATGAATAAGAAAAAGAGAAACGCGATTCACTGTTTACAGACTCAAGTAAACAAGGAAAATAACCTTTTCGCAAACTCACATTGCGAACGTTGATAGAATTCAAAATTCTGAAGATGAAGATACGAAAAATTAAAGATAGAATAATATTTTAATCGTTCGTAAAATAGAAATCAAACTCCTCTTTTACGCGATAAACATTTAATATGCATTGTACAAAATATGATTTGGCACTTGTAACTATATGATTTCAGTGAGTCAATATATGTAAGCTCTGAAAAATATATAAACTATTTCTGATATTGGAATGTTCACAGCCTGCGCAAACCTCGCATGCATTGACCATTGCTCGAGTTGTTCGTGTAATAATCAACAGAATATAAGTTGTGCCAAATTTGATCTAACTAAAATTAACGTTTCCTGTGATGCAATATTTAAACGAAATACCTCGTTCATGTACCAAACAAGCGCGAGTTTCTCGTGTATTGCTTTCATTTGTCAACCATTGCAAGGATAGGCCAAGTAGAACTTATCAAAACCCTCTGCGGCCTCATTCTCGCGCACTAAGGATGTGATCTGAAATATTTGCTGCCTACTAAATGGACGGTCGGTATTAAGGCGTGTGGTTTCTACATATCGTGGGGTCTCAATGCTAAGTCTAACCCCAGACTCGTCTATCACATTCATTTCCAAATCTTCTGATTGGCCGGAAGTTTGAGTGTCGCATGCAGATGTTGAGTGAGTGACTTCATTTCCATTCATATCTGCATTATCCTGCACATAAAGAAAACAAAATCTGAGTTTGATTCTTTCTAGTTCTAAAAGACTCCTTTAATCTAGTAATTTCTATCAAGCAACTATTATTAATGTAAAATGCAGTTATGGGATTTGGTCGTCAAGTTAATAATTTTAAATCATTTTTTAAAGAGATTGCGCGTGCTATTTCGCTCAGACTTATGGTCCATTTGTGTATCGAGCTGCACCTAGTTTTAAACATGTAACAGAACCGATTCTTATAATACTTCCTTAAAGTTTCAGGCTTAGACTTAGTTCTTTCCATTCGGCCTCTCTAGACTAGTTCCCTTTTTGAAAATTAAAATTAAAATATGCTGCCCATCAACTGACCTCTCGGGTAACTCCGCCACACGTATATACCAAACAAGACTTAGGAACGCGCCTCCAGCACATTGTGATCCAATTCTTTACTGCCCACTACTAACCAGAAACCAAGTACAAGATCTGAATATGAATGCAGTTCACGAAAAGGTCGAACAAGTTGGTGTCCAATGGACGGAAAGGAGCTTTGTCCTTCATTTAGAACGACACGTGTTTGGACAATTAATTCCGGAAAGAAATCACTCGCTGAGTGACAAAGATAGAAACAGAACCGTCATGTCTGAGGGTCGGGGTGTTAAGAGAGAAATTTCAAGGGAAACAAATATAACGAAAAACTTTCCCCAAACAAAATCAAGCAGAAACGAAAATTTTATGAAGTAAACACGTTAAACACTGGAAATGTTAGTACCAATTAAAATTAAAAAAGGCATAGTCCTTGTCTGTCAGAAAACAATAAAAATAAAGACAAATACACGAGTTTACAAAAATATCTTGTGGGCATGAATTTCATATGTAAACACTTAGGTAAAGAAAATAATCAATGTTCATATCAATATTACAAAATTAGTAAATAAAATAAAGATACAATATCCTGTATTATCTTAAACAGCCACCTTGATATTTAATAATATCAATTACAGTCAATGCTTCTGTTGTAAATTCTATGTATGTATGTATGTGTGTGTGTGTGTGTGTGTGTGTGTGTGTGTGTGTATTAGCGTTTAATGGCACCTCAGCACATGAATGGTGCCAATTATCAGAAAGGTCTAAAAATGTATAAATAAAAAATTGAAGGAATACTTTAGAAGCCAGTTTTTCTCTTTCAGTAACTTTGCTTTTTAAATTTGCAATATGCTACAATAGTAAAATTTGTTTGTCTCATTGTTATATTAGAGTACATAAACAGCAATATTACAGTCATATTGCGTGGAATAGCTTCGTACTTGCTATTAATGAAAGAGGATAACCTGAATATGATTTGGAAGAAACATAATTTGGGCCTATGTCACATTTTATTGAAATCACAGTAATAAAAATAATAACAATTAGGATGGAAATAATAATTTAAAAAATATAATAATAATAATAATAATAATAGCAAGAATAATAATAGCATGGTAATAGCAAGAACAACAACAACAATAATAATAATTAATATTATTGCTGTTATTATTATTATTGATATTATTATTATTATTATTATTATTATTATTTACTATATATTCAGATCATCTGTGAAGGAAGGTGAGCAAAAGAGATTACTTAGTGCTCACGTATAAAATTCATTGATTTTCTTTTGTATTTAAGGGCGTGTGTAAATGTGAGTGTGTGAAAGAGGATGAGAGAACATGTGATTCTAGGTATAGTTTTTTATTCTCACGAATGGAAATATTTCACCTTGATGATTATATTCATCGATGTCTTTGGTAAAACATAGACATGAATAAAGAAAATAATATATTAGGCAGCTCACGTATTGTACATATATTTACAAGGGAAATATCAATATACACATAATCACGCATAAATTGGGTAAATTGATTACCTAAATAACATTGAACACATTAAATCTGAAGCTTTTTTTAAACTAAATATAGTATTTAGCATTCCTCCACAAAACAAGCTGAAAAGTAATAGCACATACATTTTTCTAACTTGCGAGTTATTTGATAAAATGGCATCAGAAAACACGATGCATTGAAATCGCATTTGCGTAGAGCACATTATCTAGGTTGTGGATCTCTCTCTCTCTCTCTCTCTCTCTCTCTCTCTCTCTCTCTCTATATATATATATATATATATATATATATATATATATATATATATATATATATATATATATATATATATATATATATATATATTGTATTGTATTGTATTGTATGCTTTTGTTGAAATGGGAAAGAGGTGTGGGTTAATTAGGGGTTAAAGGCTGCTGTGAGTTAAGAGTTGAAAAGTTTTTTTTTTATACAGAAAAATGATTTGCATATTAGATGCTTTGTGAAACTATTTTTCTCACTTAACTATCATACTCTGGCGATAACAATATGAATACTTTAGACATTTTGGCTATAACAATAAGAGAAAACTTCTGGTATTCTGCTAAGTGTGGATCTCGAAAAGTCGTTGACTCGATACGCTGAAAATGTTTGTCGGGTGTACTCCAAAAATTCCATTTTGTAATGTATTTTAAAAACTGGCAGATACATTTTATAAGCGTGTATAAGAACGTTTTATGAACAATGATTTCTGTTCTGCTTATATTTCAGTTGAAGCTGGTAAGACAAGGGGACAAACTGTCGACATATTTATTAATGATTGCTTTAGAAAGAATTTCTCATAAAGTTAGATTTTCAAATTCCGTAAAGCTATACATTTAAAAAACACAGAATGATTTCAATTTGTAGATAACACAAATTCGGTTAGTGCAGGTACTGAGTCAGTAGGAGAATTTTGAATCTTTTGTCAGGACGTTGAAAATTGTTTCGGTCCCTAAAAGAAAACAAAAAATACACTGAGGCAATGCGGAATGGATCTTACAGAAACAGAGACTCAAACAATTTTGGATTTTCATGGAAGAACTACATAAAGATTTTGATTACAGTAATTACATTTGGTATATAGTAGCAGACGAAGACTAATTGTTTGGCTTATTTGTTTGGTGGTTTCTTTTTCATGGGGGTGGGGGTGGTGGAATGCTTGGTTATGGTTTGGGTTGAAAAAAATCAAGCTTTTAAGAATTATTTATCAGTTTGCAAAACAAGAAAACAATCGCTTACAAGGAAACATTTAATTGTGAATTCATTGTTATTGTCTAGTTTGTATATGTTACACTCCTTACGACAGTTCGTTGGTGGAAGATTAAAAAAGGTTGATCGTTTGATGCTAGGCTTTGTCCGAAATATAATAAGAACATAAGTAAAGAATATTTAGCAATGAATAAGTTTGCAAAAGAGCTCTAAATATTCCGGGCTTAATTACTGTTGTTACTTTTTATAAAATGCCATTTTCATTGTTACAACTTCAATTTGTATAAGTTTTATAAAAAAAATCATAGCATGTGCTATAGTCGAACGCTGCGATACTTTTTACATCACAGAGATATACAACGTTCCTCGTATATTCCAAGTTAGTGCGTTGTGTAACAGCACACAGTAAGATGCTACATACAGAAATTCATTTATGTGAGGAACTTCCCCGGCGCTTTACATCTGTAAGTAGAAAACATACACTAGTACTGTGAACGTCACGAACACTAAAATCAGCCGATGAGCTTTAGCCTACTGGCAGACTTAGTTGGAGCAAGGAATGCGTTATGCAATAATCTTGCAAATTCTCGCAGCTCCAGACCAAAAGAGTAAATCCATTTGCTTTAACCTGAAGCCTTTCTGGAGCAAGGCTACACGTTCTATGCCGTAGGTTCTATTTAGGCGGGCTCCCAAATGTGTACCTGCGCACTTTTAGAGTTCTGCCTTTCCCTACAGGTAAGAGACAAAAATCTAGTTTATTTATATTTAAAGTCTTTTCCTTCTAGTTCCACAATGTATTACTGTGGTTTGAGGATATTATGGAAAGTAATTCAACTTTCTCTTTTTGGCATGCTGTATTATTTTTTAAAATTCTAAAATGTCTATTGTTAAATATAATGTTTTATGGGTTGTTTAATCGTTTTCTAGGAATTTATATGTATTTGAAATTGTAATATTAGATTATTTTTGCCAAGTTCATGTTCCATGATAATTACTTTTAGAAATAAAATACATTCAAAGTTAAACACTATGATCAGTCGGCATTCCGGGGTGAACATTCAATAGTTTTTCGTATTCCCTACAAAACAATTTCAACAACAGTCATCAATATTGGTTTTTACTAAATGTTACTTATATTTTTGTTATCTTTGGCTCATTCGATATTTAATCGTGTTTATCATATTTTAAAAGGCAGAAATTCCAGAATTTTATGAAGTTGGTAAGCTTTGAAAATATATACTAATTTTATGCTTAATTTTATATCTAGAATGTAAAATTTTACTCGTGTCATTTTTCTCAATAGAGTATTGTTTATTTGAATAAAGCAATTGTACCTGCCTGTGCGTTTTTTGAGGTCTGTCTTTCCTTGCACTTTGAACTTGGTAACCGCTCGGACCCGAGCGATGAAAAAACATCGTGTATCGCAAGGTATGACACATCCCTATGGGAGGACAAAATACTTTGACTATTTTTCTCTTTATCGATATGAGAGTTTCCCCGCAAATAAATTTGTATGGGGGCCATCATGCAGACACAATAAGCGGCCAAAAATTATAGCAAGTGAAAGAAGAGAAATCATGATACTATTACTTAAGTTTTGAAATTAAAATGGATTCAAAAATATGTTGATACTTTGGTTGTTCCGCCTCGGAAAATGTTTGCAAATTATGCTTTGGTTCTACATTGCGATCTAGATCTTTTACTGTTTTGCAACTATGGCATTTATTAACAGCCCGATTTAGACATTCAAAACTTATACGTAGAACCTCTTTAGTTATGGTTAAAAATTTGAGAAGATCAAACTCATGAATTTATTTAGAACAATAGCCATAGTTTGGAAAGTGGAAAATCGTTTTGCTTGACAGACTATATGGATGCTGGTATTTGGTATTTGCAGGACCTTCGCACTAAAGAAAGAAAAGGAAATTTGTTACAAAATTCTTTTGGGGGTGGGTGGGTGTAAACGGGTGTGAAGGAGAAAACTTTTATTAAGTATTATGCTTTAGTTCAGCAATGTATTTCGAAGAAGGCAGGCATGTTGATAGAAACTACACAAAATGCGCAAAATATTGAACTTTTACCAATATGCAAAGGTACTCGAAATTTGAACGTGTTATCAACACAAAAAACCTAAACAATTATTGCATAATACGAACATCTTATGCAACATAAATTGCGAGTGAATTCCATCGTTAAAGTCAGATAAAGTGAAAACTATAGCATTCAGTTAGAATGTACATAATAATTTGAAGGACTTGTAGCATAATTTAGGTAATGTATATTTCGCATTATATACTTTGACAAACGAAGAACTTAATATACTTCATGGATATTTAGCTTTAAATACTTTGAAGGAGGTACAATATAATATACTTCATGGATATTTAGCTTTAAATACTTTGAAGGACGTACAATATAATATACTTCATGGATATTTAGCTTTAAATACTTTGAAGGACGTATACCATTTATATACTGCATGAATATTTAGCTTTGAATTCTTTGAAGGATGTACAAAATGATATACCTCATAGATATTTAGTTTTAAATACTTTGAAGGACGTACAACATAATATACCTTATGGATAGTTAGCTTTAAATACCTTGAAGGACGTGCAACATTATATACTGCATTAATATTTAGCTTTAAATAATTTGAAGGACGTACAACATAATATACGTCATGAATATTTAGCTTCAAATGCTTTGAAGTACGTACAACATATACTACCTCATAAATATTTCGCTTTAAATTCTTTGAAGGACGTACAACATATACTATCTCATGGATATTTAGTTTTAAATACGTTGAAGGACGTACAATATTACATACCTCATGGATATTTAACTTTAAATGCTTTGATGGACGAACAACATATACTACCTCATGGATATTTAGCTTTAAATGCCTTGAAGGACGTACAACATATACTACCTCATGGATATTTAGCTTTAAATTCTTTGAAGGACGTACAACATATACTACCTCATGGATATTTAGCTTTAAATGCTCTGAAGGACGTACAACATATACTACCTCATGGATATTTAGCTTTAAATTCTTTGAAGAACGTACAACATATACTACCTCATGGATATTTAGCTTTAAATGCTCTGAAGGACGTACAACATATACTACCTCATGGATATTTAGCTTTAAATGCTCTGAAGGACGTACAACATATACTACCTCATGGATATTTAGCTTTAAATTCTTTGAAGAACGTACAATATTACATACCTCATGGATATTTAGCTTTAAATGCTTTGATGGACGAACAACATATACTACCTCATGGATATTTAGCTTTAAATGCTCTGAAGGACGTACAACATATACTACCTCATGGATATTTAGCTTTAAATGCTCTGAAGGACGTACAACATATACTACCTCATGGATATTTAGCTTTAAATTCTTTGAAGGACGTACAACATATACTACCTCATGGATATTTAGCTTTAAATGCTTTGATGGACGAACAACATATACTACCTCATGGATATTTAGCTTTAAATGCTCTGAAGGACGTACAACATATACTACCTCATGGATATTTAGCTTTAAATGCTCTGAAGGACGTACAACATATACTACCTCATGGATATTTAGCTTTAAATGCTTTGAAGGACGTACACCATATGCTAGCTCATGGATATTTAGCTTTAAATGCTTTGAAGGACGTAAACCATATGCTACCTCATGGATATTTAGCTTTAAATGCTTTGATGGACGTGCACCATATGCTACCTCATGGATATTTAGCTTTAAATGCTTTGAAGGACGTACACCATATGCTACCTCATGGATATTTAGCTTTAAATGCTTTGATGGACGTACAACATAATATGCCTCATCCATTTTTAGCTTTAAAAACTTTGTTGTAAAAGATGAATGTAACGATTCTAGGTTGCTTTCGTAAACAGGCATACTTTTTTGTTTGTAATATACATGCACTTAATCACTGATTCAAGATTTTAAATTATGAATATATGAAACAGGTTTTAACGGATTTGCCATTGCATAAGAAAATATGATATTTTGGAGCACATAAAAAGCTCAAAGGATGTTCTAACTCATCTGTTGATAATGTACATGAAACAAACATTTAAGTAGGTTTAAAACAAAGTTTCCTGGGTTTCGTCGTCCTGAGAGAGATTTGTTCTCAGTTTATAAGATTGAGAATATATATGCAAACAATTGAAATTTGGTTACATTTTTATGGTGACTGGAAAGAAACTGAACGTTTTCTTAAAGAATCATCTAACATTTGTTTCCATGTTACTTTTTACACAAAATTTTTTGTACATAGGAGAAGCTCCCTCCCCAATCTCTCTGACACACACACCCGAAGTTCAATTTTTGTACTAATTTATGAATACTTTACTAGCTAATACAATATTATTTCTGAAAATCGCAAATTCAAAATATATGAATATTCATGTGCTGTAATATAACTGACAGATACATACCCTCTGGATACTTCTGTTATACTCTTCTGTTGTCAAATTTCTTAATCTATCTACGTCCACATTTGTATATGTTTGTATATCTTGTATATAAGCGTAGGTACGGCATATGTATGATATTTATATTGCCGTGCTTTATTCTTCCTTTTGTCTCCTCATGATACCTGTTATACTTGACGAAAGCTATGCATTTCAACTAATATTCATGAAAGAAGATTGCATATGAATAATGCATGCTCTTTGCAAAGGTTGTAAGGATGTCTGTACTACATCATGAACAAGTACCTTGCTTTCCTTGAAATTATGGGTGGTTTTTAATTTTGTCGAGTTTCAAATACATTTGGAATATTACAGCAATTTAGTTTTGCTTAGTTATTTTAATTCCTACAACCGAGCCAAGTGGGGCTGTTGGGAATGATGTAAACACATAGCAATTGCTAAATCAATTTTCGGAATAACCTCCAAGATTCCCATATTTCTCTCTCTCTCTCTCTCTCTCTCTCTCTCTCTCTCTCTCTCTCTATATATATATATATATATATATATATATATATAGGCATGTCTGACATTAGATCTATTCTTATCTGCGTACTTGATATAAAAATGTATTGATGGAGAGAGTGTAATTATTCTCCATTGAAGACGTACAATATAATGTAGGTCTAGAGGCATAATAACATGTACTCTTCAGGTCATAAGTACGATCAAAACTTGCTTCTTATTTAATTCTCAATAAATAAAGAATATTGATTTTGATTAATGTCACTCCTTTCTTTCCAGGATTGATGAACTGGTCCTGCAAATTTCAGATGTAAGTTATAACTGGCAAATAACACTCCCAAAACTGATCGTGCAAAATCACATCAAGGTCACGCGCTAAGATGCTCAAAACGCGAAAGACATTTTAGGGCTAGTACACAAATCGCAAACAACTTCTAATATGGACAGACATTTCTTTCATCTAACTCAAGGAAGACGGCATAAATCTATAAAGTTATTTTCATACTGAAGTCGTTTCTTCTTCTTTTTCAATGAGGGGCTTGGTTACAACCACAATATCTTTTTGTCCAAGTACCTTAACATGGAACATTCCTTCTCTTCTCTTGCACATTTCCTCCTTGGCAACTTTCGCCATTCGACAGCTACAGAGTGTTGAAAGCAGACAGATGAGGCATTCACTGCCGGCCGTAGTCAAGGCGACAATGATTAACGCGTCTTTGTCCTTTTTCTGGAACGTGTGTCCATCGGTCGTGTAATTGACTAGACCAAGACGCAGAAGCTGAATACTCACAACAGCAGTTACCATGGAAACAACAGAAAATGCAGTGAAACACATTATCTGGAAGAAAGAAAAATTTAGAAAGGAAACCTTTTAAAATCTCGACGGATATAACTAAATAAGGAAATGGCTATTGGAGAAAGAAGATCTCTTTATCGATCGAGCTTTTTCCGTTACGTCATAGCTTTGCAGTTCAAGGTGGTTTTTTTAAAAATATCTTAGCCACTTGTTCACATGCCACTTTTGGCAGTTGCTGCTTGTTTAAAATGTGTCCAGTCACTCACTGGTCTAATTGGCGGCTATAATATGACATAACGTTATGTCCTCAAACAGCTCATGTATCAACAATTCAAAGACAGTTACAAGCTTAATGTTATCGGTCGTATTGGAACAAGTAACAGATGGGACAAAATTGTATTACATACATTGAACTTAGAACTTACCACATAGGAAGATTTTCGTTTTGCACAAAGAACTCCCAGAATTCCGGTAATGATGAACTAGAAAAAGATATTATGAGATGAACTTTTAGTACAAAATCTGGAATTGACTATAATAACTTTGCTAAAGGCAGTAAGTCGATTAAATCTAACATAACGCGCCAATTACGACTGTTTAGGTGGAATTTACTTCGGACACATTATGGTACAGATCAGCATAACGAGTAGATTTCCTTTGTTAAATAGTTCTCACAAAAACATCTGATATTTATTTTATTTCTTATCTCACTATACTCGTAACCAAATTCACTTTTCTTTTTTAGTGATGAATTTATTTATAGCAAAATAAAAAATGTTTTTTCAGAAAACGGGATATGTTTATATTTATTTTTGAAATATTGACGCACCGATATTTAATCTGACAGCATTTTAAAACGCGGCGCAAACAACAGCAATCGCAACAGGTATAACTGAAACTGAGAGATGTTTGAAATGGTTACCCAAAGTGTAAGGTAGATCTGATGTTGTAGGAGATATACTTTTTACTTCTAATTGCTGTTAGAAAATATGAACAGGGACAAACGTGTGATTTTTCCTCCATTCAGTATCTCCTAATGCGTTCAAAGGAAATTTTAACATATTATGCGTACTTATCGTCCTGCTGGAAAACGTTATGTGCAAATGTTAATTTTAAATATCATATGTATTTATGGGGAAAATATTTATATAGGTACATAGTCATTCGGATATCTGAATAACTCTCCTTTCGTTTTAATTATGTAAGTTTCATTAACACACACACACACACACACACACACACACACACACACACACCACTTACAAATGCCCCACTCCATATTGGAGAAACATTGTGCGCCATCCAGACCTCTGCCTTGATACTGGCGACGATTCCAACGCAAACACTGATTAGACCCAGGACAGCATGAAATCCGGACAAAATGTACACAGCGGTCACGACAAATACTGACATGGCTATCTCCTTTAACGTCCTTGTACTCTGTGGTCAATGTGCCATACAGAACTGCAACAATAAAGAACTAATGAACTGTACAAGTAAGTAGGCTAGTAAATAAGTAAGTCATAAATATTTAAAGGTTCTGGACAACGATGAAGAAAGCATATATGTATGTGTTGGCATTGCACAACTGCTAAATGGAATTGAAATTTAACATCAGTAAATAATATAGCAGACTAAGAGCTTTCAATATTCCGTCGACACGGTGAGTCCTAGTCCTGGAGCTGCATCCTTCACGAGCAGCGGAAGTTGGTCTGCTTAGATGGGTCAAGGTGAGATACGGGAAATCCAATAGTGGGTAGAAAACCACCACATTCAAAGTCAATCGCGATAATTAAAAAAGATCTATATAACTATAATGGTCGTATTCTTCAGGCTCGCATTTTAATTTTACAATACCGTTTACCAGGTTTTGAACACGACGCTCTCAAAAAAATATTCGCATTCACTTTCGAGAATCGGATGTTCATATTCACTCTTCATACAAAAAAAAAATCTCTTCAATGTCTCTTTTCTGTACAAGAATTTTAATGTTAACTTTCCATTTGAGTAAAGAGTAACAAATTTCTTGCATTTGTCAGGATGTGTCAATACCTGTCATACATTCTTTCTCGCTTCTTTTGTTTTTTAAATTTAACGGTTATGTGCATAACGTAATCACTATAATATGATGAAATATATGCCAAACCTTTAACGAAATTCTGCAAACGGCTTGTGACTTCAAACTTGCAGGGTGACCACACTTGCAGAGTTGTTCGCAAGCTACAGAGTTTTCATCGAATATGTATATTGGCGGCTGTATTGGCAACTTAATTGCAATTTCGGTTAACTTTATGGACTTGTTTCTGCAGTACCTGTGAATGAATATAAAAATCTATAGTATGGATTTATAGTAGGGTACGATAAATTACATGTAAATTGATAGCAGCTAGAGATAGTGAAAGAAGGAAAACTTGAAGAAAGAAAATGTCCGTTCGATATTAACGTCCAAAAGAAATGAACATATGAATGACGAGGATGGTATTGTAGGAAATGACCATGACACTTTACAACTGAATAAAACAATTACAATTTAAGAAATAGTTGATAGTGTTAGCTCATTGAAAAATGAAACTCCACATCCCTACAACATTTCGGTCATATATTACCAATTGACTTTACCACGTACTGTTTCATTTCTTAGTGTGATATTCAACAAGATCTTTGAAACCGGGGAATTTCCAAAGGAGTGGTCAAAAATTATTATATACTCCATATTTAAGAACGGGAGTATGAATGACCCGAGCAATTACATGAGAATTTCTCTAATAAATGCAAAATATTCACACCTAGTTTGAACAAACGGTTGATATATGGCCATAAAGTAATGATATAATAGATGAATTTCGGGCTGGCTTTAGAAAACACTACAGTATTTGTGATAATGTATTCCGTTTTCATGCAGTTCTTCAGAAGTATACATGTAAATTTGGCGGTAGGTTTTACTGTTTAGTTATTGATTATTCAAACGCCTTTTATCGTGTACAAGATAATAAACCATGTTTAAAAAAACCCAACGTATTCTTGTTTGAAAAGCTGTGTGCGAACGCAAAATGGACTAATCAGATAGTTTAATTGCAATGTGGGAGTAAGACAATTATGCGTCTAAATTCTTTTTGGTCTTTTTGTTGTTGATTTGGTTCAGAAATTACCAGCAAGTGTAATATGGTGTTTTCTTCCCAGAGAATTACCAGAGATCCTGGTCTTATTGTATATAGATGATACAGAAATGGTTTATTCTCTCTTGGTTTTGTTTATACATGGCTAGCTGGGTGAAAGAAACTTTTTTTCTTTCTTTTTTTTTAAAACAACGTCTAATGGATTCCATGTTACAGATCTGGTTTAAGTAACATGGCTATTCTAGAAAATATGTTTATTATAGTCAGTACAAGTCGTTATTGGATATTGAGAAAGATTTAACATTAGGTCTGCCTTTTATTTTCAGAAAGGCATTTGCATCCTTTCGATGTTCTAAACATGATTTAATGATTGATTGAGGAAGACACACTAACATGGACAGAAATCCAAGAGTTTGCATGCTCTATCTTAAATAAAGTGTATAGAAAATAAGTATCATTTCCAAGCATATTTACTTCTTACACCAATTTAAGACGGAAATATCTAAACGAGATCTATAATATCAACCCATCAGTAAATACATTTACAAATTTAATGTCCGCTCAGAAAATAAGCCTAATTACAAATGTTTCGAATATTTTTGTATATTGCTTTTAAACGAAGAGATGAGCTCTTAAAAAGTATTAATATCAACACCTAACCATGTGTATTTTACAACAACGTTACAGCTTGCTGTGTATTATATTGTGTTATATAATGTTCTTTATGTTGGGCTGTAGGACTAGAATACTGAATAAACGTTCTGTTCTGTTCTGAAAACGTAAAGCAAATTTCTGGATGAGAATAAAAAAGAATTTGTACACAGCCAGCGTTTAGACTGTTTTGTTTATTAATTTTTTCCAGTTTGTCTTGTCGAATTTGTGGATTTCTTGTCAAATTATTTTGGTCACCCTGGCAACTGTTTTTTAAAAAAAATAATATCTTTGCTAGTGGACCTACTGAATTGAAAATGAGACTCAGAAGTACATGTTTGCTCGATAAATTCGATCAGCATTTTGAAAATGTGGCATGGATCGAAAATCCTAGAAATCTCATTACCTGTGAATCGACAACTTTGCAGGCTTTGAAGTAACTTGTTTGATCAATAGCAGCATGGCGCATCATTAGTGACAAGGCCTGCCCTGTATATTTTTAATAACCAACCACGTCTCTAAAATACGGTGAAGACGTGCACGTACGTGATGATTTGCTTTACAATTAGCTTGAACTACATCAATACCATTAAGAAGACATATTGTTACACGTTTATGTATATAGACGGTTCGAACAATTGTTGGGGCTGCCATAGCAACACCCCAAATAACCATCTCGAGCATTCATTTTTACGGATGAAATTATAACCATAATTCGTATATTTGCATTACATTCAAACTGATCCAAAAGCAAATGTGTTCATCTTTCCGATTCTTTTTAAACACCGAATGCCTTCTAAATCTGAAATTTAACAACCGGTTAATATCCCAGATCTTACAGAAACATGAATTTCTTCTTAAATATGAAAAACAACCTTCTGAATTGTTATGGTTGCGCCACATATATTATGTACTTCTGACAGGGTGACAGGTGTAAGTTGAAGTTTAGCATGTGTAGCATGCACAAGTGGGGAGAATGTTGACATACCTCTATGCTACTTTCACGTACTGTGGCTAAGCTTTAGTAGCATGTTGTGGTTGGATTATGGAAATTGTGCCTGATCTAAGAACATAGCCGATCAAATGGCGTCTCCCATGTGCACTAAAAATCTGCCTGAACTAATCCAATGGGCAACTTCTTGACCACCAGAGAAAATCTGATTTATATAATATTTGAAGTCATTATATGAAATCTTCCGTTCTGAAACGGTTGTCAATTTACTTTAGCTTTTATTAAAAAGGGAAAAAGAATTTTGTTAAAGTTGGCAATACTAGCCTCCGAAAGTGAAGTCAATGAATTATACAGTCTGAAAAAAGTATTAAATAAAATGGTTATGAACTCTTTTTCGTACAATTTACATTTTGAAGTATATGAAGTGAAAATGACCAAACGGTGCTAGCAGTGTTTTAATAGGGGCACACCTGAAGTAACTCCAAGCTATAGTCTCTATAACCCAAATTATACCTATCAATATTATGCACCAAATGAAAGGGAATTCAAAGTTCTTTTAACAATACTTAAGCAATGCAAGGGCTGGTTTAGACAGTCTGAATAACCAGCGACAAAAGCTGGAATTCTGGTTCTTTAAAAATTAAACCCGATGCAAAGGACGGAACTGAAGTGCGCTACCTAAATTGACAACCGTTTCATAACGGAAGATTTCATATACTGACTTCAAATATTATATAAATCAGAATGTTTTTCATACTTAGAAAATTATATATAATATAAACTCCCTAAACAACTTCAGAATATCAGTATTCTTCATATGGAAAAAAGCAGTATGTCTACTTTCACTGTGCAAGACAGAAATGTTCTGATATGAACTTGATGAAGCATTTTCTTGACCACCAGAGAAAATGTTTGATAATTGCAGGGAATGCGGTTTATATAACATAGTTTGACAATATGTCATAAAGATTGGTTGATGTTTATAAATGTGTGTGTGTGTGTGTGTGTGTGTGTGTGTTCACGAGGGATAAATCTGAACAAACAATCTCAATGGGTCAAGTCCACCTTACATGTATAAACAAGATGTTGGTTGTAGACAAACCAATGAAATGACTTTGAAATAATTACTGAAAACGTTATCCTCATTGTATGATAGTACCCGAAGGGGGTAGGCGTTTTGCAGTGTAGTGACCTGCCCAAGGAAATATATGAAACTACCAAAGGATCCAAAAGATAACAAAGCTTAACAAATATATATTCTTTTAGTTCAAAAAAACATTCTCCCTGAAGGGACCACATAACCGTATTTGTTATATATCCCAATCTCAGGGTCAGGAAAAAACAGTAAATAGATAAGATCACTCGAAACGAACTTTGTACATTATATTGATTATGTAATAATTTCAGGATTGCTTTGCTAATGCCGTCCGCTAACTTCTTGAAAATGTAACATTATCAGATTGTGTACAGGAAGATTAACGGTGTTAGATTAGCTTAGAAGGACATAATTCATACATTTCTAGAAAGATTTGGCAACTGATTCACTTTACAAAATGAAAATAATTTGTCAGGTTTCATTTATCAGTGGATGTCCACGAGAATGACACGATTGAAGCAGACGATGAAACCGCGACTTCTTTGCATTTTGTTATTGCCTTGTTAGTTTGTATATAATGAACAGTGAAACTGAGCATCACCCGTCTGCTTTTTCGATTTGATTTTACATATACTTTTCTTCCAATAACGCTGTTGTACACAAAATTCGTTAAATTCTCTCAGTTTTAGAACTGTAAATATTTCACTTAAAAAGACATGTGCAAAGAAAAAATATCAGCTATTCAAAGGGCATGGGAATTGCATTTAGGTTCCAATTAATTTTTATCAGAATCATCAAGAGCTTGCTTTCAAAATTAAAAACCAAAAACTTAAGATTGTTGTTGTTGTTGTTGGGTTTAACGCCATTTTTCAGCACACGATAGGCTATACATGGCGGCCAGTATTAATGGTGGAGGAAGAACCCGGGAAAACACCGGAAAGAACCACCGACCCACTAGAAGCTACTGGCAAGCTTTCTCACATACCCACATTGGCTGAATCCTAGACTCGAACCGCCGCAGACAGAGGTGAGATGGCAGTGATCCGTAACGAAGAGCGCTTTAGACCACTCGGCCACCCGGGGCCCCCAAAATAAGATACGCAGAGCATAAAACAAGTTACAGGGAACGTCACAACTAATTTTATTATGATAATGACAACAGCGAAGACGAGGATATGGCATAATGCGATATGAATATACAATAATTGACGTGTTTACTTTGAACACCTTTTGGAAACTAGCAATATTCGGTTACTTTAAATAGCATTCTTATTCGCCACTTAAAAATAAACGCATTGACTGGCTCTTTTATTTCTGTAGGATAGGAAATAATGACCTTCTGGACAGTTGAGTGAGCATGAGTGAGTTGAAAGTGGCTTCACAGACAGAATAATTAAAGACAACGTGCAGTACAAGAACGTTGAAAATGTTCATTACATTTGAGAGAGGGGAGAGAGAATGTATATGTGGTTGACTTATTTTTTTATGCCCATGCACGATATAATCACGCCATGTTCATATCCTTTACTTGAGGGTTAGAAAGTAGTGAGATCTGGTTGCAATTTCCTTTCTTTGGAGACTTAATTACTTGTCGACTGTCTTTACAGCAGATCAATATATAGGTAGCATGATTAAAATAATGACAAGCCATTATGAAATTTTTTAGTTTGTATGTTTGTAGCAATTATTGCTTGTTGATCAAAACATATTCACGGTTCTAAATCATCGCTATCATGTTGCCCTGTATTTACCTTTCACCGAATGAAAATGTTCTGTTCATGAAATATAATGACAACAGTTTCTCTCTCTCTCTCTCTCTCTTCTCTCTCTCTCTCTCTCTCTCTCTCTCTCTCTCTCTCTATATATATATATATATATATATATATATATATATATATATATATATATATATATATATATATATATATATATATATATATAAATTAGCTATACAAATTTGAATAAAGTTGGAATTGTCTCAGTTGACATGGCAGCAACATTCTTCACAGCCGAAACAGCAAGAAAACAATTCTTACCTCAGTAGAATGCAGCATGAGCTAGAACTCACTGGAGACTTTTTCGAGACCTATAACGTTGTACCTATTACAACAAAGATAATAAAAACAGGCAGGAATATAAAATCACGATGCTTGATGTACTTTACCAAGGGAACTACGTTATGCTGAAACAATCCGTGCACAGCTAAATAGTCTTTGCGAATCTCAGACATACACAAAGGCAGTGACAATTTCTACATCTCATTTGGAGAGAATTTATACAATGATACTGTCATGTAATTGATTAGTTTCTGCAGAAATATCTGGTGTAAAACTGTCAAAGCTGCGTTCAATAATGCGTGGTACTTTTCATCAACGGATGTAACTTTTATCAAACTTAGTTATGCCATCAGTGGAATACAGAAATCTAAATTTAGAATGAACATAAATTCACTTTCAAGTTAAAGGCATGCTGAGAATGAAAAGAATCAAAAAATGCTGCAAGTAAATGCTTGAATTGTTGCAAATCAATAGCAGTATAACACTCTGACATTTGCATGTCTCAACTCGCATTATCAGTTCTCTGTTCTTATAGGCAGACTGTGAGTGTCGCCACCTATTTTATATTGTTTTCAGTTGAAGACGTCTATTTCCCATGTCATTCATAAGTCGAGTGCCATATATGCATTGTGTAATGTTAAAAAGGGCGCACTAAATTAAATCTTAAATCTATTATTGGCATTTTTGTAAATAAATAACGACCACGATCATGTATTTAAAAATAGTATAAGAATGTACAAGCTGCACAAACAACAATACTAGATTCGTCTTCTGGGGAAAACTATGTCTTACATGTGGAGATGTAACGGAAAAGGTGTGTATTGACCACGTATTTCACTCGAATCGATGCATGCTACCGATAAATAATAGGGTCAGGTAAGATTATTTTGTTGAATGTCAGCCCCAACTTCTATGATTCAACTCAGCTGACATAAATGTCATATTCAGAAGCATGACTGACTGCGTAGGAGATTATATATATACATAGTCAGTTAGTTTGTATAGACTGACATTGTTGTAGAATCTGAATGTTTCTGTTTGTGTACTTGTCTACTCATGTATAGGCACAATTGATGTGACGTTTTTCACTTACCTAATTAAGTGTGTGTGTGTGTGTGTGTAACTAAATTTGATCTGAGGAAATAAGGGATCTGATACATGAAATGATTCTAAGAATACGAGGCATACAAAAGAAACACAAGAGGACGAATAAAATGCAGACCTTTCATTAAGTCAGAATCAATACCTTACACTACAGGCCCGGATACCTTACACTACAGGGCCGGATCAGGTCAAGTGTTGTCGGTGTGGGCAGCGGGTTTGAATAAATTTAAAAAGGGCCCTGACTTTACTCGAAAGGGCACTTAAGCAAAAGTCATCTGTCTATTTTCTCAAAGTGTGCACACTACCCAATAAACATACGTAAAAATAAAACGATGGTCCAATTCAAATGACAAGTGTATACTTTGTGTGTGTACGCCTTCTTTTAGCCGTGGAGGGGGTTTGTCTGAAAACCCCGGAACTCCCTCTCCACGATCCGGCTCTGCAATGTATGCTTGTGAAATCTGTTAATGTGAATACAGTAGTTTACTTTCATCAGAGAACAGACTCCAAGAAATCGATAAAGCAAACATTACCTTTTTATTAACCACGACAAAAAGAGCGAAGATTGACGGCGTCGTCAATCGATTCAGTAACTTTCAGCTTTAACATTGCAAGCTGAATTACGGTCGATGATCATAAAATGCATGAGCTGAATGGAAAGCCTCTTGAACTTGTGGCATGTAATTTTTCAAGGATTTATATTTCGTCCATATCCTTGATATTTACTCACGTCTTCTTTTCCTAAGAGCAAATAAAATTCCTAAATTTAAATACAGTCACGTAAATCAGTGGTAACCATAAAAGTTACTGGTATAAAATGGTAAAGTACAGTCAACAGATCTATGGTAATTGCATTGTACGCTCAAGGGTTCAAGGCGCCCAGGTGCAATACTCCTGTTTATTGATTATAGCTGTGTTCCTTTGCCGGCAAAAAAACTAACGAGATTAATACTTTCATATTCTCCAAAATTATTTGTGAGCATATGTCTCGAGGAGGAAGTATATCCGATTTCATTAGACAGTGATCATATATAATGAATTACAATCCGCAACATCACTGTATGCCCCATAAACGTTCTATCATTATATCCCGGCCTAAAATATTCTCCTGGAACATACGTGATGATTAATGGCTGTACGACATACGTTATAACTTTGTCTGATTCCTTGAGTTGACGGCTTGTAAGTATCTGTAGCAATATATCAGAGTTTGGGTTTTATAATGAAGTTTTGAATGTTTTTTTTCCCCAGAAGCATCCTGCTAATCTATTATTACAATTTTCTCCCAGAGTGTATGAACTTTCACATACAGGTAGCATTGCTCTATTTTTCTACTGACGAACTTTCTCTCGGAGTAAGGCTAAAAGTGCAGTGAAAGATGTTCGCAACATCTAAATTAATTTGTGGTTTATATATAATTCTAGCGAAATAAACATCAATTATAGACAAATATCATCCCATAATAACGTTTCCTCTGTTATGGACCGAAAATTGAAACTAAAAATACAATGCATAATTAAAAGACATCGAACAATACTGAAGGTCAATCATTTATTAATAACTGGAAGAGCTTTGCGATGCGAGAACGTAACTTATCCATATACAAAATGTCTATAAAATGATTTTTAAAAAAGAGATGTGGTTATTCCGTGAATTTGAATAGTATTATATCTAACTTTATATCCAAGCACAGAGGACATCAACCCTCACATACATCACTGACAGAGATTTTGAAACTCACAAATAAGATGGTGAAAATCTTCACAAGCTGACTTAAGTTTACATAAATCGGAACCATATATTTTGGTAAAGTGTAGTAGCGTTCTCTAGAAAACCTGGATACCAGTTATATTAACAATGCGTTGCAATGCCTTCTTTGGTTTATGTAAACCATGCTCAATCATGGCTAAAATAATATGCAATTCTCTACTTTAAAAAAATGGATAATTTCAAATTGTTCCAATTTAATAATATAAAACGTGAATGATCTGCTAATTATTAGTCATAGTTTTCGTCCTCGTTGGATTCCCCAAACTTGTTCTCAGCGACGTGTTTAAATCCTGTACGTAAAAAGTGTTTCTGCGTAGGTTGAATTAGATAGGAAACACTGTTGCTTTTATTGGTTGGAAGATGGTGTGTCAGGAATGGTGTCGATTAATATGTCTTTACCATTCAGTCCGAGTATTCATTCTTCCCATCATTTAAAACTATTCAGTAACCACCCCACCCCCATCTCCATTTCGAAATTCACCATCCAATTCCGGACTCCTAGCCCACAGATGGAATCAGTACTAGAAAATGATTTTGAAAAGTAAAAACTTAGTTTGATACCTACCTTCGATTACTTCTCAGCCGAGTTTTCCTCAGAATATGACATCTTTAAGCTTCTCCGTTGAGACCATCTGACAAAGTCTCGGAATGAGTGAAATCGTGCCCTCATTTTACCAGGGAATCATGAAACATAAAGCTGGTAATTGCCGCCCCATATCTTGGCAACGGCCTCATTGATTTTCAGCCTCTATCAAACGCTGGGTTGCCAGAGGCAGAATTTGCTCTGCAATCGATTTTCTTATACTGCTGTAGAAGGTGTATATAATTATTTGTTAAGGAATCACAGCTTCACTAGTATATGTTGTATATTGAAAGCTTGATAATATTGTGAGAAAAACATTTGTTTCTCGCCTTCTGACTATCTCATTAGAGAAATAAAGAGATGTTTTAGGTGTTATAACTATAATATACATATGTATGTCTCTCTGTCCGCCTGTATGTATATATGAATGCGTATCTGTTTGCAGGCATGCATGTAGTTAGGGAGGCAGGTCTTGTTGTTGTTGTTGTTGTTGTTGTTATAGGGTTTAACGCCAATTGTCAGCAGAAGATAGTCTATAGATGGCGGCCAGTATTATTGGTGGAGGAAGAACCCGGGAAAACCCAGGAAAGAACTACCGACCCACAAGAAGCTACTGCCAAGCTTTCTCATGTACCCACATTGGCCGGATATATATATATATATATATATATATATATATATATATATATATATATATATATATATATATATATATATATATATATATATATATATAAGAGAGAGAGAGAGAAGTAATTTTGATTTTAAGATTTATATTGTTTAGTATCCCCATGGAAAAACTGTTCCAAGGCTATGGTCCTTAGACTCACTGTGCACATTCATACGCGATGAAACAACCTGTAGTAAATACCGAGACATATTCTAAGTATTCAAGCTACACTGGATACATACAAAGTATCGATTAGTAAGTAGTACAGGTAGGATTAATGTATACACAATTTATAATTTTCATCTGGGTACGAATAGGGCAAGAAAATAGAAAAAAAAAGAGAAACTGGTAATAAATCCAGCAGATCATTAATATCTTTAACAATTTAAGTAGAACATTAATATGTTCTTACATCCACTCATACAAATCTTACTTCAATATATATATATATATATATATATATATATATATATATATATATATATATATATATATATATATATATATATATATATATCGAATGAAAATCATATGGTAAATAATAACAATCATTTCAAGTGTACTGGATCCAGCAAGGGATCATCACGTGTGTCAGGGATTGATTAAGATAAATGCAATAAACTGACCACGAACAGTGCGAAACTAGTATCTAGCTAGCCTGAACGCTTTCGACTCTTTAATGAGTCTTTTTCAAAGGCAAATACAAAACATAGACAATACAAACAAACAGAACAGAACAATGGTTATGTTTGCGAAACTTTAACATGGATGTTTCTACAGGAATTCAACCTTTTAACTTTATTATGTTTCAACTAGTTTATTTCAGCTTGTTGCTAATACTAGAAAATATTTGTATTGACCTAGAAATTGATGAGCCATAACACCATCTGTTATTTTATGTTAATTTATGTAGACGCAAATTATATCCCGCATATTTCATTGTTATAGTAGTCATAGGTAATTAAGCAAATTTAAATAATTATTTAAAATAAAATGTGTCGGCTGTAAAAGATAATTTTAATTGTGCATGGTTGTCTTTTTCTAGTCTTCTTGGTTTAAACCGTTTGGTTTCAATGTTCTAAGGCGGCGTATTCAGTAAGATTCCTTTTCTTTCCATTGTTTGGGGACTATGGTTGGGGTTGCAGTAAGTGTTACATCACTGAAAGTGTGGTCAGGAGAGGAGAAGTGTTCTGCGACCGGGCTTCTGTACAGCTTCTTTGTCATCCAATCAGATCTATGAACGTTGATGCTTTTGTGTAGCTTTTCAGTTTCTCCAAATGCTGAAGGCTGCAGATCTAATATGTGATGAGATAAATGACATTCTCTGTTTTGCACGTTTTGTTTGGACTATGTATGTTTTCTTTTTGTCTAGTTACTGTGCTAGAAAGTTTCTTGCTCGCTATCATATGTTCACAGGCTTTGCAACTTTTATCGCAGGGGCCAGATTGACTGAGGTGGTCTTGATTAGTGGTTGGCGTTAGCTTCGCCCTGGCTAGGGTGTCCTTGAGGTTTTTTGTCTCCGGTAGGCGACTACATGTTTGTTAGGGACGATTAACTTTAGTGTGTCCGACGAGATTCCACGATGGGCCAACGTTTCACCGATGATTTTACCTAATTTGTGGTTTTCTGGATGGTAGGTCAGGATAAATTGTATCCTATCAGCCATTTCCTTCTTTCCATAGTTTAGTAGGTAATCGCAGTTTATTTGTTTAGCTCCTTTGGGTTGCCTCCGTATTCAGGTCTTTGCCATAGCCTCGGTAAATTAAATGTTTAGGTAGCTCTTCAGACCTTTTAAGGAATGTTTCATCGTCCGAGCAAATTCGGCGTATCCTCAGTGCCTTTGCTAAATGGGATGGCCCTAATGCAGTGTTTTGGATGAAGCTGCTTGGGAGGAGATAGTGGTGTTTGTCGGTTGGTTTGGAGTAGATGTATGTATTGTTTTCTACCAGACTGGTTTTTCTGTCCAGGAAGACGTGGTCTGAGTTGGAGACTTCTGCTGTGAATTTTATTCAGAGATGGAGGTTGTTTGCCTTTGATATGAAGTCATCTAGACTTTCTCTTCCATGTAGCCATTTCATTTATATATCATCAAAAAAGTTTGAAGACGCACTGAAACGTTTTCGGCAAAGTGATTTTGTGAAAAGGGAAATACAACAGATCTTTGTTTAAATTTCAGTATAATATGGATATTATAAAGTACAATTTTATCACGTAGTTAATTCAGTAAAACTTTATCAACGTAAACGTTGATTGCAGATAAACAAACACGAAAAGTTCTTGTCATTTTCTTCCTAAATTCTACAATCTATGTAAATTTTTTTGACAACTGAATATTAACAAGAGACTCTCGGAAGCTTTTGCTCAAAACTTCTTACCTCTATCTTTATTAATAAACCAACAGGTCAGGTTATCATATTATATTTTTATTTTTCTTCCATAAGTTTGAAGAATATATTAAAAAAAATACAAAAAACACCCCCCAATTGTTTTCTTATTTTGTTGACATGGAATATGATAATGTTTTGCATATTGCAAAGCATGCTGATAATAGTTGAATAAAAGAGAAGTTATAAATGTTATCTATAATATGTATAAATATTATTTGGAATGTTTCTATCTTTTCCAGTATTTAAATGGGGTTTTACAGGGTGAAAGTCTTTTCCCACACGTTTTCTTTTATGTGAACGCCCCTTCCTATGACTTTAGCTTTATAAACTAAAATGGCATCACATTGCAAGTATAATAATGATACATTATTCAACGCTTAAAATTTACCTTTACTTTCTTATGCGGACAATACCGTTGTTCTAAATGATAATCAGACGAGTCTTATTAGCGATATTATTAGTAAATTATTTTGATACTTAGAAACTCATAGTTATCGTTGACAAAACTAAAGTATTACTATTTTGGTAAATATTATAGAAGTCAATGTCTCGTATAATGGTAGTAAATTAGAAGAGGGATATGAATAAAACTACCAGCGGTTTCTCTCTGGAGTTTGACGTCGTGTCCCACGAGGATCTCCCACGCATGACCTAGCAGCAGTACATAGGAAATGTGTAAAACTGGGGTATGAGCTATCGAAGATTAGTGGCGAGCAAGAGTAACAGAAAGTGGAACGTTAACCTGAACATGGCAGAAAAAGCATGAAGGCAATAGTTATACTGTGTAATAGGCAGCGACGACTTAAACGCGATATTGAGCCTTTCTGCAACCCCTGATTGAGAACATCAGGAAGCAGATCATGGGCAAGAACGATACCAGCAGTGTGAAGACGTCCTAAAAATAACGACGAGGGAACTTAACAAGGATACTGAGCTGCCAGAGCGCGATATTGAAGTCTACTATGAAAACCAGGTTTCCCCTAGTCCTCGATATGAGGTCAACGAAAGACTACACGTTCGACTGGGTAAAGAAGGCTAACCTAAAACGCGGATGAAGCCGTAACGCTGCAAATTCAAAGAAGAAAAAAACGGTCAAGAGTCAAGCGAGTTAAACCTGTTCTTATATGACAACAGTTACGCACAATTCAGCATGCAAAATGGCAGATATGGATTAGCCATCTTGTAACCCTTGGATAACCCCTGCACTACGCCGTCCTTGGAGCAGCTTCTACGAGTTCTTTGATAGCGTACGGCCACACTGTGCAGTGTCCTTGGCCGCCACGGCTGTGGCAAGGATTTTGCCTGCCAACTGCTGAAACCGCTATTTAAGAGCCACTTCGATTTTATCGTGAGTAACTGTCCTACTATCCGTCTTGATAATATACTTGCGTCAGTCACAGCTGGTTTGATAACATTCACGTATGTTCATATAAACAAACGATAAGTGAGACACGAATCGTCAGTTCAACCAAATACGGAATCATCAGGGGAATCGAGGTCGGAACCATCAAGTCGGACCCGTTAGCAGTATTAACTCAGTTCACTAAAGTTAAAAGCAAACGTATACATGCCGTCTGTAAAAGACATGCTGAGAAAAAATGCCTTTCCAGTAGAGGCAAGTACAACGAAGGATGCACAAGAGCGCGCGATTCCATTTTATGTTACCTGGGTGGGCCCTATTCTGCGGCTCGTCGTCGCATGACACTTATTTGACAGACCCCTAACCCTTTTCATATGGAATAGTAGTGTACGAAAGGCAAGATGTCTACACCATCGTACTTGAAAGACCATGACACCCCCCCCTTTTTTTTTACTATGGAGTAGTAGTCGGCGGCTTTGAGGCTCAAAAATCCACTTCTCTCAGATTAATAAGAATGAAGCCGACGATGAACAAGCTCGCCACGAATAGGCGATGAAACAATTACAAGCAAAGCAGACTGAGTTCCAATGTAAGTACAATGAGCATCCCAATAGCATCAATTAAGTAAAGCTAGACGAACTGCGTGCTTAAGAGACTTCCACAAACTATCGATGAATGTGATTGAAAGCTCTAGCTGATGACAGTGGAGACCCCCAACCCAACCCAACCAAAAAACAAAACAAAAAACTGTACACGATCCACATATTAGATTTCCTCCACTGTACGCTCAAGGCTCAGGTATAATGCGGCGACATCCTGTTTGCCACGGTGTAACACCTGTTCCTTGCATACTGCGTCGCTGGGGACACCTATTAACAAAAACTGTACGGGACCTGTTCAGCGATATTGAGCTAGTAGCTTTATTCTGATTCCCAATGGGATCTTCCACTTTCACATTTCGTGCCTCAAAATCTGCATAGATGATGTATGGAACATTCATCTGATGATTTCCCGTGGAACGACAGTTCTTGCCTGCCTAGCAAAAGGATTCGCACTAAGGCTTTTCGCCTATACCGCTGCAGTCTTTAGTGTTGTTTTCTAATAGGTCGGATCGTCTGAAGACGTTGATAATGGATCGCGGTGCAGTTAGGTCTGGTGTATGTAAGCAGTTTATGCCTCGAAAGGGGCGGTACCGCAACACCTGAAGTTCAAGATTACGCACCTCACGAAATGCCATCTTTTTGCCATATGCATGTAGCCATGAGCTTATGAAATGAAAATTAAATAGGTGATAAACACAACCTTCAGTTACAACAGCCAGGCAGTTAAATGTCAGTGTCAAGCCATGTGACGTTCTCACACAAGCATTGACATCTGCATATGTGGCTTTCAGTATTGTAAGCATTTTACTGCTAATAGTTTCGTTTCCTAATTTGCGTTGAACAAGGTTATGTCAGTAAAGTCAAACACAGTTTCATAGCCAAGAAAAAGAGCATACAACTTCCTTCCATATCCTCAAATATTTAGATATCAATTTGCTTAGGATAGTATATACAGTGGAATATCTACTGTTAAAATCAGCATGTTCTTTACCTAAATTATCTTTTGTTTAATCCAGCTAGCTGGTCTTTCATTTAAAATTGAGGTAAATATTTTTGCTGAGCACTTGTAAATAGCTAATTCCTATATAATTTTCAGACACATTCATATTCCCCCTTTTCGAGAATGGGGGCGATAACAGACGTGGTCCTAAACTTCGGGAAGTGTCCAACATAAAATAATTAATTGAAAATACATGCCAAAATAGCTACTGTAATATTTCCAGCTGCTTTAAGAATCATACGGAAGGTCATCAATTCCACTTTATTTTTCCGACTTTATACTTTTATAGCATGTTGGATTTCTACTTCAATGATTTACAGTCCATATATTTATGATGAATATTATTTCGTTTAATCTGAATGTTTTGGTCCATCTCATACAGTATATTAAATATTTCTGAAAAAATACTGGTAACATTTGTTGGTGTTCATTTTTCAATTTGTGGTGTTTGGACATGTTAAAGGTCTCAAGAATCGTTTCGAGTCTTTGCGTGAAACTGCTATTAAAGACTTGCCTTTTCTTTTTCTCACTAAGGGTTGGCTTGTATTAATAATAATAATAATAATAATAATAATAATAATAATAATAATAATTATAGTAGTAGCAATAATAATAATAATAATAATAATAATAATATTATTATTATTATTAGTAGTAGTAGTAGTAATAGTAGTAGTAGTAGTAGTAGTAGTAGTAGCAGTAGCAGCAGTAGTAGTAGTAATAGTAGTAGTAGTAATAGTAGTAAGAATAATAACCACCACATGGTCCTGCTGTTGTTGATGATGATGATGGTCATGATAGTTACAATTACATCATTGTTCTTCTTCTTCATGATGATGATGATGGTGATGATGATGTAACTTCTTCCTGTTTAATGATAATAATAACAATAACATAATTATGACGGTCATCGTGATGATCATAATAATGCATATTTCAAACTTACACCATGCACGTTTGGTTTTACTATGGTGTTAATACGATTAGCTGTTTTCACTCAAAGCTTGCATACATACAAGTTGCTGATCTTTTATCTTTTTCTAGCTGACCGTTTAAAGTTTGACATCATCACCTTGTAATTCTCAAGTTGGATTATTATATAGCTTTATTTTTATCTTAGAGTTAAATGTTAGCGATTTTTTTTAGCATGTCTGTGTGTATTTATAAAATGCGGATCCTTATACATTGATGCCAACAGTTGAAGGGGGACGGGATGGTGTGAGGGTCACATAAAAAACAATAAAATATAATCATTCCCATTTGGTGTCTTATGCGGTTATTTGTGTAAGAAATTACGTAGGTTGATATAGCAGCTGTTCAGATTGGAAATGGATATTATACCAGGAAAGTTAATACATGTATTAGATAAGTTTGGGTTTAACATTGGGCAAATACATTATGCATTTTTAAATATTCTGTCACTAAAGGTCGTTTGAACCAGACTTCTCTGATGTCACATGCCTTCAGTTTTTGAGTGATTATGGAAACTATTTATATAGAGTGGCCCTGTTATTCTATCCTGATTTTGGGGGAAAATAAATGAGGTTTCGATGATAGAGCTTTTGTACTTGCTATTAAAACTTTGAATATTAGAAATTATACACCCTGGATAAAAGCGTAGAAACCTCAAATGAAACCCTTTAAATTTGGTAAAATTTCAGTAAGTGCACTAATTAAAGACTACTAAAACATTGGGATATTTAGCAAAAGATGCCGTTTACATTTCCAGTGGTTTTTATTTCTTCAAATGTGACCTCCGCCATTCCTATTAGTTCAGAAAATCTAACGTTTCCTACAGAAGTCATAAGTCAATATACTGGTTGCATCGAATACAAGACATGCACTGCACTTGTCAAGTTGTTAGTAGATTGCAGACGAACTTATGGAGAGAGTGAGAGACTCGTGATTAAAGCATCAAATGTCAAGTGTAAAATCGAGTGTTTAATTGTCTCACATTAGCAATAACTTGAGTTTTGAAATCGATTGGTGAGGCCAGGATGGAAAGATACCATATGTTACACGGGTCCTATGACTGTCCAATCATCTGGAGCGTTTATTTCTACCGTAATCTAATATTATATGAAAACATTGACGCATGCTGGCCAATTTCACCGAGTACAATGCTGCGTGTTATTTAGCTCCACCTCTAAACAATCCCCCGAGGACTGACATTGATAAGTGATCAGTCAGTTTCAGTCTTTACCTGTCAATCACTGGATCGGATAGTTACACCCTGGTTAACCAGCCAATCAGATCCTGAAAAAGTCATGTGACGGATAAATTCACAAGCAGACGGACCTTATCTTTAGCACGAAAAAAAAAAAGTAGCAAAAAAGATATAATTTCTTTCTTCTAATTTTTCACGCGACAAATTAGTCTACTGAAACAAACGCTGCTTTCGTAAATAAAAATATCGAAATAAGGCATTTAATTTTAATTCGAGAAGGAAAAAATTCTCAGCATGATTTTTATATGTATGTATCATACTTTGCACGCGAGCATTTGGCATTTCTAAAATAAAAAGAGATACATCATCGTAATACACTACAGTAAAAAGAGATACATCATCGTAATACACTACAGACGACAGTCAATTGATTAAAAACCTCAGCTCTTGAAAAATGTTTAAGAATGTTACTTTTTTATTGTAGCAGCTTTGGATTCAATATGTCGATAAAATTCCACGAGGTTGCAACCCATAATACATTACTTGCGTCATTTGGGAAAACCTTTTAAATCCAGTCTGCTGTTAAACTATTCCTCTGTATTGGATATCCATTACCCGTCCATTCCGAAGATACATTTAAACATATTATATCGCTTCCATAATGCTAGTCCATTATTGTACGCTTGTTGGTCTATCAAATTTCTCTGAATTAACATGTCTCTTCTTTCCGGGTTTCATTTGT
Organism: Sinohyriopsis cumingii; assembly: GCA_028554795.2. Taxonomy (NCBI): domain Eukaryota; kingdom Metazoa; phylum Mollusca; class Bivalvia; order Unionida; family Unionidae; genus Sinohyriopsis; species Sinohyriopsis cumingii. The sequence goes on from CM068825.1 coordinate 50,408,726, forward strand.
AATCTAATACCAGAGCCAGAGTGGCCGAAATATTGATGTATGCAACACTTCCTAGAAAACAAGCCAACGCCTTGATGTTCTTACCAGTAGATGGAAGAGTTAATGTAACATATATTAATATATTGTGTTTTTCAAATCTGTTCTTGATTGTTTTTAAGTTCGTTTATCTTTACCAATGCTTTTCCCATCCAGATATAATTGTCTGAGACACGTATGTTTTCTTGACGCCACACATTTGTTCCACACATATTAATGTTATTAAGTGTATAAATATATGCCGCATAACTAAATAATTTAACATATCTAAGTCCGTTTACATGTCTTTATGTTTTATATATAAATGAAGAAGAATGAAACCATGTATGCCGAACATTCTGGTACAAAGGTAAACATGCAACTTTGAAATTTCTCAATGTCATCGATGAGGTAAACAAAACGGTGCAACTATAATGCATTCTTCCTCTATAGGTCATCGTACCGAGTAGAGATGTAAAATAGGTCTCCCCTTCCCATTGGCTGCCTAAAACTCTTAGCAAAGCATGAAAGTGTGTCTGTACTAACCGACCAATCAGCCAACAGCAACACAAACGAAATTATTTTACAAGCAATTTATGGTCTAAACACTACAGTATAAAGCGCAGAATGTTCAAGTCCTGTTGGTTATATCAGCCGGAAGTTTACACACCGAGGCGTGATACGAACGTTTACCCGAACACGCATGTTTTAGTTTCACGTGAATTACCGGTAGCAGTAAAGTAAGAGTTCGGCCTAGTTCCTTCCAGACAGCGCCTTCTGTGGAGACAGATAATTACTTGCTGTTCACGGAGGGGCGTCGCATATTTGTATTTAAATAAATAAATGTAAAAGGGTATACTGATTCGCTTTGACATAGGGCTCAGTGGCAAAAACAAGTACACATGCTTAAAACTAAGGAAAAGAGAGAGAAGCTGGAAAAATGCGTTGCAGCGTACTGTGGCTTGCATGCTGTTAGAGGAGGAATAGCTCTGTTATCCTGCCGTGTCTGCAAGAAATCATCAACGAATATAAACCAAAGCAAGGATGCAGTTGAACGAGGATCTTTGCAAACAACGCAGTTAGAGTACTGGATGATTGGTGATAAACCTTTAAATTATATAATTAAAGAATCGTAGTGTTTGGTGATAAACCTCATCGGTAAATGAAATCGCTCGCTTAAGCAAGTTGCCCAGGGTAGAACAGATAACCCATACTGAATATAATGTTGCCAGCCTAACGACTAGTTCCGGCTCCAAGGCGTAAGGTTGAGTCTCCAGTCACCCATAGTAGTAGATATGTGAGTTCAAGGCAAGTAGAATATCTAAAGACTGTCTTGATGGCAACTATTTGGAACTGCATCAAGCTGTGTAGCACACAGTGTGTTTGAAAGTATTATCACATTGGGAAAGGGCTTATGTTTGCACTTTCAGCATCACTTGGTGTCAACAAAATTGACTTACTTTGCCTTGAATTGCCATTGACATGTCAGGTCAAGTAAATATTATTATTATGCTTTATTTTAATATAGCTGGCCAAAAATGGACCTTTTGACCACACTTGTATATTTTATTTTTTATGATTTTTTTGTGTAATAAGCAGGTAGATGCAGCATTAAATCTGTGTATAAAACCTGTCATTTGCACTCCGAGTCTTGAGCTTAATCCCCACTTCCGGCTCCTAAGAGCAGAGTTGAGCGTCCGGTTCTGCGAAATCCATGTAGTAGAGCGACCTGAAAAAGCAAACCATGCCTTTTCTCTGATCTCACTGCTTTGTGTGACCGGGCTTATCATTTATGCAGTGCGAGACAAGTGATCGTGATCAAGCCGCCTTTTTCACATGAATAGTTGATTCGGATGCAAATATACACGGGGTGTATTTGTAAGTACATTTTTACGCTAGCTATATGCTAATGTACGACAAACACTGAGAAGAAAATAAGCAACAAAAACAACAAAAACATCTTTTAATGTCATGAAATTCTTACCCTACCAAGTAGCGTCTAGTCTATGTGTCTACGAAGGGTTTACGTCTGCTGAATGAGATAACAATATACATTGTTACGACTAGCATGAACCAGACGAAAAATTGAACTTGAATTCAGGAAGTTCGTATTTAAGCCTACTTGTCATTTGGGTCTGATAGTGCAGGCAGAATCCGGAAATTAGAAACAAGCTGAACGAAAACGTTGATTAGAAAATGTGAAGATTGAAACGACGGAAGCAATCCGAAACTGTTCATATCTTTTCTGATTGCAAATTCTCGACGATTATTATTGGGAACGTATGACCAGATGGGCAAATGTATGAATGGACTTGTCGTGGCCATATTGTCCCTTAAAATTATTGGCAACTTTTGTTACATTAAAAAAAAAAACAATTCAATGATGAAGAGTAATTTCAGACATTATAACAACAACAACAATAATAATGATAATACTTATTATTATTATTATTATTATTATCATTATTATTATTATTATAAACCTTTTTGAGGTGGACTGACTTTTCCCTATTTAAGGACAGTTCTTTCCTTGGTCACAGATTTGGTGGACTTTCCCGTTGTTATATGGAGATTTTTTTCCCACTAACCCTTGTTGTAAAAATAGCTACCTTATAATTTTTGTCATATCAATGATCTTGTCTTTTATTTTTTATTCTGTGTTCTTCTGACATCGAGTTGTACAATCTCTGTATATTTTTAGGATTGTATACACACGTACGTCAGGTCTGGACACTGTATATTTGTTTGTGAATTAGAGGTAATTATTCAAGGAAGTGTCTGTGTGAAAACATCATTGGCAGCAGATCCTGCCTAGTGCCTAATCCTTTTCCTAATTCAATGTTTCTTTTTAAATTATCTTCAGAAGCACGTTGCACCAATTCTAGATATTTCTCTAATGCTCTAAAATCAAAAGGATTAAATGAGCTCTTGTGCTTTTCAATATGAATTTCATGCATGTAAATAGGGGAGAATACTCTGAAATATAGACGGAGTGAAGTGTCATAAATTACCTTGAGGCTAATGATTAAATGTTGTTGTTGTTGTTGTTGTTGCTGTAGGGTTTAATGCCATTTTTCAGCACACGATAGGCTATACATTGCTGCCAGTATTAATGGTGGAGGAAGAACCCGGGAAAACCCCGGAAAGAACCACCGACCCACGAGAAGCTACTGGCAAGCTTTCTCACATACCCACATTAGCCGAACCCGAGACTCGAACCCACGCAGACAGAGGTGAGATGAGTAGTGAATGGGGACACTTTACGTACAATGGGAATTAGCATTAAAAACACCCTTGGGACACTTTACGTACAATGGAAATTTAACATGGAGAAAAATCGTGGGACACTTTACGTACAAGGGAATTAACATGGGAATAAATCGTGGGATACTATACGTACAAGGGGAATTTAACATGGGAATAAATCGTGGGATACTATACGTACAAGGGGAATTTAACATGGGTATTTTTTTTTTAAAAAAAGGGGTAGGCAATTCAAAGACTATCTCTTTTCGAGAAATATGGCTGGCCCTGAAAAGGGCCTTTGGGTTTTATGTTAATGTATTCATTAACATAAATGGCACCGCATTGGTCTTCTTCTTGTCCTTAGGCTGCGTCTTACTGTTGGTCCGTACATCAGCACTCTTTTCAGGCATCCTTGTCTTTCGACGTAGATCCTACGTATCCACAGGCTGGTGTTTGTCCTGTGGACAACGGTCCACTTGGATCGGACATACATGAGCAAGTCTGTCCGAAACATCATGGAAGACACAAGGGTGGATGACTCAACTGTAGTCCACATCTTGAAGCGATGAGAACAGGTGAATCAATGCATTGAACGGCGCTTATTTATAGGTACAGAAAGGATTGAAACGGATTGAGTTCATTCACCAATCCGAACACGCGTTACAGAATTCAGTCAGCTCTCATCCAATCCGAAGAGAGCAGTCTGTGACGTCACGTAGTCAATATAGATTCGCTAGCGCTTGTGTGCATTCAGTCTATGCGACAGTGATTCAACATGACGGAAACTCAGAAAACGATCCATTGGGGTGCACCAACAGGGGAGACTGCCCAAGGGAACTCGGACTTACTTTCAGAAGAGGTGAATTGGGATTTTGTGGATTTTCTCTCCTCGCAAGAATTTGTTCCTGAACCTTCGTTACCTTCTTCATTACCGCAAGTGGAGAATTTTAGACAGAGACAGAAAGAAGAATTGGAGAAATTTATACAACGACAAAAGGAAGCGGAACAGGCTTTTCTCCTACAGCAACAGCAACAAGAAGAAGAGGTAAGAAAAAAACAACAGCAAGAAGAAGTAGCAGCAAAGAAACAAGAGGGTGAAAATCAAACGGTCACGGTACTGTTGGACATTTTAGCGGAGTTAAGAAGTCTGAAACAAATGTATCAGACTTCTTTATCACGACCGAAGAGAATACGACCTTCCCGAGCTAAACACGTCAACCCTGTGACTAAGCCTACCGTACCACCCTTAGTGATTTCAACCCAATCATTATCATCATCATCATCAACATTACGCAGTCCAGAAGTAGGCCTTGGTCGTGGCAAAGGCTTAAGGCAGTTAAAATTGATTGCTTAAACTCACCCCTACACCATGAAAAAAGGCCCTTTTCAGGGCCACCCACATTTCTCGAAAAGAAATACAATTTCAATTTGCCAATAACTCAGAAAAACTCACCCATGTTACCCTTATAGTACGTGTCTGTGTATGAGTGCGTGAGTGTAGCTTCTTATTTTAAAATCAAAACTCAAAGACTCTTACCTTATATCATTCATTTATTCTTTTCTCCATTTTTTTACAATCCAATTCACAATTCACAACACATCACTTTAATAAAAAGTTCATTGATTTCTTCTTTTCTCCTTGTTTAGTCTCTCTGTTTTTTGAATTTCTTCACCGTCACACTCTTTTCCTCTTCTTCCTCTTCGCTTTCTTCCCTTCTTCTTTTTTTCTCCTGTTTCTTTTTCTTCACCTGTCTTCTTTCTTCCTCAGAAGAATCCCTCTCTTCCTCTGAAGAATCCCTCTCTTCTTCTGAACAATTCCTCTTTTCTTCTGACTCCTCTTGTTTATTTTTTGGGCAATCTGGAGACCAATGTCCTTTTTCTTTACAATAATAACAGGTATCTTGACTTTTGTCTTTTTTATCCCCTGTTTTTTTTCTTTTTTGACGGTCTGGACACTCTGAAGACCAATGCCCTTTCTTCTGACAGATATAGCAAGTATCTTGACTTTTATCTCTAAAGGAAGGAGAGTAGTCCGTAGGCTGGTCTGAAGAGAATTTTCTAATGACCCCTCGCAAAGCTCTGACGAAACGTTCCATCTGGTCAGTCTCTTCCATCGTTGTGTTCGGCTTGAGAGTGAAATGAATAGTGAAAGGACAAGACACACACCCTTTTATATACGCTGGTCTGCTATGACTATAAAGTAGTTTATGGTGTTTGAACTTGAGTCATTTGACTTTTTGCTTTCAAGATGAAACGATCCCATTCATTCGAGAAGAAAGAAGAAGAAAGTAAGAGGCAGAAACGTGATCTATCGCCTCGTACCAGGGCTGAAATCTTGGCACAAATTCATGCCAGTGATTTTGAAGAGGACATGAGTGAACCAGAATCCGAACCCTCTAAAACAAGTTCACCACCCTTAGTCAACCCTGAAAAGTACTATTCCATTCGAGAGACGGAAAAGCGCTCCTCTAGAAAATTTAGAACCACGGCTTACAAATACACGGTGAAGTTTAAAGATTTCAAGGCTGAAGTGCCGTTAGAGAAAGCAGAAGTGTTCATCACTGAGGTGTGGGATTCTTTGCTCACTGCACTCAAGCGACAATGTCAACCCAAAGAAGACGATCGTTTGAGACTTTCCATACAACACGACGGTTTGAAATCCCCTGTTTGGATCGAGTTTAGCACCCCTGCAGAATTGACTGCTTCCAAAGTCATGGACAAGATTCAACACGTACAACAATCTAATGATCAGTTTGACATCACCGATGGTAAAGCCACACTGGACATGACCCACGTCTCTCCTCCTCAAGGGACAGGACGCAAAAAGATGTTATTGGTGGACGACCTTCGCAACACCAAAAAGAGTCTCGTCCGAATTAACAACTCTCATGACCAGATGTGTTTAGCCCGTGCCATCGTGGTGGGACGAACCTATGCCGACAAGAACGACACGGTAGAATGGAAAAGAACCTGGAACACTATTCAACGTTCCCATCGAGCCAAGCAACGAAACGAAGCAGAACTCCTGTTGCAACAAGCTGGCCTGTCCAAAGACACACCCTGTGGCATTCCTGAGATGCAAAAATTGCAAGATGCCCTAGCTCCACGCTACACCTTGAAAGTGCACCCTCAAGAAGTGCGCGGACCTTTGTTGTTTCGAGGCCAAGACTTTAAGGACGGAAAATACATTCACGTTTATCATCACGATGAACATTTCGATACCATTACCAGTATCACCGGATTCCTGAAATACGGTTATTACTGTGAGAAATGTGACCATGGTTATAACAATCGAGAGCAACACAAGCATTGTGGATCGAAATGCACAGGATGTTTGGCCTCTTCACCCTGTCTGAGCGAAGAACCAGTGCCTTGTTTCACTTGTCTGCGCACGTTTGTCAGCCCTACCTGTTACCAACAACATCTGAAAACGCAAGGTTCACAGAAGAAATGCGCTTGTCAACTGCTGAGATTGTGCTCTACGTGTGGACAAGGCATACGTACCAATAGTGTCAAGGCACACGTATGTTCAGGAAAGAAAAAATGTCACATTTGTCACCACATCGTGGACTTGGAACACCAATGTTACGTGCAAAAATACCAACCCCCACCAGAGAAAGAGGACGGTCACAAGAAGAAAGGCAATTTCATCTTTTTCGATTTCGAATGCATGCAAGAAACCGGCATTCACATTCCTAATTTCTGCGTGGCTCATCGAGCGTGCGAGAAGTGCATTCAAGAACCTATCTTCAGTCATTGCCCTCACTGCAGCAAGATACCCGGAGGGCGTGAAAAAATCTTTCGGGGACCCAACACGTTAGCCGATTTTGCCCAATGGGTCTTAGACCCCATCGACAAGACGTGGAGCCAAGAGGACATCGAACGTTACGGAGATTGTCATCGTCATGCCACGGTGATGGCTCACAATTTTTCCGGATACGATGGACAGTTTCTTCTCAGATACTATACGGAACAAGGCACCGAGCGTCCTAAAGTGACTTTGAACGGAGCCAAAATCATTTTCATGCAAGTGGGACAAGTGCAGTTTAAAGATTCGATGAGCTATTTGGCCATGCCTTTGAGTCGAATGCCTAAAACGTTTGGAATGACAGAAATGGCTAAAGGGTACTTTCCACACTTTTTCAATACGGAAGCCAATCAACACGCCGTTCTACCCCATTTACCTGAGGCTCACTATTACGACCCCGACAACATGGGTACCGAACAACGAGAAGCTTTCTACGCTTGGTACCAGATTCACGCCTCGGACCCTTTCGACTTTCAGGAAGAAATGCTAAAGTATTGTCGTTCCGACGTGGACATTTTACGGCGTTGCTGTGGAAAATTTCGAGAACTGTTCATGGAACACGGAGGGGTCGATCCTTTGAAAGAAGCTTGCACCATTGCCAAAGCGTGTTCCTTAGTGTATCGACAACGATTCATGCCTGAAAACACCGTGGCTGTCATCAGCCCTCAAACGACCCACTTTGTCAAACGTCAATACTCGGTCAAAGCCCTACGTTGGTTACATTACTTGTGCGACAAGGAAGACAAGTGGATTCAGCATGCCCGCAACGGAGGGGGCGAAAAGACCATCGGAACGTATTCGGTCGATGGTTGGGACTTAGAAAACCCCAAGATCGTGTACGAGTTTAACGGTTGCTTATTTCACGGATGTCCCGTCTGCTACCCTGACCGTGACACTAAAAATCAGTTTTTGCAACGAACCATGGAAGACTTGTACCAGGACACTTGTCAGCGACGCCTAAAGTTAGAACAGGAAGGATACCAAGTGGTGGAAATGTGGGAACACGAGTACGATCACCGTATGAAAACCGATCCCGAGTTTAAACGCCTCGTGGAAAGTTACCAGTTCATGGACCCGCTGAACCCGAGGGATAGTTTGTACGGAGGAAGGACCAATGCCACCTGTTTGCTGTACCAAGCCGACGAAAAGAAAGGAGAAGAAATCAAATACTTGGACGTGTGTTCGCTGTATGCCTACGTGTGCAAATATTGTCGCTTTCCTGTAGGGCACCCGCAATTGCTGACGGAACACATCGACCTGAAAAACATTCGACAATACGAAGGCTTGATCAAGTGTAAAGTTTTGCCTCCCACGAACCTATACCATCCCGTCTTACCTCACCATTGTCAAGGCAAATTGATGTTTCCCTTGTGCCGTACTTGTGCCGAAACGTGCAACCAAGATCAACCTTGTCAGCACAGTCAGGAAGAACGGGCCTTGACGGGAACCTGGGTCAGCGTGGAATTGTTCAAAGCTTTGGACATGGGATACCAACTGTTAGAAGTGTACGAAATTTGCCACTTTCCCAAGACACAACAGTATTGCAAGGGTGATCCCAGTCAGAAAGGCATTTTCGCAGACTACGTGGATGCCTTTTTGAAACTGAAGCAAGAAGCCAGCGGCTATCCTTCCTGGTGTCACACTCCCGAAGACCAAATACAATTCAAAGAGAAATACTACGAACAAGAAGGCATCAATTTAGACCACATCGAGAAAAACGAAGGCAGGCGATCGTTTGCCAAAGTGATGTTAAATTGCTTGTGGGGTAAAATGGCACAACGGCCGTGTTTACCCAAGACGGAATATTTGACAGAACCTTCCCGCTACTTCCAGATGATTCACGACAAAACCAAATACATGAAACACGTGGACGTCGTTCGAGAGAATTTGATCTTGGTCAATTACGAAGAAGATCTGGACTTTGTGCAAGACGACCCTTTTGGAAATGTCATCATTGCGGCTTACGTGACAGCCCATGCTCGCTTAAAATTGTACGAAGCTTTAGAACTGTTAGAAGAACGCGTCCTGTACTTTGACACGGACAGTTGCATTTACATCCATCACCCGATTCAACATCACCCTAACATCGAAGGAGACCGTTTAGGAGCCTGGACAGACGAGCATCCCGACGACAAGATTCTAAGTTTTGTCAGTGGCGGTCCCAAAAATTACGGCTACGAATACCGGGACAAACAAGGAGAAGTGCACACGACGTGCAAAGTGAAAGGACTGACTCTGAATTATCGTACCAGTCGAGTGGTCAATTTTGGGGTATTGAAAGAAGCCTTGCAATCGGGAGAGGATGGAAACTTTAAAGTGACCACTTACCAACCGAACAAGATTGTACGTTTACCCACTCACCACATCGTCAGTCGACCTTTGGAAAAAGTCTATCAAATTGTGTACCAGAAGCGAGTTCGACTTCCCAATCATTTCACCTTACCGTACGGTCACATCGGTATTGGTCTGTATATAAAAAAGGAACCCTAGGCAAGATCGATAGTTCATTGGGACTACCAAGACCGAGCGAACAAGATGAATACTTTGAAAAAGACATCGTTCCAGTTTGGGGATTGTAAAAAAGCTGTATCTTCCTCTAGTGTGACTAATACTGGATGGATAAGACCCATGCATTGCGACGGAAAATGTCCGGAATGAAACTGCGATTGTCCATGTGGTTACCATTGTAATTGCGTAACGGAGTTTGCAGACGAGTGCGATTGTGAGCCTTGCGATGGGACCGATGCTGTACGTTGTGACCTGAGCGATGCCGTAAAGCATCATGGGAACTTTGTTCTCACTACCCCTGTCATGGAAAGTGATGCTGTGCGTGTCAAACCTGAGGGATGCGAAAGCGATGCTGCTCGTCCTCTTGGACATTTTACTGGGTTTCGTTTTAAAGGGGAATGTCGACCTTCACGTTTACCTCCCTACGGATGTCATCCAGCCCTGAGCAAACTCCTGCCCATGTCACTCAACCCTCATCGAAACGAACCTGTGAAAAACGAATATTCGTTTCCTGTGCGTTTGTCGGAATACTGCGACTTTGAAAATCGTCTTCAATCGTTCAAAGGAAAATGGCCTAAGTATCTGGGAGGACCGACCCCCGAAGAATTAGCCAGAGCCGGATTTTTCTACTTGGGCGAAGGAGATAAAGTCAAGTGCTTCAGTTGCAGTGTGTCACTTCACCACTGGGAACCGCAAGATTCGGCCTACGTAGAACATGCTCGATGGTCACCGAATTGTCATTACTTACCTTTAGTGGGACCGAGACATTGAAGTAACTTTTTTACCATAATCATCTGTTCATGGATACTTTACAAGAGAACATTCGTGCTTTGCCTGTGGAGTTGAGAGAACGCATTTATCGAGAACTGGTCAAAATACAAGTGAAACGTAAAGAACAATTGCATCCGATACGTCACCGGTGTTTGAACCACTGGTACCTGAAGGCTATACAAGGACTGATTCAATTGAAAGTGTTCCATTGGACAGACATTGATCAACGACCTCCTGGTTATAAAAAGGAATGGTTTGGTATTGACGATTTTATCTACTACATTGTAAACGTACTGCATCGAATTCCAGAGGAAGAGTTAACGAATTACCAACATCTTGAACACAATGTCAACTTGGTGAAAGAGGAAACTTCTGAACGAATTGTAATGTGTAGATTAGTGACTCAACGATTTAAATTCGACACTGAAGTGAAACCATGTTTGTGCAAAGAGTACATTTCTTGTGTCAGACCAAAGAGGATTTAGTATGACCTATTCATGGATACTTTACAAGAGAACATTCGTGCTTTGCCTGTGGAGTTGAGAGAACGCATTTACCGAGAGCTGGTGAAAATACAAGTGAAACGTAAAGAACAATTGCATCCGATACGTCACCAGATCTTTAACCACTGGTACCTGAATGGTATAAGAGAACTGATTCGTCAGAAATTCTTTCAATGGTTAGACCTTGTTCAAAACTTTGAGGTCGCTAATGATCGACATGTTCATGATTATGGTTACTTCGAGATTCACCTACAGCAATACATTGAGGAAGACAAGTTAAAGGATTACCAACATATTTTACGTGGAATCTACTTAGAGGAAGAGGAAACACCTAAACGAACTCTGACGTTTCGGTTACAGTATGCAAGATTTAGATTCCCTACTGGAGAACGAAGATCTCTGGCTAGAAAGTACGTCTATTGCATCCGAAAAAAAGAGAATATAAAAACAGGCTGTCATGCCACGGTTTATGTCACATGTCATCCAACAGATTCCGTGGAAGGAACTCAATGACCATATTCAAACCGTGGATCATTACCATCAATTATTACAAGAACTGTATCCATTCAATTTTGGACGACAAGTGGTGTGTGTCTTAGTGACTTGTTTTCTGGGATTTCGTTTACCAGCCGATTCTTTGTGGACTCTTTACGATCAGTACTTACCACCTCCATGGCCTTAAATGGTCACGAAAAACTCCTTTTGTTCAAAGCCTTGCGTTTTCATCTGGATACTTCTCGACCTCAACAGGAAAAAAAGATTCGTCAACTTTTAGCGACCCAAGACGTGTATGACGATGTGTGTGTAGCTTGTGACTTACACCCTCATTGGACAGATGTTCGTGATTGGAAAAAGGGGGGTTTTGAGGCTTGGACCCAAGAAGTGGCCCAGTATGCACAAGAGTTGTTCAAGGAAAAAAGTTACTTTTCAACCTGTGTTAGTGACGGTACCAGAAGAACCCGTCACCGAGAACAACCACTCGCTTCAGGACAGGACTGTCATGGACATTCCTGAAAGGTCATTCCGGGAGGACACTTGTGTGACAATACCTCATGTAGAGACTGTAAGAACATTACACACTGTCCCTAGGACATCTTGGTTACCCAAAACATGTTGTACAGACACTTGTTTATATTTCACTTTGATCGCTTTGCTGTGTTTTATATTCCTGTACATCACTATTTGGGTTGTATGTATTTTTGTCTTTCGTGTTCATATTTGAAAAAAAACATTCAATAAACGTGTTCTGAAAAAGTATATAAACTCTTGTCTTGTTTGTTTTTTCGTGTCACAAGTGACATTTCTCATACCATGGCTACCTCTGCTGTCTCTGCTCCCTCTTCCTCTACTGTCAAAGTCATCGACGAACACTTAGATCGTGCCAGTTGGGAGGCTTTGTATCTTCGCCATCCCTTTAACATGCTCATTGCTGGACCTAGCGGTTCGGGCAAAACCGAATTCGTCAAACGTTTGATCGAACATAAACATCATTTGATCGATCGGCCCCCTCAACGGATCGTGTGGTGTTACAAAGAGTGGCAATCGGCGTACAGCCTCTTGCGTGAAAGTCAAGGCGATTCCATCGTGTTTGTGGAAGGCATTCCTAAAGAAGACGACGGCATCGTCTCTGACTCCCGTCTAACCCATTTGGTCATTTTCGACGACATGTTAGGAGAAGACGAAGAAGAAATTAAACTGTGGTTCACGCGCAAAGGGCATCACCGTAATGCCAGTGTCGTTTACATCACCCAAAATTTGTTTCAACAAAGTAAAGCCCATCGCACCATCAGTCTCAATGCGCATTACGTGGTCTTGTTTAAAAGCCCTCGAGATAAATCGCAAGTGCAAGTCTTAGCCAAACAGTTAGGAACGCCTTGGCTGACTCAGGCGTACGACGATGCCACTCAAACTCCACACGCCTATTTACTCGTCGATTTGAAACCTACGACCCCCGAGGATTTGCGATTTCGTACCCACTTGTTTCACCACTGGTGCCAAGACGGAGGGCCTGTCCTGTACACTTCTCCGTCCTCGACTTCATTTCACTCCCCATGAAAAAATCTATAAAAACCTCAGACCCTTTTTCGTCTGTCTCACACAGTGTGAACATGACGTCCCTTCAGTCTCATCTTCCCGTCAAATTGATTCGTGCCTTGTATGGCATCAGTCGAGAAAAAGATCCACAAACACGAGCCCGTGTCTTAGAAGCTAGTCTCAAAGAAGTCTTACGATGGTTCACGGTGACGGCACGTCAATTACTCCAAGGAATCATTCAGATTCCTCATCAAACCCAACGCTTTTTCGATCGAAACAAAGTCGCTTTGGTCCAACTGGCCGATCCCCGCATCGACACTCAAACCAAAAAACAAATCATTTTGAAACCTGGAGGGAGCGGTACTCTAGGAGGGGTCATCATTCGCTCACTCTTAAGATGGGATCCTAATGCCCCCAAAGTTATCCCCAAGACAAAAGTCCAACGAAGCCCCAAGAAGAAAAAGAAAAAGACCAAGTCCCCAAGAAGAATAACTTCTCCAGTGGCAGGACCCTCCTCTTACCAGACACCACCCCGGAAAAAGAAAAGAAGCCCCCAGAAAAAGAAACAGAGAAAAAGTCCCCAGAAAAAGAAAAGTCCACAGAAGAAAACTAGTCGCAAGAGAGGCACTTCGGCCAGGACGCAACCTTACACTCGCAAACCACGACCTGCCACAACGTCTCCGGCAGCCTCACGTTTGTCCACTTCTCCGTTGATGTCACCAGGAACTGAAGAGTACTTGGAGACGTTGATCACACCAAGAACTTCTCCGTTGATGACCCCCAAAAGAACTTCCCCAGTGGCAGGACCTTCCCATTTAGCGGCAGTGGCTGCTGCTCACAAAGTACCTTCTCCCAAAATCAAAGTTCAAGAAAGATCGGGCATGTTACAAAGTTTACTGGATTTGTCCAAGCAAGAACTGGCTCGATTTAGTCCGTTGCGTACCCCTGCACGACGTGTCATGCCTGTCCTCAAACTGATACGACGTAAAGACAATCAGTGGCGACGCGTTCCAGTATAAAAAAGGCATGTGACCAAGTCGGGTATCAGTGTTTTTCGGTGCTCCTGAAGACTCAAAGATGTCACCCTCCAGAAAACCCCAAGGAAAGAAAAGAAAAGGACTGCCACCACGTTTAGCCAAACATGGGGACCTGTTATCTGTCCTGTCCAAAGCTTCTCCACCCCTACGAAAAAAACTCATTCAAACGGCCTCCAAAGAGGTCATCGATACCGTGTGCGAATGTTGTTTGAACGTTTTGAAAGGCACGATCCCTTTGTCCAAACACCAGAAACAATGCTTAGGCAAACATCGTCACGTTCTTCGGAAAATGGTTCAAAAGAAAATTCCCATTCGTCAAAAAAAGAAGATGTTGGTCCAACGTGGAGGCATTTTACCTCTCTTGTTAGGCCCCATACTGAAAGGAGTCTTGGGAACCATGTTGGGAGGACTGATGGGAGCAAGATAAAAAGGCCTTCGGAAGTCCCAAGATCTCAGAATTCACCCCTGACAACCCCATGGAAGGACGAAAACTAGCTTTAGTGCCTTACAAACGATGGATGGAATACCATCGGTGGCAAGAACAACGCACCCCGCTTTTACCTCCCAATCCCAATTTGAGCGAAATGTCCCAGTTACAACACGAATTGCAATCCTTGCTGGATCGCCAAGATTTGTCCGAAACAGAAAAATCGCAAAAGTACGGTCAACTCTTGCAAAGACTGCAACTCTTTCACCAGAAAGCTTTAGACGAAACAGCTTTACCCACTCTGAAAGATTTTAAGACCATGATGAAAAGTCCAGCACCATCACCAGTACCAGTACCAGTACCAGTACCACCAGTACCCGTGACCAAGACAGAAAAAGGAAAAGAAGAAGAAGAAGAAGGGTTTCAAACTCCACCAGAAAAAGTACGCAAGTTAACAACACCACCTACCTCCAGAATTGGATGGATTAAAAAGATGATGGCGACCCCTTCTTCCTCACAAGAGAAAAAGAAAGTGAAGACAGAAGTGAAGACAGAAGTGAAACAAGAACCGATATCCCCTGCTCAGACATCCTCCTCCTCTTCGACACCTATTGCTGGCCGCACACGCAAAGCCTTGCAATCCAAGAAAATACCCCAAGAGAAAAAGAGTAGCCTCTTCCAAGAGTGGGTGCCTTATTAAGACACCAATCAACACAAAAAAATGGAAAAAGTCTTAGCTAGCATTTACTACGATCCCTCCCATCCTGCAGGTTACGCAGGAGTTCAAAAATTGTATCGTGCTGCCAAAACGCGACTGAAAAGTCTCCGTTTACCTCAAGTGCAACGATGGTTACAAGAACAAGCTACCTACACTTTACACAAACCCATTCGACGCAAGTTTGCCAGAAGTCGCACCCGAGTGGAAGGCATCGATCATCAATGGCAAGCCGATTTAGCCGATGTCTCTCATTTGGCCAGCTACAATCGTGGCTACAAATATTTGTTTTGTGTCATCGACGTCTTTTCCAAATTTGCCTGGGTCGTGCCCTTGACTTCCAAATCGAGCAGCGAGTTAGTGCGAGCCCTGCAACGGGTGTTGAAACAAAGCGGTCGTCACCCTCTTCGATGGCAAACGGACAAAGGCACCGAATTTCTGAACCAAGCTTTCCAAAAAGAATTAAAGAAACGTGACATTCATTTTTTTACCACCGAGAATCCCGAAACCAAAGCCAGCATCGTGGAACGTTTTCAACGCACTTTGAAAGAACGCATGTGGAAATATTTTACGCATCACCACACTCTGAAGTACATCGACATCTTACCGCACCTGGTGCAAGCGTACAACCAATCTTACCATCGAAGCATCGGACGTGCCCCGCAAGACGTGACTCCCGACAACGAAGTGATGGTGTTCGAGCGCCTGTTCGGTACGTCCCCGACGAGGGCTGTCCCCAAGAAAAGTGGAGAGTTGACCGTAGGAGATTGGGTGCGCATTGGCAAAACCAAACGCACTTTCGACAAAGGTTACTTACCTAACTGGACGACCGAACTGTTTCGCGTCACTGGACGAGTGCATGGTCGTCATCCTGCCGTCTATAAATTGGAAGACATGAACGGAGAAGTACTCAAAGGAACGTTTTATTTGCCCGAGTTACAACGTGTGACCAAAAAAGAAGACGACGTGTACGACATCGAAAGCATTCTCGAACGCAGAACCCGTAAAGTGGGCAAACGACGTGTCAAAGAAGTCAAAGTACGTTGGAAAGGATATCCACCCAGTTTCGATTCTTGGATCGACGCTTCGCAAGTCATCGACTATAAAAAGAAGAAGTGACCATCATGCCCTTTCACACATCAGACGCAGCTACGTCGACCAGTCCTTCTTCTTCCCCTAGTTCTTCTGTGCAAGATTTACAAAAACAACCCTTGTGGGTGTGGTGCGGAGAACGTGTGCCTAAAACGCAAATCGTCTTTTTCTGCCAAATCTTCGTGGTGTATTGTGTCATCGGGGCAGCCATCGCCAATTTGAGTTTACAACAAGGAGACAAACAATTGTGGACCATTTTATTGAGCAGTTGCATCGGTTACCTGCTTCCCAATCCCTCCCTGAAATTCTCCTCGAACGGGAACGTTGTGTCCAGTGCCAGTGCCAGTCACCATTCCAACAACAACAACCACAACCAGAACCCCATTTTAGACGGAGACACGCCTCTGACGTCCAGTAACCCCTCGGACAGCCACAGAACTCTGGAATTATGAGTCACCAAAACCAATTTTACTTAACCTTACCCAGTGACAGTTCCATGGAGGTGTTTCCCAAGAACACGTTGTGCTGTTACACGGCCAAATTACCTCAAGCCATCCCCTTAGATCACGAAGCCCATTGGGAAGTGGCTTTAGTAGAAATGATTCACCCGACCCAAGTCCTCAATGTCGTTGGCAATCAAAATAAATTTGATGTGGAAGTTTATGACGAACAAATACAACAGTGGATGGATACCCATAGCAAATATAAGCATAAAACCCCTAACACAAAAAATCTAAAGTACACCATCTATCACTTGTTCATTCCCCCAGGGTATTATTTTAGTGGTCAACATTTGGTCAACACCATAGTCACCAGGTTTAATGGCGTGTTTGGGGAAGCTTTTAAGAATGTCAAGAACAAAACTGTCACCCTGGAATACCACAAAACAGCTCGTCGCTTCCTGATAAAATTTCCTGAGGATAAAATCATGGGTTTCTATTTTTGTGATGAATTGTTTGACATGTTGGGCGGTGACATGGAGATGAGGAAGAGAGTAGAACAACAAAAAAAACCCCCCGAATTATCAATCATTTACGACAACGAGACTTTTGGCCAGTATTTTCGTACCCCGGTAGAACTGAACCAAGGACTGAATTTGATGTTCGTGTATTCCGATGTGGTGGAATACAACGTGGTGGGACACACCTCCGTACCGTTACTGCGTGTCATTCCTTTCAAAGTGGATTCTGCCGCAAACGCTGACGAGGAAGGTGGAAACACTTACCACGTCCACCGCGAATTTGTCCATCCTCACTATTTGCCGGTCAGCAAGTCGTATTTGGACACGGTCAACATTACTATAAAAGGAGATCTGGGACAAAATATTCCATTCACCAAAGGAAAAGTCACGGTGAAACTCCATTTTCGAAAACGGTTCTCTCACGACTCGTAAGCAAGTCATGTATCCAGTGTACCGAGGGGTGGCTCGACAGCGAGGACACGGTTTAGGAGATATGTTAAAATCGGCCTTTCGTTCGGTGGCCCCGGTGTTGAAACCGATGGTGACACGCGGATTGCACGCCTTGAAAGATGCGGCACTGACGCAAGGCAAAGAATTTCTCCAAAATGTCATCATCGACAAACAAAACCCTAAAGAAGCCTTCATGAGGGCAGGCAAAAATGTCTTGCTGCAAACGGGCAAAGACATTTTGGGCCGACGAGACACACCTATAAATGCCCTGCACGCTACCGAGTCAGGCATTCAGCAAGGACAAGGCAGAAAGAGACGACGAAGAAAACACTCTTTCACCAGACTTCAAGCGAGAAAGGCCAAGAAAAGAAGAACCGTTCGAGACTTAGACGTTTTCGATTATTGAGACACAGAACAAAAAAATGATGCACCGAGAGTCTTGCGCTTGTTCCAAGACGGAACTGGATCTGTTTGCCATGCCCCCCACCATGATGACCATGCAAGAATCTCAGTGGGTGGAATTTCACCCAGTCTCCTTATTGACCGATTCCGCTCCCATCGAGTTTGAAATCAAAGGACAGCCCGAAGATTACATCGATCTGAATAGCAGTTACTTGTACCTGAAAGTCAAAATTCTAGATAAGACTGGAGGTCCTATAGACACTGAAGCAGTAGCTCCCGTCAACAATTTCATGCATTCCTTGTTCAGTGGAGTGGACTTGTACTTGAATAACAAACTGGTCAGTAGCAGCATGGATACTTACCCTTATCGTGCCTACCTGGAAAATCTCTTGACGTACGGAATAGATGCCAAGAACACTCATCTCAATTCCTGTGTAGTATGGGAAGCTGACGAAGCAGGCGAGTTTGAAACATTCGATACTGATCCAGCAGCCAAAAAAAACAATGCGGGATTTATAGAACGAAGAGACAGAATCAAAGATGGACAGAGTTTAGAACTGATGGACCGTTTGCATTTGGACATGTGGTTGCAAGAGAAATATTTGCTAAACGGAGTGAATGTTCGCCTGAGACTGAATCGGAGCAGTACCGCTTTCCATTTATTGGGTAATGCTGACGAGTACAAAACCAAAATCCTAGAAGCCAGACTCTACGTACGCCGTGTGGAAGTGTTACCTAAAGTGGGAAACGACATCAGTCAGACGTTGAGCAGAACGACCGCCAAGTATCCCATACGACGCGTGGAAGTGAAAACCTTCACCATTCCCACTGGACAGCGATCCATGATCGAAGATCATCTGTTTCAAGGACAGCTACCCAAACGTTTGATCGTTGGTATGGTCGAGAATACAGCCTTCAACGGAGCTGTCGAAAAAAATCCTTTCAACTTTGAACACTTCAATGTGTCCAAGATCGAAGTCAGTCGCGATGGCAAGACCTTGTGTACCCGACCTTTCGAACCTGACTTTAAAAACAAGAATTACTTGAGATCGTACTTGTCCCTGTACGAAGCCACGGGACAGTTAGGAACCAACACCAGTCACGGCATTACGTACGAAGATTACACAGGAGGCTATGCTTTGTGGGCTTTCGATTTCACTCCAGACCAAGGCAGCGACGAGGGACATTTCCACCCTATAAAATCCGGCCAGATTCGTGTGGAACTTCAGTTTGCAAATCCTCTGTCAGAGACAGTGAACGTCATCCTGTATGCAGAATTCGATAATACGATAGAAATCAACAGTTTGAGAGAAGTCATTCTAGATTATTAGAAGCCATGGAAGACTGTTATTCCTCTTTACCTAGTGGAGAAACTTTAAAGATGGAATGTGAGGAGACCGTGGAAGGAGAATCCCAAGACGAAGAAATTGTCATGATGAAGTCGAGATGGCCAGAACAAGAAGCCCATTTAGTCTCCTGTTTTGCCAAACACTTGGTCGACAAAATGACGGAATTGATCAAGAAAAATTGCTATGGATGTCAAAACGATCATCCCAGTCAAATTCAACACGATAAATGCTTGATGTTAAGTCAAGAAGAAAAATTGAACGAGTATCTGGACGAAGCTTGGAGTCTCATCTCGAACGAAGACGTGTTGCACCAGTGGTATAAAGACTTGCGTGAACATTCTTGTCCACCATTAACCACTCAAGAGATCCATCGTATCGAAGCTCTCCTGAATCAGAGTGAGGAAACAGAACGAATAACCGTTTATTCGTCAGACATTTTCAAGCAAAAAGTCAGGATCGAATTGACGACTTATTATTACCTGTGAAGAAGAAGAAAAAAAACACACACACAAATCAATGGATACCTGGGAACTTTATTACCTTTTGAACCACAGTTCGTATACGTCTTCTTGGAATCCCGTCGTCTGTGCTAAAGATGAACTCCCTCATCGCAAACCTAAAGACCATCAAGCTTACGTGATCAACACGGACGACAGTCATCTCCCAGGAACCCACTGGGTAGCCGTCTACTTTCTTCAAGAAGGCTGTGTGGAATATTTCGATTCGTACGGATTGCCCCCTTTGGAAGACGATATCATCGACTTTATGAGAAGAAATGCTCAAACCACCCGATTCAATAACGTGAAATTACAAGGCACAGATTCCTTGGTGTGTGGACAATATTGTGTGTATTTTCTGCATCATCGCAGCCTGGGCTATTCCTTAGAACATTTAGTGACTCATTTTGATCCTCGTTCTTCTGCTAGAAACGATGTGAAAGTAGATCGATGGTTTTGTGACCATTATGCTTATCTTTTGTCTCAAGCTAGGAAACGTAGTGTCCATCAATGGCCTAATGATTTCCAACAGTGGAAATCACAATTTCATTCACAACGTTGTCAGCCCTGTTCAAAAATAGATTGTGTTTGAAGAAAAAAATGTTTGTGATTTGAAAAAAAATTGTTTGATGTTATAGTGTTGGATTATTGTTAAAAATGTTGTTGTTTAGTGTTAAGTGATTTTTTGAATAAAAAATGTTGTGTTTAGAAAAAAATGCCTTTGTCTTTTGTTTAGCAATAAGAATGTTGGATTGATGCTCTTTCATTTCTTACTATCCCTCTCATGAACGTTGCGGCTCGAAAACCGTGTGGGGAATGTTTTCCTTCACGTCCGCGCTTTCACTTTAAGAACCGGGTTGTTCCCAGTCTAGCCATCCATTGTCGACTCATCCTCCTAAGAAGATGTGCTCCAAACTAGCTAAGCTCAACGAAGCCTACGTGAATTTGCATAGGGTCAGACACAGTCTGATACCGAAACCAGAAGAAATAGAGAATGTGAGAATGTTAAAAATCACTGAAGACCTGATAGAAGAGCTCTTCCGAGAAGAAATGAACAGGGAGAAAGAAGAATGGACAGAAAAGTACAGACTTCAGAGACAGCAGCAACAGCAGCAACAACAACAACAGCAGCAACAGCAACAACCTGAAGCTGACAGAGGCTTTGTCGATTGTCGTATCGACACCAAAGAATTCTTCTTCTCTTTCCGAAGAAGCAGACCTATTGCCAGAAAGTCTATCCTCAGAGGACATCGCATTCTTAGAAACTAAAAAAAGAATGCCATAGCAAAACAAAAAACAGCCCTTTTCAGGGCTACCCAATACTCTAGAAAAGAAATAACTATTAATTTGCCAATTTGTGAAGGTAGAGTAGTGTGAAAATAAACACTAACTCTTTCTTAAAAATTTTGAGGGTATGTGTTTGTGTGATTGTAAGTGATAAAGTAGGTTGGTGTGGATAGTAGATTAAAATGATGTTTGTTTTTTTGGGCTGTTTGAGGTGTATATTTTGGGTTAGATTGGATTGCTTTGCGTATGTGGATAATCTATTGAAGTGATGGGTAGCATAAAAAAGTGAGTGAGTGTTTCTTTTAGGTCGGCGCGTTGTTGTTTTTTTTTTGGTCATGATCTAGGTAAGATGAATTTTATGTTTTTAGGGGATGTTTTCCTTCACGTCCGCGCTTTCAGTATAAATTGAAACTCGTTCGGCAGTCCAGCTACCCTTGTTGATTGATCAACACAGCCAGAAGAATGACTAGCAGAATAGTGAAACTGTTAGAACTCCAGATGCACCTGGAATATGCCAGGCGGATAGTAAACGAACTATCAGCGGAGGCTATAGTAGAAGAAGCAAGAATAAAGAAGGAAGAAGAGGAGAGAAGACAGAGGGAAGAGGAGGAAAAGAAAAGAGAAGAGATGATGTCGTTTAATATTCCTGAAACAGAGGATTGGGGTGCTGAAGCGAATCATCCTCCCTCTGCGCTCCCCAGAAGAAAGGTGAAAGAAGACTGGGGAAGAAGATGCGTGTGCGGCGCCAGGCCAGGAAGGTGCAACCATTAGATAGGTGCATCTGGAGTTTAAAAAAAACAGCCCTTTTCAGGGCTACCCAATACTCTAGAAAAGAAATCACGATAGATTTGCCAATGTGCGTAGGTAGAGTAGTGTGTATATAAACACTAACTCTTTTTTAAGATAGTGTGAGGGTATGCGTTTGTGTGTTTGTGTGTTTGTGTTTGTAAGAGATCAGGTATGTTTGTGTGAATAGTAGATTATGGGTTTCTTAGCAAATGTGGAGAGTAAAGTTAGGGTTTTATTATATGAAATGAGAAAGTAGGGGGGATGTTTTCCTTCACGTCCGCGCGTAGTTGGGTCATGATCTATGTAAGATCCATTTTATGTTTTTAGGGGATGTTTTCCTTCACGTTCGCGCTTTGAGTATAAAACTAACAGTGTTGGCCATTGGAACCCATTCTACGGAATAAGCAAACAAGAAGATGCCAGCAGCTTCAGCTTTATACAACGATCTTATGGGAAGTTGGTATTGGATGGTAGATGGATTGAGTGTAGTAGAAAGGGTTGAACAGGAATGGAGGTATGCAGTGACAAAAGACTTCGTCTCAAGACAAGTAACCAGCCTCCACTTATCCGTAAATATTGTAAAAGAAATGATAGAGGATGAGGAGAAGAGAATCAGAGGTTTAATTAACCCACCGTATGTCAAAGTGGGTAAGTTAAAAGAAGCGATAGATCATGTGACGAGTGCAAGGTGCTTTCTAGAAGACATTGTAGAATGGACAGATTGGTGTTTCGCGAAGTGGGGGTTAGAAAAACTTAAGAAAGCTGAAGAACTAATGAGGAATGTGCTGACCGAAGAGGTCAAGAAGATCAAAGAAAAGTGGTTAAAGGAAAGAAAAGAAGAAGAAAATAGAAAAAAAAGGGATGAATTCGAAAAACTGAACACAAACTGGATGAAAATCCAAGAGAAGTTCCGGGCCATGGGCCACCCGGACTGGTTGCCGGAAACAGAAAAGAAAAAGAAGAAAGGAATGATGGACAAAATAAGAGGATGGTGGAAGAAGTTAAGAAGTTAAAAGAAGAAAAAACCCAAAGGCCCTTTTCAGGGCCAGCCATATTTCTCGAAAAGAGATAGTCTTTGAATTGCCTACCCCTTTTTTAAATTTAAATTTAAATTTAAATTTAAAAAAACTTTTAAAAAAAAAATCCCATGTTAAATTCCCCTTGTACGTATAGTATCCCACGATTTATTCCCATGTTAAATTCCCCTTGTACGTATAGTATCCCACGATTTATTCCCATGTTAATTCCCTTGTACGTAAAGTGTCCCACGATTTTTCTCCATGTTAAATTTCCATTGTACGTAAAGTGTCCCAAGGGTGTTTTTAATGCTAATTCCCATTGTACGTAAAGTGTCCCCATTCACTACTGAGATGGCAGTGATCCGTAACGGAGAGCGCTTTAGACCACTCGGCTAATGATTAAATAATTTATCATACTCGATGGAAGGTTTGTATGAAAGCAGCTAGCCACTTGCGTTAGAGACCTCCAGAAAAAAATGCTAGACGCGACAAATTTATTGCATTTTATTGTAACTGTGAATATGCATGATTTAAGAGAGTCTAAAAAGGAATTATGACATATGGCTATGTAATAGAGAGTGTTTATTATTGTGATTATTGCAGCTGCATTAATAGATAATGTTTCGTGACATCTGCTTGTTCTTACCACTCCCAAGGGTAATCCTTGAACCACTCCAAAGATAATACTTGGACCACTCCCAAAGGTCATGCTTGGACACTGAAACTTTGCTTTCTGACACAATTTCTCTCCCGATAGATTGTGGTTCAGACAGTCAAATCAGAGAAGCCATCGAGTGACTGTTACGATAAGCTAGACATTTCACATGTGATTTTTGATAATAGCTAATCATGGTGTCACTTTAGAAACCGTAATATACGGTATGATTTATTATCTTTTTCTTTTTTATATCCTATTTTCATATCAGTGACCGCTAAGCAGAACAAAAACTAATTTGGCACTATCACCTTTTATATTTGTCCATTTCAGGGCAATACTGCAGCATATCCCGTAGCTGTTACTAAAATTAGAAGCACGTTCAGATTAATTTGTCTCCAAAAGGATTGGACAATCATGACAGTAATCAATCCTTCATAAGGCTTTGCAACTTTGTTTAAATGATGCAGATCGCCTATGAAATACGCCTGTTCTTAAATTTTTTTAAAAAAAAGTCCCCCCCTCCACCACTTTACAGTCTTTTGTTTTACATAAATCAATTTTCGTATTAGATGCTCATGGATTTTGCAAGGCTAATATTTGCAGGCGAGCGATGTTATGCCCCTTTAAGATCTTGTTTAGAATGGGGGTGGGGGGTTTAGGTGTTTTTTTAAACACTGGTGGATTTTTAAATACCACGTTGTGAATAAATTTTATATTCCATGGATGCTATATTAATAGTGGTATATCGGTTTCGGTAGAAATCAATCCTAAACCTCACTAATAGCACTTTAGAAAAAGGGTATATATGAAAACTGTACGTTTTTAAAGGTTAATCAGTTGTATAGCCCTTAATCTTTCTTATGTATAGCTGTGAACGATGTGAATCGTGTATTTTTCCAATGAGATGAAATTGTGAAATGTTTGCACTGATACAAGTCTAATACTTAAAACGAAAAAAAATTAATAAAAAATGGTTCGAAACTGAGAAAAGATGTATTAATCCCGTGACTAAATTGGTGAATCGTTACGATTGGCGAAAAAAGAATTGCTGAATACTTTGTTGAATACTTTGCTGAATACTTTGTCGCATAAATATTTTCCATTATAAGATTACTTAAATCAAAATGCAAGTGAATGACGAATTTTTTAAACTATTTTGTAAATTTTAGGCACAGTGTCACTGCGGTGCTGTTATTAATACATTTAGTGTTAAACTCGCTTGTAATACTAGATTATAGCATCAAGTCGGCCGTTTATTTATTAATTTACCACTGGATCTGTTGACTGAGTAATTTATATTAATTCCATTTTATTTATCCCGTTTTAGTAATAGTGGCAATTCATAGATACCAACAGGTGTCATACACGCAGATGGCAATTCTCATTCTTCAGAGGACCACAATCCGTATCAGGCATTTCTGCAAACTTGACGAAGTTTGAAAGGAAGGGAATACATTTCACATCGTCGACAAGACCGTACGGGCATATACTGATTGACTTTTAAATGCACAAGGCACACACTTTAACCGTTTTCACAACTGAAATGTAGTTATCACGCGAATCATCCAAATAAATCCACTATTTATTAACGTACAGCTTCCAAACGATTGACAGAGGAACATTTCAGACGGCTAAGTGGATGTGTGCCGTGTGAATTAACTTTCGTTGGTTGGTGAAGCACATTTGCTTGACTGGCAGTTTGCTTCTAGTTAATTATGTTAAAACGTGAAGTCGACTTCTGGGAATACTGAGTTGAATAAACGTCTGTTAGCATTAGACATCCCACGGCATTGATCGTGAAAGGAATTCAGTCACTAAATATCAAGAATCGAGCAGAATGTCACGTTTACAAATCACGTGAAGCGAGTTCTTACATTGTCGATACACATACCAGAAGCATTTTTTAAACGAATGCTATGATTAAAAATCCATAAACAGCATTTATAGATATTAATCACATTTACACCTTGAGAGTTACAAAGTGCTCAACAAACAACATTCATAGTGCCACGACTCTATGGTTTTAAAATAAATAAGAGAAAAGAGCGAAACCAACAACTTTGGTAAAGTTCAACAAATAATTTATTTGCCTTGAATACAAAGTGACAGTTTAAGGGTGAACTTACAGTATTGTGAACTACATAGCAAATAGTCATACAGTTATATCACAGGTCCAAAAATATAAAGGAGTGTTCCGAATAAATTTCAATATTGAATGTGCTGATGTGAATGTAGTCTCGAATGTGTTATTGTCACAGCAGTTTTGATGTATCACAGTGATATAGCCCAACATATCCGTGAATGAATTTACAATAATCCCAAAGTAGTGATTTAGCCCGAAAAGTATTGATGTTTAGCATTTTGTAACTCTCAAAGAAAAATTTATATAAACAAATCCTCTCAAATTTGAACTGAACACAACTAAAAGAATAATTCCAATTTAGATTTTCAGATAGAAATGAGTAATTAAAATATAATCAACCTTAATAGCTTAATATAAAAACCTAAGACACAATTGGAGAACCAGGATAAGGGTCAAAGTTTCATTTCCAATGTTTCGAAATATAGTCTTAAACTAAGTAGTAGAAAAGAGCGAAAAACAGCAAGATATGTAAAATTAAACAAAAATAAAAATGTATTTCCCAAGAATATAAAGTGACTATTTAAAAAGGACACACACACACACACACACACTGTGTTGTCACGTCTCATATATATATATATATATATATATATATATATATATATATATATATATATATATATATATATATATATATATATATATATATATATATATATATATATATATATATATAAGTGTTCTCATAACTTAGCGAAATCCCTTTCCGTATAGAATGTTGTACATACTAGAGGACGACAAATACTACAGTGTAATAATAGTGGAAGGAAACAAAGAAAATAACACAGACAGCCGAGACTGAAATCGGATACCTGCACGATTAATTCATGTGCACTCTCAATAGCACAATAGAACGTTCCGCATGAGACGTGACAACACAGCTGAGACTGAAAGAAAACTGAAAGAGACTGATTGAAGTAAATAAATAAATAAATAAATGAAAGGACATTGACTATAGGCATGACATGTACTTAAAACGATATTACCATGGTCAGAGGAAACAAATTCATATGAAGTCATTTCTGGGACGGATTAATGGATAGAATGGCTTTTAAGGGCTAATGGTAATACGAACTGGCTTAACTGGTGGTGTGTGTGATTTTGATTTTAACGTAGCTTTAACAATTTTTCAGTCATATCGCTACGATGTCTGAGGTGTGGCAGTTTATAGTGATGTCTAGAACTGGGGCATCATGCTTCAGATATGTAGCATGATGTCCCACCCAGTCACATTATCCTGACACCAGACCGACCAGTCCTAACGCAAACCTCTTAATGCTGAGTACCAAGCGAGGCAGCTGTCACTACAATTTTTATAAGTTTTTGGTATGACTCGGCCGGGAATCGAACCCACGACTACCCGTATCCGAGGCAGACGCTATAACCACTAGGCCAGCTGAGCTTAACTGGTGGGGTGTGTGGCATAGTCAAATATCACGTGTAGTACGTAATGAGTTTAAAGTTCTATATTATGAAATTAAAGAAAACTGACATTTAAATATTATGGGACAATTTGTTTTACGGAAAATGTATTTATATGAGCTAAAATAAAGAATATTACATTGTATTTTACAGGAATATATCACGATATTAAGAGAGTATTGAGCTATTGCATTGCAATTATCTTGTTGGATGAAAACCGGGCAAGATGCAATAAGCGTCACATTTTTCACATACAACAAGCCTTGCATACAATGCACGTGGCAAAAATTACGATGTCAGGTATACATGGATGTAACGTCGCCCTCTTAGTAAGAGGGGTGGTTAATTGGATTTGGCTGGCGCTATCTAGAGGATGACCTCCCTCGATGTTATAACCCTGTGGGAGTGAAAAAAGAATAGAATTTCAACAGAGAACTGAGCAAGAATATTGGGAAGAAATAAAGCAATACGAGTCCCTTTAGACAAGAAAAATAACAAACCTAATCGAACAAATTAAATGTGGCAATTCCAATTCAATCTAAATTATGTCAACATAATTTAATGGCAGTGTTCAATTTGGATTTATTTCATCATAATAACGAGTGGTGAAAAAAGCGCAATGTCCACGACTGTTTAGCATCACCCTCCTCCCCTTGATCGTGTATCAACTTCTTCCTGTTTCCTAGAGCCTTCCTATTCTCTACGCTTCACTCTTTCCTGGACTTCCTTGCCCTTTATTCTGAACTCGTCACTCCTTTTTCTTTGGACTTCCGTCTTCGGACTGCCCCGTCTCTCCCCAGAAAGCTCTTCCTTAAAATACAAAATTAACCCTAAATCTTTCTATGTACCACTTTCTACACGGACATAAAATTCCCTCACTTCCTTACACAAAAGCATTCTAGCTATCCACACACTGCGTTAATTTTTACTTAGTACGGTAGAACATTACCCCCGCTTCACAGCGACAGGTCATAAATTACCAAGTGAGCGTCTATCGAATATTACCGTATTATTTTACCTATGCTACTCCATGTTCGATTGCTATTGCATGAATTTTACAAATTCCAACCCACAGCAATCTCTAACCTACAAGATTTTTTAAACAATAGAAAATCAAATATAAATAGGTAATTATCGTTAACTCACGATAATCATTATCGTCCTAACATACATAGGAAATTATTTCATATAACCCTATTAAATCCTACGCATATGAAATTTTGATCGCATGCAATCAATTCTACCAATGAACTAATAACTGTAAAATTAAAAGGTAAATTGCATAACAACTCTAGCATCAACACATTCCCATGAAATTGAATAAACGATACATAATATGGAACCTAATCATAGCAAACACATCTGCATAAAACAAACAATCAAAAAATAGAAAATTACGCGGGAAATTAAAATTGCGTACCTTAATGCTGTTCTCTTTCAGAACTTGTGCGTCCTAGCACTAAACTCTCTTTTCTCACACGACAGCCACCTGGTCCGTTTCTTGTTTAACGAGGAAAGCACTATTCTATTTAGGCTTACCCCAGCGTCCAAAACTACTCCCCTTTCAGGAAATTTCGGACTAAAGAATTCCGACAAAGGTCGTCACTTTAAATTCTCATTGCTTCTAAATTGTACGCCTTAATTTATTCTGCCTAATCGTAGGCAGCGGTTCCTACATTTTCCCCAAGATAATAATTTCTTGCGTCAGATGTAGACAGCATAGAATCTGTGAACTACGGGGTATATCTTTTTCCCTTTGAAAATGATAATTTGACATGGGTTCCCATCAAGCAGTTATGGTGGTAGCTCAAATGTTTACATTCTCAGGACAGCGTAGCAATGCCCAAGAAAATCTCCATGAGTCATACATTTTAGTCTTTCAAGTTTTAACGCTGACACGGGGGGAGGAAAGAAGAAAGGTCGAAGTGAATCTTCACAAAGGCTTTTCTGGCTTAAATTCGATACAATTGTAACGCTCAATGCATTCAACTTTAAGGTTCAATACAATTCAAAATTCAACACTTCACAGTGAAGGATGCCATATGGTCTTCTTCCATTACACCTAGTCCCGTGACTGACAATCAGTTTACACGCATACCTGTATTCCGATGTCTATCAAACTTTCCATATTGAAAGTAAATTTGTGGTCAATACTGAGAATAAGAAAGAGAATTCCGAAATATTCACGAAATATATGCTATAAAGTGACTTATTTACTTGTTTACATTTGACTTCTTTTCATCTCAACTTCAACCACATGTACTGTTCTAAGTATCAATCCGCCAACGTTAATGTCTTCGGGTATCATAATGACTTATCCTAAATAAAGTTATATGTATGCCTAATTGGGATATATATTCAATTTTCAAGATAAATTACACTGGACAACAAATTTTTACAAAAGTCATGTTACTGAAATAAAATTAGTCAATTCTTATCAATTTTTATGTGCTGAACACGAATATGACAGTCAAATTGCAAAATTGGCTCTAGTTTTTTTGTAATCTGCAAGAAATTAATGTTTACATAACGAAATGCATTCCAATAGTAAAAGGTCAACTGTAATAGCCTACCTATAAAAAATCAAGTCATTGACTACATCTTAGATTTCTTCGCCTGTCTCTTGTACAGCTGTTCGGGAGCATCTCTGAGGAGTGTCCAGCAGTAGTCAGCCAGCATTGTAGTGGACCATTTTCCCTGGTATCTTTGTTCCATTGTTGCGATATCTTGATGAAAACGTTCGCCGTGTTCATCACTAACAATACCACAGTTGCTAGGAAAGAAATCCAAATGGGAATGAAGGAGGTGAATCTTTAGAGACATATTGCAGCCAAGTTTCTTATACTTCATCAACTTGTCTTCTACTAGTTCCTTATAGTTTTCTGCCCTAACATTTCCGAGGAAGTTTGTAGAAACTAGGCGAAAAGCATTCCATGCTTGTTTCGCGTCACCTTCCGGCAAGTTGTTGAACCGGTCATCTTTGAAAAGCTCTCGAATCTGAGGACCCACAAAAACTCCCTCTTTAATCTTTGCTTCGCTGAGTCGAGGGAATTTTTCATGCAGGTATCGGAATGCTGGCAAAGTCCGGTCAATGGCTTTCACGAAGTTCTTCATCAAACCTAGTTTGATGTGAAGGGGTGGTAGCAAGATTTTCTGAGCCTCAACCAGAGCTGGGTGTTGGATATTCTTCTCTCCAATAGCTACATTCTGCCTGTGAGTCCATTCCTTCCTCATGTAGTGCATTTCCCTTGCTCGGCTATCCCACTCGCATAAGAAACACATGTATTTTGTATATCCTTGCTGCAGTCCCATTAAAAGGGCAACTACCTTCAAATCACCACAGAGGTGCCAGCTGTACTTGTTATACTCAATGGAATTCAGTAGCTGCCTTAAGTTATCGTATGTCTCTTTCATGTGGACAGCATACGCTACTGGAATAGATGGAAGAATGTTTCCATTGTGCAAAAGCACAGCCTTGAGACTCAGTTTCGAAGAGTCCACAAATAGTCTCCATTCTTGTGGGTCATGAGTGATTTTTAAAGCATTCATGAGGCCCTCAATATCGGAACAGAATATCAGATTACTTTCCTTTCTGAAGAAAGGCTCCAATTGCTGGTGGCGCTTTCGATATGCAGTAATTGTGACATCTTCTTCTAGAAGATTCCATTGTTGGAGTCTTGATCCTAGCAATTCTGCCTTGTTCTTTGATAAGTCCAAATCACGAATCAGGTCATTTAGTTCTTCCTGTGTTATTCTGTGTGGGGTTGATGATGCACCACAGTGAAAATCTGGATCACTGCATGCTGATGGACCAGGAGAAGAACAGGTCGACTCACCTTTGTCTTCGTCAGATGAATCAAGAGAATATTCTGCTGGAGGTTCTGGAATAGGAAGTCCCTCACCATGTGGAACTGGTCTCAATGCAGACGGAATGTTTGGGTAGACTATTCTCGACTTCTTTCGCTTCGTTATTCCGCCGGAAAGAGGAGAAACCAAGCAGAAGTAACAGTCATTTAGGTGGTTGCTTGGCTCTCTCCACACCATTGGGACTGCAAACGGCATTGATGACCTTTTGCAATTCAACCACTGTGAAAGCTGTGTTGTACATGTAGCAGAGCATATATGCGGAGCCCAAGGCTTGTCTTGGTCACCAACCTTGCATCCGAAGTAAAGATGATATGCCTTCTTCACTTGAGAATTGATACTTTTCTTCTGGTTGGCAAATGTCACTTCCCCACAAATATAGCAAAAATTGTCCGCGGTATTAACACACTTTCGAGGCATTACTGTTCTTTATTGTACGTAAATGGATAAAATAATAAGTTTTATGTAACAGTAGCTTGAACTGTCTCGCACAACGTCTAAAATATTTTAAATGCTGAACCTATCTGATTGGGCTTTATATAGTACACTGCTTACGTCAGCTTCAGCAGCCGCCTGGCATTAGTATAATAGGCCTACACATGTATAGTACACTGCTGACGTCAACTTACTTCAGCAGCCGCATGGCATTAGTATTGCATTGCATCAGAAAATGATGCAATCAACTGTGGATGATGTGAGCATGATGGTATTATGCAATGTTACATCATTATTCCGGATGTTGCTGCAGTCCTACTGGAGAAATTTACACAGTGAAACATAGAAAATGAGGTATATGAATATCTTCAAAACGAGAGCCAATACAAATTTTTCACGGTTATATTCGTGTTCGGCACACCAAAATACTACAGATTAGGGCCTTTTCAA
This sequence comes from Sinohyriopsis cumingii, assembly GCA_028554795.2. Lineage (NCBI taxonomy): Eukaryota > Metazoa > Mollusca > Bivalvia > Unionida > Unionidae > Sinohyriopsis > Sinohyriopsis cumingii. The sequence goes on from CM068825.1 coordinate 50,440,608, forward strand.
GTCAGTAATGATTTCACTGTTGACCAGTGTTATTAAAAAAATTACAAACTGATCAAATAAGTTATATAAGCATTTGCATACTTTACAAGATGGTACTTCGTTAAGTCCTGGTGGCTGTCACGTAGTCTCTAATCGTGAATGTTAAACTAAATATAGCACAACTTGATTGATGATGGCAAATACGACGCATTCATGTATATATCAATGCGCTTGTTTGCACTGGCTTATACCATGTGTCCAACAGGTCACGCATAGGGAAAGAGTTGACACGAATTTGTACAATTATGTACATATTAGTGGTGATTTAGTGAACATTTTTCTATATTTGTGCGGATTCAGCCAGTGTGGGTATGAGAGAAAGCTTGCCAGTAGCTTCTCGTGGGTCAGTAGTTCTTTCCGGGGTTTTCCTGGATTCTTCCTCCACCATTAATACTGGCCGCCATGTATAGCATATCGTGTGCTGAGAAATGGCGTTAAACCCCACAACAACAATAACACAAATTATATTTGTTTAGGCATGGACACTGTAGAAACCAGGATATAAAGAGGCAGTTGTCTACACCAATGTCTTAGATTTTGTACATTATACTCAGAATCCACTATTAGGATATCAAGAAAGTGGTTAGGGATTTAAATTCAAAATTCATTAATTAATAAATTAATCAAGTTTAAAAAACTGAATTTCCAGTTGTGGTACAAAAAATAAATAGTTCAGTATGTACGGAAAGACATGCGAGCAGAGCATATGAAAGTTCCAGACTTTCTGGGGGATCCTTATAATATTTAGGACTAAAAGGTTTTGTCATTTTTAATACCAAAATACATGGAAAAATGTGTTATTGTCTTCATCAAAGTCAAAAATGCTGCTAATGGCCAATACAGGCCTTCGTACCATTTTTTTTAAACTACTGTCAAGGTTATTCAGGACTGATTATAATCTATTTTATTTGCAAACAGTATGTACCGAGAAAAATCTCATGTTCAATTTATCCAAGTTTGATACAAAATCCACTTGCATTATTCATAAATGTCAGCGGCATTTCATTTTCACTACGTACAGACTCCATACTGCGGTACAGTGCATCAAAGTCTCTGGACAAAAAGGTATGGATTTTTTTGGTATGCTATTCTTTCACACGCTCATTGCTAAATAGTTTATGACAGTTCAATGAAAGAAATGGGACACCACTATTACCATAATTTTTGGAATTTCTTAACAATCAGAGTACCATCCCCCACCTGTACTGTGCATTGCCAAAAACTTTTAAAGGTATAACGGTACCAACTGAACAAACCCAGGTGGGCGGAGCTTAAGGTGTTTGGAATATTGTATTAATACAAATTTAAAAAAACTAGCTGTGATTGATGCATTATGTAAGAGTTATACTTTCTGTTAGGCTTTAAAAAATCAAGCCTCTTGGCAACATGTGATATTATGTTAATTTATATCTAGAATATATTTTGTATTTTTTAACATTTTTTTTTAAAATGTGGTACACATGGCTGAAAATGTGTGTTGTGACTGGATACATCTTACCCCTGTCTAGTTCCAGTAGAGTTATCTCTCTTAAATGCAATGTAGTACCTGGTTTTGTCCTTGTCAAATTGACAATCTAACATTGTTCTACAGAGTGTGACATGCATGCTGAGGTAGGATAGAAAGCAAATTTATTTCACAAAACATTGGCATTGAGGTATATGGAAAAATTTGGTACCATGATACCTTAATGTGATGGCATAAAGCAATTTGATATAGGCCTACCAACAATGCTAATTGTGACCCGCCCTTAGTGTATGACTATTCATATAAACAAGTTGTCAACAATATACTGTTATTTCTATACCCTCTAGATGAGTGATGACTTTCCACTTGTTAGTCAGTATTGACATGAGAAAATAACGAGAAAAATATTAATATTGCCTGTTTTTAAAGTGAATTTCACAATTTCATTGAAATCCCCTCTGCTTCACTATCTCTCTCGTGCATAAGGAAGACACATAAGTGGAAATCTGTGGAGAGAGAAACAAGAATCTAATCTGGCTGAAACCTTGAACCTGTACGTACACCAATTGACCTACATGATTCTGGATCGTCGCAATGATGTGTCCACTTTCCATGGGATTTTAACAGTGTTCACGATACCAACTATACAAAGCTGCCATAACCTGTCGAGATTTGCGGTAGATTTGTGGCGGTATGACGGATACCCATGCTGTAATCTGTTTGATTTGAAACCTAAAATACGGTTATAAAAACAGAATATTTTTAATATTGAAATGTGAGAAGGACGCTCTGCGTCTCTTTCAATCTCACTGGGTTGGTTGCTCAGGCAGCAGACTCATCGGCCAACAGAGAAAAAGAGGGATGGAGAATATAAAAACGATCTTATGGATAGTCTCCCCATAACCAGCTACCACATCCTCTCTGTCTGTCTGTCTGTCTCTCCTTGACCATCTTCGAAAGCTTTGAGAGAAAATCCGTGTACAAATCAGTGTAGTGGGCCTATTTTCGTACGTGGCATTCGACAATGCCTCTGGACCTATGAATAATGGTAACGTTCACAGACAAATCGACCACTCTGTGTATGTGTGTGTGTGTGTGTGTGTGCGTGCGTGTGTGTATATGTGTGTCTGCGTGTGTGTATGTGTGTGTGTGAGAGAGAGAGAGAGAACCTTGCTAATTGAAGCATAATAATGGCTTAGATCAAGCGTAAATGCATTTAAATATTTCAGTTAACTCATGTTCGTTCGTCATTTTCTTTTGCCTGTATAAACCATTCGTTTCATTAAACTCGCCGGTGACTGAATAGGTGCGCGTTCAGTGCTCAAGAAACAAACGACTCTGTCCTCCTTGTTGGGCTCTACGTTGTTTATTTAACCATTTAAAACATTTTCGCTTTTAAATCATAGGTGTGTCTTATATTTATTTAATAAAAATCAATGAATATAGTGGCTCCAAAAAGAGATTACCGCTCCGATGGCCTCGGATGTGGGAGGTCGCGGGTTCCAACCCCGGCCGAGTCCTACCAAATACTTAAAAAATGGTACTTACAGCAGCCTCGCTAGGCGCTCAGCATTAAGAGGTTAGTGTTAGGACTGGTCGGCCTGGTGTCAGGATAATGTGACTGGGTGGGACGTCATAATGCCCCATTGCTAAACATCACTGAAAAATGTCATGCTCTCCATGATGTCTGCAGCTAAGCTAAGTTAAAAATCAAATCTCTCTCTCTCATACATACACACACACACACACACACGCACGTATACACACAGAGAGAAAAGCAACGAATTATCAATTTCCGAGGAGGACTGTGAATAGTTGCAATAGGTACAAACTATGCTTGGTAGAGGACACACATATGTGAAGAATTCACTCCCTTCGTCAACAGTTTCCTGCAGTCAATCTCAACTCCGTTGGAAATGCAAGTATTCACTCATACGGCGTACAATATACAACAGTTTACCAACGTTTCGAGCTATCCAAGCTTTTCACAGATACAACTTGCTTTTACAGGACAGTTACTTAACACAAGTGCCCAAATAAATTCTTGACTCCTATGTGTTTTAATGACGGGAAAATCTCAGATAAAGAGATAAGTAATAGAAGGAAGAAAGAGTAAAACTTAAAAACGGTTTTAAAAAAACACAGGTCAACTATATGTATGCTCTTTTGCTGACGTCAGCTGAACAAAGTTCTGTAATAAATATGGAAAAGGGAATATTGTGCCTATCTTATAAACCGAAGAACGTTTTGCCCAAAACTATTTATTTGATTTAATTGTGTCTACAAATGACAATGTCAATTAAAATTTCGAATGGCTTTCTTTATCTGAATATAAGCATTACTAGTAATATTTCGAATATCGTAATCGGAGAAAAAGAGATTATTTGTGGCAAAGTTTGCATACCTAAATGTGATACACTTTCGAAAAATGTAAAGTACACTCCCGTGCTGACGCTCAGGATGTGTCATCACGTGCGAAGTGTAGGTCGGAAGTAGGAAATGAGATATTAACCCGGATTTCAACTATTATCCTACATGTGACTATTGCCGGGAGGGACGTATAACCTATAACACTATAACAGGACAAAGCAAGTATCTATACAACAAAAAGATGTCCGAAGCACATTATAATCCGGTACGTATCTAAATTTCGATGGATTAATTGTTTGAGGCTTTTAACATATTTGACATATGTATGTATGTATGTATGTATGTATGTATGTATGTATGTATGTATGTATGTATGTATGTATGTATCTTTGTATGCATGTATGTATGTATGTATGTATGCATGTATGTATGTGTTTGTAATTATATATGTATGTATGTATGCATGTATGTATGTATGTATGTATATATGTATGTATGTATGTATGTATGTATGTATGTATGTATGTATGTGCATTACTGTATCAACAAACTTACAAAGAAATAAGATTTCTTTTTTTTAAATTTCGAATATAGTTTTGGAGGCTGCCACTTCTATATACACTTAAACTTTATTTTCCAGGAAGTCCCGTTCGCCACGTATATTGCCTTGGAAGATATTGACAAAATCATTATCAAGGGAAGAGCACTCGAGGAAGCCAGCAGGTATTTAAGTGAAAATAATTGTCGACCTTTGTACCTCTATGACCGGGGAAATTGAAGATATAACAACCGTTTCTGGTATTCACGTCAAAAATGCGTCTAAAAGCAAACATCTTCTGAAATCACTTGTCTAAGGATAGGTCTTAAATACAGTTACAATTATCAATGACTGCATTAAATAAAATATCACTCTTTGGTTTCCAAAAATGGTTCATCTAATTTGTATTGCTAGACAAATGGCGAATAGATATTGTTTATACAAGGTGTAATGAGGCTCTTTTTTGGGACCAATCTAAGAGACCATTAAACCGTGGTAACCTGTTAGGTAATATTTTAAACCTAAGAGTACCAAAAGTTACTGGATAATTTATGTATGTATGTATGTATGTATGTATGTATGTATGTATGTATGTATGTATGTATGCATGCATGCATGCATGCATGCATGTATGTATGTATGTATGTATGCGCTGCCTCCGCACCATCCTCAACATCCACTGGAGTGACTTCGTCACCAACACTGAAGTCCTCAAACAAACAGGGATCACCAGCGTTGAAGCCACGCTCATGACGATACAGCTTCGCTGGGCAGGGCACGTGTCCAGGATGGAGGAACATCACCTGCCAAGGATCGCACTGTATGGTGAGCTGTCAAATGGCCACCATGATAGAGGGGCACCTCGAAAGAGCTATAAAGACACCTTGAAAAAGCCCCTCACCACCTATGGCATCGATCACCGCCAATGGGCATCACTAACTGCTGACCGTGAAAGCTGGCGGCGTACAATTCACAAGGCCGCTGACACTTTTGAACAAAACAGACGAGCCATCGTGGAGGAAAAACGATAGCGAAGAAAAAACCGGGAAACATCAGCAGCACCCACCACAACCCAGACATTCTCCTGCAGCCTCTGTGGACGGACGTGCCTGTCACGTATAGGGCTCGTCATCCACCTGCGCGTGTGCAATAGATATGGACGTACCCCTTCCTAATCTTCGCTAGCGAAGTCAAGCCAACAACAACGTATGTATGTATGTATGTATGTATGTATGTATGTATGTATGTATGTATGCATGCATGCATGCATGCATGCATGCATGTATGTATGTATGTATGTATGTATGTATGTATGTATGTATGTATGTATGTATGTATGTATGTATGCATGCATGTACTAATTAATAGTTAATTAATTTCACTCTCTTGGTTTGTAGATTCAACATTTGGTTACAGAATGGAGGTGCTACCGACCCCGACGACGTTGCAATGGTATTTGATGCCCGTTTCAGCTTTGGCGGAGATTATAATACCGTCGTCTGCAACCATAAGATAGGGGGAAACTGGGGATTGGAGGAAAGAAACGCTCCGTTTTTCCCATTCTATCCTGGAGGTCACTTTGATATAAAGATCAAACTAAAGGATGCTTTTTACCAGGTAAGAACCATATTGAGAAACGGTAATCATTTGTGTACATACAAAAGAAAAGGTTGTTATAATCTTCTTTGATTAATAACGGCGGTCGTGTTTTGATCCTATAATACCATATTATTCATAATGTATGAGACATTTAAAATGACGATGGATGTCACTCTTAACATCACAGTTATCAAACAAGTGCTGGTTTTTGTAAAACGGAACAACCTCAACATTTTCTGTTAAGGCCAAAAAACTTCGGTCTCTTTGTACCATCGCCTGTAAGTAAAGCGCCTCTGCTATCTGCGGATCCACTATTCGGTTTTGTCTATTATCCCTACACCGACATTTGACGGACATACTTGTATGTTAAGAAATAGCTCCACACACTTGACCCGTTTACTCTGCTTGTTACAAAAGTCGGCATGATATATATCTTGATTGTAATTTGAACTAAGCAAAATTCTTCGCAAAAGGTACCTTGGTCATTTTCGTGGGATAAGTAGTTCCTGGGTGTAGTCAAGCTCTTTTAATTTGAGGTAAATAATTCTTGCAAGTTGCCCGCAATACGATTATGCCTAAATGGATGTAATCAGTTTGAAAAACGGAACTGTTGATGTTTGAATCTCAGATGTATGAGGCGAAGTGATTTTATTTATTTGGGGGAAATAATAAAATACAGCAGAACGCAATTCTTGCTCAGCAATGCAGTATACAACCTACGATTAGTTTCCTTAACGCATATTTGCTAAGTAGGAAGTCAATAAAACATTTTCAGGTTAAGACATATATTACTAGCTGAAAGTAGCTTTTGATTCATATATATATATATATATATATATATATATATATATATATATATATATATATACGTGTGTGTGTGTGTGTAAATTTTTTCATCTCCACATTGACGTAGTATTTCGTAATGTTATCCCTCACGTGATACATATAGGTCTGTTCTCATGATTAGAATAACTGCCTCCGCATCAAAATCGAAGTCTATTCACGGAAAAGACAGAGGATGCTCCGATTCTGATTTATGCGTGACAATTTTTTTCCTCTTGCAAATATTCTGAAATTTCCTTAAAAAAATAAAATGTGTATCTCCAGCAAAGGCTTTAATAATGATGTGACTCAATAAGCCGGTTTCTTAAGAAGAATATAATCGGAAATGCCTCGTGCCTGACATAAAATTTTGATATCGATGCGGAATATTCCTTTCCCACACTGAAGCATAGAAAGGGTTCTTTTTCTCACATTTTTGAAAGAAAAATGAGGGTCGAAGTTAAAATGGCGTATTGTGTAACTTTCAAACACCGTTTGAAATGGTCATATATTAAAATATGGCGTAAACATTAGGTTACACGGAAATATTTAGTGTTAACTTTATATGAGGTTTAAATACATCGTAGTGTTTAAAGTACAGTGGCTAAGACGGCTACTTAATGTGCTGCAGATATCCATTGCAATAATTCAAATGTTGACAGGCCAAATAAATATAATCCACTTGTATCCAGATCATCGAGATAGACAAAAATAATGAAATAATCATTGGTTCAACTTTGATCTAGTATCGATTTACCTTTGTGAAACAGTACTGTGAATATGAATTTAAAAAACAATTACGACAGAGGCTTTTTCAGCTCGAAATACAAGACTAGAAAAGCTATACATGTACCGGAGTCGGTCAGTGTGAGACCCATTGCTTGTTTGAGTATGTAAATATGTTGCAATTAATATTTACCTTGATTATAGTGAAAGATCATTTAAGTAACGATGTAAATCGGAAGTATTTGCTACTCTGTGTTCTTTATGGTCGCAGTAGAAAGTCCAAATAGTCCACGAGTCATGATAAAGGTCACGTGCGAAGTAGGATAGCTATCAAGTGAATAGTAGAAGAGAGCTATCAGGCACCTACGTTCTACGCTGGAAAAAATATAATCATGTACATGTGGTAATGTGATAGAACAAATGAGAAAGCGTTTCCGCTACTGACAGACAGAAAGACTGACCTCGATCGGAATTAATCGTCTTTATCTTTATGAAAATATTAAAAATACATTTACAAATCCTCATTTCAATACAAGTTTGCCTTGTTTTATAGATTCAAGTCAATGGGCAAGGAGTGATAGAGTTTTACCACAAGATGTCTATGCAAGCCGTAGATACACTTAGAATTGATGGAGATGTGGAGCTTTTTGAAATTAAACTGAAGTGATCAACACGTGTTGCATGCTTTGAAATGGCTGGACAGCATACAGCGCAATATAAACAGTTTATGGATCAAACAGGACAGATATTTTCCTCATCTTTATTTTGGATGTTCAGTTTATCAGTGACAAACAATCTTCAAAGTGGTACAGGAAAAATATTTTGGATACAAGGCTAGTATTAATACAAAGGCTGTTATGAGTACACAGGCTGTTATTAGCTCAAAGCTGTTATGAGTACAAAGTTGTTTTAAGTACAAAAGGCTATTAGCAGATACGTGCAATATTTTGCAATAATAAAATTTCCATTAAAAATTTATAATCCTGGAGAAAAGTACTAAATAACTCAATTTTGTAAGCTTCATAATTAAATGTTTCAAATGAAATGTATGATTGTTATTATTATTATCATTATTATTAATATTAATATTATTATTACAACTCTACGGTCTTAAAATAAGTAATATAAAACAGTAAGAAGCAACAAATAATAATGATGATGTAAAAGCAAAATATCATTAATGTCATTTACTTTTCTGAGGACTTTATGTTTGGGGGTGGGTGGGGTGGAATGTGACCCTCAAATAGCTTGAGAAGACGTACTCTTTCTCTGATCTGTGAAAATTTTAATCAGCCATATTATGATGGAAAGTTTTTATCTTGAGATAAAGGAAAACATCGTCTGGCCATTAAACAGTCGGTCCATAACTCTCTATACTTAAGTCAAATTGAGTGTACACGTATTCCTTAATGGAGGTTAATAACCTATCTTTCCAACTTTTCAGTCTGGCTGGTTATTTAGAAAGGGTTGTATTAAGATTTGTCAGTTTCGTTTGTAACCTGTCTTGCTTCATTAAGGGTTGAACCAGGAGGAGATAATTTTTAATTTTCATTCCTAAAATAAAGCTGGCATAAGACAATACATCTTCGCGTTGAATTGGCATGTGGTCACATGATTTCATTGCCAATTTCCGAATGATCGTCGGCAGAATGATCTAATCCCCATATCTTCCGACCGTCTGTACTTTTATTATGGTCATTCTTCTGTTTCATATTATTGGTGTACCATTGTTTATATTGAAACCGAAAAGTGTATCTTCTCAGCGAGACTGAAGAGATGTGCTTCTGGCGGAGGCCAGGATGTAAACCTTTGACATCATAGCCATCTTTTCCTTAAGCGTCCATAGTTCTTTCCAAACAATAACCAACAACCGGTCTTTGAAAGGACTCGTAACTTTGGGGGTTTATTTTTCTTAGTTACCTTGTCATATGAAACTGAAATGAATACAGGTTTATTGTAGGCCTATCATTCCCAGGAATACGAGATACACCTGTATTTCTTCATCCGTAGGATACATTTCTAAACAGACATTACCTGCCTGTGTCGTGATATTATGATGGTGTCAGATGTTGCTTTCTTGTTGTAAATCGCCTTCTGTTGTATACATTTCAAATCAGTCATTTTTAGCAAGCCGCATGTTATTATCACGAGATTAATTTGCAACGATAATGTAAATGATATCGATACAATAAACCAATGTCAAGGATATTTTTGTCTCATATCAAAAGCTGAGTCAAATAATTAAGACCTTGATGGCGCTAATTGAGAACTGTTTGCAGAACGAAGAAGACGGCACGATAAGACGCAATCTTTCAATCACTAGATAGTAATGCATTCCAAGAAGAAACATTTAAAGTTTTAAGAGTTGTGTCTCTTAGACCGAAATAATTGACACACTGTCCGGTTTCTTGATAGGCCTCCGCCAATTCTGTATTGCGATGTTTGCATCTCAATTAAAAACATTCATAAATCACACACACACACACACACACACACACACACACACACACACGGGTTGGGGTGGGGTAAAATGCATTATTTACATATGTCGGAAGTAACACGTCAACGCAAAATGTTTTTTTCTCGTAAAAATGCAAGGTGTGCAAAATCTAAAACCTTACATATTCTGTCCTTCCTGTTCGCAACCATTAACATAGAAGACAAATTGTGCAAAGGCTTATAAAACACGATATTACCCAAATACTGCGACACTGAGCGAAAAGTCGTAACATTATGCATGTATGTATGTATGTTTGTATGCACACACACACACACACACACACACACACACACACTTTTATTCTAAACGTTAAAGCAACAACGTATGTTTGTACAAGATTCCGGTGCTATTTGTTCTTAGGAATTGTCACCATTTCAAAATGGACGGTCTTTTAGACCGTCAGCTAAATCACTTATACAATCATTCGCATTAGTTATCTAAATACATCCTTTAAAGAGAGATTATTTCAATCTGTATGTTCATTTGAAAATGCATAAAGTAAAAGTAAACAATCGCAGTCAGTAGGTATCAATTAGAGGATTGATCTGAGCAATGGAAAAGTACAAAATGGTATTTATAGGTACATAGTGAATGTAATAGTAGAAAGAAATAGTAGATATACTTAAAATTGATTCATAACTAACGAGACAGTAGAAAATCGATGACAAAATATGGCTAAAATAATTCCAAAGTGATCAGGTGATTAACACAATAAATAATTTGAAGAAAGCAAATAATGAGCCAAGAGAAACTGACAGAATAAAAGAAAGAGGAAAAGCTGACTTAAGAAGAAAATAAACGATAGCCCAATATTTGTATAAAACATAATACATCGAATTTACATCGAAAAGGAATACATATATGCTGACAAAATCTAACTATAATTGGTATAATTGAAAATAAATGCAAATATATTAATTTGCTTAATGAGTAGTGTAGATCCATTCATCCATCCATCCATCGATAGAGCGATCGATCGAGAGAGGATACTCTAAGTTAGAATACATTATGCACACGTTTACATAGGTGATTTTTTTTTTATTTTTACAGTTGTTAAATCTTCATTTCAAATAATTGTAATAGTTTACACACAGACAGACATACACATGGTTTATGCTAATAATAAGGTTTAAGGAAAGATTTTCTATGAGCTGCAGAGTTCAGATTAAGACAAAGCTGTATTAATCTTTGACATCGTTAATTATACAAACTTTACATTTCCTTTCATGCCTTTCTTTAATTACATATATACGGATCCTTTTTGTGGCTGATATTCGCAATTATTCTAATAAAGAAAGCAGTTTCGAAGATATTCTTTTTCAGTATCTTTATACATACATGAAGTTTTCGAAACATCTGCAAAACTCACGTCAGAATGAAGCATGCATTGTAATCATTGGTTAAATTTCAGGATGTTGGTGGGTACTCAGTTAACATAGGAAACAGATCGATAAAAAGGTGAAGTCGAATCATGGATACATCCAATGTTCTTAAGTTTTATGTTAGCTGACCGGAGATGATTGTCCTATGTGTGTGTGTGTGTGTGTGTGTGTGTGTGTGTGTGTGTGTGTTCATGAAGAAACCAGGAAAATCCCGGGCAAAACTACTGACCTTTGGAAAGTTACTAGCAAGCTTTTGACATGCCCACACAGCCTGAGCGTTGGATCGAACTGAAGTCGACAAGCGAGATGTCAGCGATCTGTTAAGGCTATCGCGTTACACTACTCGGCTACCAGAACAGCTATATATATATATATATATATATATATATATATATATATATATATATATATATATATATATATATATATATATATATATATATATATGTGTGTGTGTGTGTGTGTGTGTGTGTGTGTGTGTGTTTTCTTATGTTATAGTAACAAAGAAAAAGTGAAAATAGTAGCTTTGTACAATTTAACAAATAATTTATTTCCCTGAAAAAAAAATGTAAAAATGAAAAATTAAGAACTTACGGTTTAAAGAAATCAAATCCAGAAATAATCCAAAAATAATCAACGAATTGAATTTTAGAAGTCACAATATTTAAATGTTTTAATTAAATATGAGTTCGAGTCCCGACGAAAATCCAAAATGGAAGACGATGACGTATGTTATAGCTAGTATTGTGCTGTTGTGTCTATTTTGCTGTTTCACAAACAATATTATGGTGTTGAATTTCCGAATAAAAGTTCAAGAAATGTCTTTGTCCAAGCATTCTGCATAAGCAATCAAATATGTCCAGGAGAAAGAATCAATAATTCCAAAATATAAAATTTGAAGTCAAAACAGGTTACAAACTAACACTTTCCAGTGTAGAAAGCCAGCTAACTAAATTCTCTATAGACATCGGTATAAAACTTGAATACTGCACAAAACAGATGCGCGGATGAGGGTCACGTGATCATTTTCCAGAACAGTTTAGAAGCTATATACATGTAAAAGGTCACTATTCCAGTACAGCATTGATATCATCTATGTATCCCACAATAAAAATAAATAAAAAAGAAGTCGTTTACTTGATTCCCAATCAAGGACAGGAACTAGGTCAGCAGAATGATACAAAGTTCTTTTTTAGGTGTTTTCTACTAAACAGTCAGATCAAACTAATTTCTTTTAAGTATCAAATTCCAGTAAACAAAATTACATTACTTAACATGTAATGAAATAGAAAATAAAAAGATTTTAAAACTTACAAACAATTAAATTAAATCAAATATAAATGAAATCAAATATACATAACAATATAAATGTATGACCATGGGTTTTAATTCCGCATGAAGCCTAAAAAAGTCAACTGGAAATGCTTACTCTGAGGTCCGCGAATGTCATTTATGGATGACTGCACGGATTTTTTAATTTTGCTTTTAAAAGCCATTTCGATTAAACTATATGCAATTACAAAGTTGATATTTTCCACCACCGCTTAAAGACAAAAGTATAATTTCAGTATAAAATTTGGGAAAATAAGTAAGATCACTAAATTATTGAAGGGTAACTCATTACCTGCATCTATTTTTCAATAAAAACATGTGGCTAACACACAATTGGCTGAAAGGGACAATCCGACTTAAAAAAAAAAAATGGGGAAAATTTGACAAAGAGAATATAACTTGGTTCCAAATTAATTCATGATTTTGATAAGCTTTGTGCTTCCTGATATGCCATTTCTAACTTGGCCTCTAACGGTCCTTGATCTAATTGGAATTAGTAAATTTAACAGGACTTACAGCAAGCTCGTCATTATTAGTGAAGGCAGTCAGCATTTGGAACAAGAACGTTTCATAGGGATATTTTCATAGCATTAGACCAGTTTGTGATTGCAATGTGCTGACATGGTTGGATAAGATCATGCAAAATGTTATATAAAACCTTCTCTATTATTATATCAATCTTAATCCCTAAGATGCCACCGATCTGTCTTTTATATTTTTGGTATTATTTAAAACGTCTTTAGTATGTTACAAGAAGCTTCCGGCCAGTATTTCATATTTTTATTATTATTTTAATTTGAACATTATTTTTAATAAAATACTTAATCTCATACTAGAACTATTATCACCACTAATTCCCCCATTAAGGGGCACCGAGTGGTATAAAGCGCTCAACGTTACGGATCACTGCCATCTGCGTGGGTTAGAGTCCCGTGCTCAGCCAATGTGGGTATGTGAGAAAGTTTGCCGGTAGCTTCTCGTGGGTCGGTGGTTCTTTCCTGGGTTTTCCCGGTGTCTTCTTCCGCTATTTATACTGACCGCCATGTATATATCTTGTGCTGAAAAATGTCATTGCATCCAATAAAAACAACAACAACAACAACACATTCGCAGATTAGCACTATTATCACAATAAGTTATTATATTAGTACTGTTAACACCACTAATTCCCACATCATCACTGTTATCACCGTTAATTCTCATATTAGCACTAATACCATCACTAATTACAATGATATCGCTATTATCATCACCAATTCCCATATCATCATTATTATCACCTCTACTTCCCATACTAGCACTGTTATCGCCACTAATTCCCATACTAGCACTGTTATCGCCACTAATTACCTTTATATCTCCTGTAAGTAATACATATTTATATCTTGATCTCTTACCTATGCTATAAACTCTGACCCATTAAATATCTTATATATGTTTGGCTTTTCCTAGCCATTTCACAGTTTTAGTGCAGGTTTAAATCATATATTTTTGTTGTGCAGGTTTAAATTACGTTCAGAACAACAACAACAATAAAAAACGAACAAATCTTACATCTTCCTCACAGCCAGAACACTACATTAGGAGCATGCAAATGTGCATAATAATGACTGGAGTGCTGTAGTTTTGTTACTTTTTTGTTATGCTACAAACATAATGAAACATATATTTAAATCCGTACAAATACTTAAATACGAAAGGAATACTTCAATACTTTCATGGGCGCAGTGGGTGGAGGGAGCTGAACAGCCGGTACTCCTTCCTTTTGTTAAATGAGCGCGCAGTAGTTGGAACGTTTCCTGGAGTAAGTGGGGTTTTTAACAGGTAGAAGGTTGAAATTATGCCCTGAAAACGCTTAAAATTCGTCTACATATTTACGCCGTGGACTCCTCCATAACAAGAACTCTGGATCAGCCATGTTTTATGTATATTATTTTAACCCATCAATTAATTTAGATTAAGCTCTTACCCAATTTTAAACATTAACTAGTTTGTATTAATGACATCATGACGAGAGAGAGAGAGAGAGAGAGAGAGAGAGAGAGAGTTTGTATTGTGGGTAAATATAAACCGTCCATGTAAGAACACTCTTGTATATGGGCACATCTACGATCAAATGTAGCGCAGAATAATGCGAAGACACTAGTTGTAAAATCTCCGATTACAACACTTTGTGCTCGTTTCGTGGTTTCGGAGTGTATCTTTCCTCCAAATCTGGTTACATAACGCACTAAACCACGTCTTCAATTGCCGGGTGGAAAATTTGTTCAAGAGATATGTGCAATCAGATTGTAGGTTTCCAGACAATAGCATCTCCCTCTGGATCAACTACTGATAACTTACATAAACTTGAAGAATAAATGCTAGTACATATATAACAGTCTTTGTATTTTTATTAATATTCCACACCATATTCATATTTATATTTCATGTTTAAACTATATTTATATTCATAAAGCAGGTCTGAATAATATTTCTATAATAGTGCAGGGATAAATGAAACTAATACACGAAAGATGTTTAAAAAAATAAATATAATGTGTGACTAAAGAAGAAAGCAAGTTTTTAGGAATCGAGTCCAGCAAAAGCCGAGAAAGAATAAAAAGAGCATGTGCATCCGCTACCTCCCCCACAATAACCTCACAATGTCTTCCTCACACCCACAGCAAAATATTAGGAGCGTACAAATGTGCATAATAATAAATATACATGGTACATACTATAACCTGAGTTCACCGATGTGCTGTATTTTAATCTTTTAAAAAACATGAGTAGTTAAGTGGGATACCCTAGGGACAATGGGACTTAGCATTAAAAAGACCACTGGGACACTCTAGGGACAATGGAAATTTAACATGGAGAAAAATCGTGGGTCACTCTAGGGACAATGGGAATTTAACATAGAGTTTGGGACTGTCTAGGGACAATGGGAATTTAACATGGGAATAGAGTTTGGACTTGTCTAGGGACAAGGGGAATTGAACATGGGGGAATAAAGTGTGGGTCTATCTAGGGACTAGGGAAATTTAACATATGGAAATTGAACATGGTGGGTCTGTATAGCGTCAAGGGGAATTGAACATGGTGGGATTGTCTAGGGACAATGATGGTAGAGGGTCAAACACAACAGAGACAGAAACATACATACACTAGTACAAGCGTGAGATTTATATATAAAGCATTACCAAGACCTGAAATCTTGCTGGGGTGTTCAAAAATTTGCATAATTGTAATGATGCTATAAATAGCTATAATCAAGGAAATGCTCAACGACAAAATGGATGTGACTAAAAGTAACGCTAAAATGACGAAATTGTCCCAGAATTTAAAGGAAAATGAACATATCCCTGAAAATTAAGTTACAATGGTTTAGACTAAAATGGATAAAATTAGTAACTACTTACAATATCAACTTCTGTGACGATCGTGGATAAATACCTATGTATCGATAATCAGCTGAAATTCCTATGAAATCCCACTATCTATTTATAGCTCCAACTTGTGGGTTTTTCCTTTGGAAAATCCCACTATCCTTTTATAGCCTCAGCCTGAGTGACGTTCCTGTTTATGAATTCTAGTATATATGTATAGCTACAAAATGTGGAAATCCCCAAGTCGATATTTATAGTCTCAAAATTTCCAGCGTCAGTGACGTCACTGTACTGAACACTAGGGGATAAATGGCAACAGTGTTGCAAGTGGCTGACCTGAATACGCGCTACTGTAGGTAGGTAGGTAGAGTGTATCTGATAGGGATAAAGTGAGTTTTATAGGGACAAACAGAGACCAATACACACACACACACACACACACACACACACAACATACGCGCGCAGACTCACACACACACACTCATACACACACACACACACACACACAGAGGGAAGAGGAAAAAACAAACCCCAAAATATACTATCCACACTCGGGAGGAAGAAAAAAAAACAACCAAATATACGATCTACACAACGTACGCGAACACACACACACACACACACACACACACACACACACACACACACACACACACAGAGGGAAGAGGAAAAAACAAACCCCAAATATACTATCCACACTCGGGAGGAAGAAAAAAAACAACCAAATATACGATCTACACAACGGACGCGAACAAACACACACACACACACACACACACACAACATATGCGCGCAGACTCACACACACACACACACACACACAGATGGAAGAGGAAAAAACAAACCCCAAATATACTATCAACACAGAAGGGAGATAATACAAACCCCAAATAAACTATCCACACAAACGTACGCGAACGCATACAAACCCAAAATATACTATCCACACAACGTCGCTAACGCATACAAACTCCAAATATGCTATCCACACTCGGGAGGAAGAAGAAAAAACAACCAAATATACGATCTACACAACGTACGCGAACACACACACACACACACACACACAGAGGGAAGAGGAAAAAACAAACCCCAAATATACTATCAACACAGAAGGGAGATAATACAAACCCCAAATAAACTATCCACACAAACGTACGCGAACGCATACAAACCCCAAATACACTATCAACACAGAAGGGAGATAATACAAACCCCAAATAAACTATCCACACAAACGTACGCGAACGCATACAAACCCAAAATATACTATCCACACAGAAGGGAGATAATACAAACCCCAAATAAACTATCCACACAAACGTACGCGAACGCATACAAACCCCAAATATACTATCCACACAACGTCGCTAACGCATACAAACCGCAAATATACTATCCACACTCGGGAGGAAGAAGAAGAAAAACAACCAAATATGCGATCTACACACACACACACACACACACACGCGCGCGCGCACACCACAGAGGGAAGAAGAAGAAAACCATTATACACTATCCACACGCAGTGAAGAAATAACCCTTTATATATACTATCAACAGAGAGTGAAGAAAATAACCCATTATATTCCATCAACACAGAGTGAAGAAGAAAAAGTTTTTTGAAAGCACCTAAACCCTCACCTGCAATGACCAACTCTGCCAAACACCTACACCCCACCCACCCCCACTCCCAACACTACAAAACCCATTTAACCCATTATTTTATGGCATCAGTGTGTGATTTAGGAAACATCAAGACACAAAATGATGGACGAATAGACTGACTATTGTTTACGGACTTGCATGCCTAAAGAGTGCGCGTGAAGGAAAACATCCTTCCATTTCAATTCTAACTAAAACATGATCCAGAGGGATAGAGAGAGGTGAAAGAGCACAATTTCATAAAGTGTGAGTAAAAACAAAACACGCCATCCTTATTATACAATGTCAAGACCAAGAGACACTTACGTTTTCTTTCTGGTCTATTCTCTTTTAGAAGGTAGTATGAAATTTCACATCAGGGCCAACGCATCGGCTCACATTGTCAATTTTTCCATTTCCATGTTTTTACTGGCACAAGTTCTTCATCATCTTCAATTTCTTCTTCTTCTGAATCCCTCTTCTCTGTTTCGTCTTGTTTTTGTTTCTTCTCTTTTCTCGTAGGGCACTCTGAATTCCAGTGTCCTTTCTCCTGACAACGATATTAGGTATCTTGACTTTTGTCTCTCTTTCTTAGACGAAGCAGGTATTCTGGAGACAAATACCCATTTACCTTTGCAGATATAGCAAACTTCATTAGCACTTACACACTTTCGTATGACTCTCATCAAATCAACGACCAAAAGAGTAAGTTTTGTTGCCACTTTCGCATGTCAATTATGCTTTCGTATGACTTTTAGCAAATATTTGACCAGCAGGTCGATCTGTGCTGACTCTTCCATCTTCTTGATCGTTTGAGAGCGGAATGAATACTCTGACGCTAAGATACTCTCCTTATATACATGGACCCGCTGCGTATGAAACCTAGTCAAATGTAATTTTGCAATAAGATGAAACGATTTCATTGAGGAAGTAAAAAGCAATGATGTACCGTATCGCCTCACACAAAACCTGAAATTTTAGTTCAAATCGGTGTCAGCGATTTCGAAGACGACATAACTGAGCTTTAATCAATGCTCTCCAATTATGACACAAAACCACGAGTCCTGATTCACGCCAAAAGAAATTTCGTTCGGTCCATAAAAAATAGTATCACATCTGAGAAACGCAAAAACGAACTTCCAGAAAACTGAGAACGACGGCTTACACCTACAACGTAAATGTGTGAGTTCAAGTAGTGCGTAAAACTTAGTCAAATTAGATTTTTATAGTCAAGACGAAACGATCTCTTTTCGAACAAGAAAGCAGACACCAAGCGACAATGGCGATCCGTGTCACACAACACTTTTCCAAATGTATATTATCAGAGGTTTGTTCTAGCGATCTGCACGGTTAAATTAAATGTTGATGTATTTTGCAATAAGACGGACACAATTTCCATGGGATCGCCCATAGTACGATTGTTCGTGCATTAGTTTAATTTTTAAAAATATTTTTTTTATATAAATCGCCTATAGGATAGACCCAGTAAAGCGTGGCCATACTTAAGTCAATTCGAAGCGAACGCGGTAAGAAAATAAGTATAGCCAATGAAATGGCTTACAACGGGTGATGCATTGTTTTGTTCTAGGGCTGTGTGGCATAATAATCCCTATGTTCTTGCGTTGTTACCATTACAGTGCAGACAGACTGAAATGTGAACTTACAAGCCCTCTTTGTGTGTGTTGTACCATTTCCTCTTACCACATCAAAATACTGAGAGTCACAGTATTGGTTCGCGTTTTCAAGCTGACCATTTTTTTATATCTCACTTAAACATTTCGACATAAACACTCACATCGGTAGAGTCAGAACAGACGTGTTACAGTATTGAGGGGCATGTTATCTTTTCTTTTTCAAACTAATAAATTTGGGGTTTGTATGAAGTAAAGAACCGAAAGTACAGTGAAACTCAAGGATGATGACCCAATCTGTCTGTCTATTGATGCGTGTATTTACTTAAGAAGAAATATGACCTCTAAAACACAAAGAGATACGGCAAGCATGATTAGATTAAACACAACGATGTTTTCCTTCACGCCCGTGTAATTTAGAGTTTCAATCGTCTTTGAAGACAAACTTGGTTTCCTTTTGTAGGGCTTGAAATAATAAAAAAACTGAAAAATCTTAAGCACTTTGCTATAGATAATTTCATCAACAGACCAAACAACATAAATACCGTTACAACAATAGAAAGCCTTAAATCTTCTATCAAAAAGAAATGCATGAAAAAAATTAAAGATTAACGATAACTAACCAATGAAACCGAATTTAACAAAGGCAATAACATGTGAAGAAATGCCTCTCACTTTGGAAAGGTAGGCGAATGTACTCTGTCATGCACCGTCAACTTGAAAAAAATTATAAACAGAGAGAAACCTGAATTCAAAATTCAGTTGTTTCTTTTTCTTCAAAATTATTTCGTTTCTTTTTTCTTTTTTTTTTTTGTTTGGAACAAATCTAAGCACTAATATAGAGTGGAAAAGGGAAAATGCACATACAAGCTTTGATATTTCTGAAAAAAGGAGGGGATATTCCTAACGTTCATAACCACCTATATATGCTTGGACTTGTCTGTGACTTATCCACAAAACAAGATATACATATTTCTGGTCAAGCTGCAAGTGTGTGCGTGTTTTTGAAAATGGTAAAAATTGGATATACAATTTTCTCATGACACTTATAAAGTGAAGAGTCTGTGCAAGTGTCAAAAGCCAAAGTCATATAAGTTTTGTATTTTGTACGGCTTGTAAAGATTTCTACTTTAGAAAATGTGAAGTATCACAAGTTATTATCACAAACAGAAGTGGAACATAGGGGCTTGCAAGAAAGAAAATAACCCAGACAGTTGGTGTCATCAAGAGTGCTAGAGACGGTACCCGAACTTGCTTGCCTGCTTACTTGAATTAAAGTGATTTTCGCTCTAATGGAGCATGTATCACTGGTTTAATAACGCACCGCGTGATTTTTATTTACTCCTGGGGAAGGAAAGAGAGCCTCATCCCCCAGGCTTTTATGTACTCACAGACTATTTTTAAATTTAGCCACTCAGGTGTAGGACTAACTAGTCCTTAACAACCTGACTGAAAGACTTTAAACATGAGTGGGAATTGTCTCACCACACACTCATTTTTCTGTCCGAGCGTGGTAAAGGAGGAAAAAGGTGCTCAGCAAGACAGCCATGGATGTTAAGTACTCACCAAAACGCTAGCCCGTACTTATTTCAAATCAAGTCCCGTTTTTGCTAATGGACAATAAAAGGTACCAATAATGTGTTAACCACCTGTGCAATTAGTTCAAATCTAACGAGTCTGTTAAATTTCCTACTTCCTAACATATCTGTCTAATATTAGTACTTAGTGTACATAAAAATAGCCATACTGATCTTATTTTAAATTATTATGTCTAAGCGACATATACCAGTTTGGTCACTGTTAGGTTTAAAAAATTAAGTTTGTTGTGGTGTTCCAATGGGTCAAGTTTGTTTCGAGAATAGTTTAGTCAAGGAGGGATACCAAGCCAAATATGGCTCCCTATTTAATAAAAGCAATCTTTTGGAGCCCTAAAAAAAAGTCTGTTTTTTCTGTTAGAAGGTAACACGTCTCTCTTTTGCTTTCACGTTCTTTCCCGCACTCCTAGTCTCATGATTCTTGATATCAGGAAATGCGTAGCCATGATGGGCGGTAATGTAAGCAGCGGTTTCTACCAGTTGACTGAGGGGGTATCCAGTGTAGGCTTGTCTGTAGAATTGGGGAAGAACTCTGACCCCTAATCCCCATTGAGAAGGTCTTGGTTTAAAGGTGTCTAGAGATTTGTAGGCAACGTATTGTATGGCTGTAATAAACTGCCCTGCTATGTTGACGTCATACAATGCTTGATCTAACCCCATTTCGGTGTACTTCTCAACGAGGGTCAGCGTCCCCCTCCTCCTCAACCGCCTCAATTTCCTCTTCTGGTTCTGATACTAATTCTTCAGTTGAGGTAGATAGTTTCAAATCCGCTGCTATGGTGTCTGTCGCTGTTATTGTTGTTGTGGTTGTTCTTTCAGCTGAGATTGCCTGTAGTATCGGAGTGAGAAAAGAACGTAGTGCCTCCGATAATTACATTTGAGTTTGCCATACCGTTTGTGTAACATAATTGGACCTTTGTTTTGCCACCACTCTTTCCGGGACGGGTTGTTTGTTAGGTATAGTCGGCTGTTGACTAGCTGTTATTTGTGTTCTCGAGGTGGGTGGAGTGCTAACTGGCTAGGTCTGCATTTCTTGCTCCCGCTGCTGTTGCGTATATTTCTTCCCTCCACACCGAGTTCTGGACCTAATTCTTTAAATTTCGTTGTACCCGAACTTACATTATCCATATTATCACCAACAAAAGAAAACAAAACGCACAGACCTAAAAGAAACACTCATTCACTTTTTACAGAACATTACTATTTTTAAAATTTTGATAAGCGACGGAAACGAACAACTTAAGAGTCACACTTTCTAACCAAGATAAAGAAATCATGTGCTGATAGACTCACTTCTGTATTTTTTCTTCTAACTGACTAACGTATCATAGGCAATGGAATGTGATTTCTTTTCGAGAGTATGGGGTAGCCCTGAAATTTTTTTTGGGAAGTTGAACCTATGGCGATCGCTTAGGTTATAAGATGACGGCCTCCTGTGACGACAGGCTTTCTCACAGGATAAGGTCTGCTTCTTCGGAAAGAGAAGAAGAACTCTTTGGTGTCGATAAAACTGTTAACAAAGCCTCTGCCAGGTTCATGCTGCTGCTGCTGTTGCTGCTCTCTCTGCTGTTTATGAAGTCTGTACTTCTCCGTCCATTCTTCTTTCTCCTTCTTGAATTCCTCCTTGAAGAGCTCTTCTTTCAGGTCTTCAGTGACTTTCAACATTATGATATTGTCTATCTCTTCAGGTCTCGGTATCAGACTTGTCATGACCCTATGCAAATTCACATAGGCTTCGTTCAACTTGGCTTATCTTGAGCACATCTTCGTAGGAAGATGAGTCGACAGTGGATGGACAGAATGGAGACACAACACAACACAACAATTTTGAATTCAAAATTGTTGTGTTGTGTTGTGTCTCCATTCTGTCCATCCACTGTCGACTCATCTTCCTACGAAGATGTGCTCAAGATAAGCCAAGTTGAACGAAGCCTATGTGAATTTGCATAGGGTCATGACAAGTCTGATACCGAGACCTGAAGAGATAGACAATATCATAATGTTGAAAGTCACTGAAGACCTGAAAGAAGAGCTCTTCAAGGAGGAATTCAAGAAGGAGAAAGAAGAATGGACGGAGAAGTACAGACTTCATAAACAGCAGAGAGAGCAGCAACAGCAGCAGCAGCATGAACCTGGCAGAGGCTTTGTTAACAGTTTTATCGACACCAAAGAGTTCTTCTTCTCTTTCCGAAGAAGCAGACCTTATCCTGTGAGAAAGCCTGTCGTCACAGGAGGCCGTCATCTTATAACCTAAGCGATCGCCATAGGTTCAACTTCCCAAAAAAAATTTCAGGGCTACCCCATACTCTCGAAAAGAAATCACATTCCATTGCCTATGATACGTTAGTCAGTTAGAAGAAAAAATACAGAAGTGAGTCTATCAGCACGTGATTTCTTTATCTTGGTTAGAAAGTGTGACTCTTAAGTTGTTCGTTTCCGTCGCTTATCAAAATTTTAAAAATAGTAATGTTCTGTAAAAAGTGAATGAGTGTTTCTTTTAGGTCTGTGCGTTTTGTTTTCTTTTGTTGGTGATAATATGGATAATGTAAGTTCGGGTACAACGAAATTTAAAGAATTAGGTCCAGAACTCGGTGTGGAGGGAAGAAATATACGCAACAGCAGCGGGAGCAAGAAATGCAGACCTAGCCAGTTAGCACTCCACCCACCTCGAGAACACAAATAACAGCTAGTCAACAGCCGACTATACCTAACAAACAACCCGTCCCGGAAAGAGTGGTGGCAAAACAAAGGTCCAATTATGTTACACAAACGGTATGGCAAACTCAAATGTAATTATCGGAGGCACTACGTTCTTTTCTCACTCCGATACTACAGGCAATCTCAGCTGAAAGAACAACCACAACAACAATAACAGCGACAGACACCATAGCAGCGGATTTGAAACTATCTACCTCAACTGAAGAATTAGTATCAGAACCAGAAGAGGAAATTGAGGCGGTTGAGGAGGAGGGGGACGCTGACCCTCGTTGAGAAGTACACCGAAATGGGGTTAGATCAAGCATTGTATGACGTCAACATAGCAGGGCAGTTTATTACAGCCATACAATACGTTGCCTACAAATCTCTAGACACCTTTAAACCAAGACCTTCTCAATGGGGATTAGGGGTCAGAGTTCTTCCCCAATTCTACAGACAAGCCTACACTGGATACCCCCTCAGTCAACTGGTAGAAACCGCTGCTTACATTACCGCCCATCATGGCTACGCATTTCCTGATATCAAGAATCATGAGACTAGGAGTGCGGGAAAGAACGTGAAAGCAAAAGAGAGACGTGTTACCTTCTAACAGAAAAAACAGACTTTTTTTTAGGGCTCCAAAAGATTGCTTTTATTAAATAGGGAGCCATATTTGGCTTGGTATCCCTCCTTGACTAAACTATTCTCGAAACAAACTTGACCCATTGGAACACCACAACAAACTTAATTTTTTAAACCTAACAGTGACCAAACTGGTATATGTCGCTTAGACATAATAATTTAAAATAAGATCAGTATGGCTATTTTTATGTACACTAAGTACTAATATTAGACAGATATGTTAGGAAGTAGGAAATTTAACAGACTCGTTAGATTTGAACTAATTGCACAGGTGGTTAACACATTATTGGTACCTTTTATTGTCCATTAGCAAAAACGGGACTTGATTTGAAATAAGTACGGGCTAGCGTTTTGGTGAGTACTTAACATCCATGGCTGTCTTGCTGAGCACCTTTTTCCTCCTTTACCACGCTCGGACAGAAAAATGAGTGTGTGGTGAGACAATTCCCACTCATGTTTAAAGTCTTTCAGTCAGGTTGTTAAGGACTAGTTAGTCCTACACCTGAGTGGCTAAATTTAAAAATAGTCTGTGAGTACATAAAAGCCTGGGGGATGAGGCTCTCTTTCCTTCCCCAGGAGTAATTAAAAATCACGCGGTGCGTTATTAAACCAGTGATACATGCTCCATTAGAGCGAAAATCACTTTAATTCAAGTAAGCAGGCAAGCAAGTTCGGGTACCGTCTCTAGCACTCTTGATGACACCAACTGTCTGGGTTATTTTCTTTCTTGCAAGCCCCTATGTTCCACTTCTGTTTGTGATAATAACTTGTGATACTTCACATTTTCTAAAGTAGAAATCTTTACAAGCCGTACAAAATACAAAACTTATATGACTTTGGCTTTTGACACTTGCACAGACTCTTCACTTTATAAGTGTCATGAGAAAATTGTATATCCAATTTTTACCATTTTCAAAAACACGCACACACTTGCAGCTTGACCAGAAATATGTATATCTTGTTTTGTGGATAAGTCACAGACAAGTCCAAGCATATATAGGTGGTTATGAACGTTAGGAATATCCCCTCCTTTTTTCAGAAATATCAAAGCTTGTATGTGCATTTTCCCTTTTCCACTCTATATTAGTGCTTAGATTTGTTCCAAACAAAAAAAAAAAAGAAAAAAGAAACGAAATAATTTTGAAGAAAAAGAAACAACTGAATTTTGAATTCAGGTTTCTCTCTGTTTATAATTTTTTTCAAGTTGACGGTGCATGACAGAGTACATTCGCCTACCTTTCCAAAGTGAGAGGCATTTCTTCACATGTTATTGCCTTTGTTAAATTCGGTTTCATTGGTTAGTTATCGTTAATCTTTAATTTTTTTCATGCATTTCTTTTTGATAGAAGATTTAAGGCTTTCTATTGTTGTAACGGTATTTATGTTGTTTGGTCTGTTGATGAAATTATCTATAGCAAAGTGCTTAAGATTTTTCAGTTTTTTTATTATTTCAAGCCCTACAAAAGGAAACCAAGTTTGTCTTCAAAGACGATTGAAACTCTAAATTACACGGGCGTGAAGGAAAACATCGTTGTGTTTAATCTAATCATGCTTGCCGTATCTCTTTGTGTTTTAGAGGTCATATTTCTTCTTAAGTAAATACACGCATCAATAGACAGACAGATTGGGTCATCATCCTTGAGTTTCACTGTACTTTCGGTTCTTTACTTCATACAAACCCCAAATTTATTAGTTTGAAAAAGAAAAGATAACATGCCCCTCAATACTGTAACACGTCTGTTCTGACTCTACCGATGTGAGTGTTTATGTCGAAATGTTTAAGTGAGATATAAAAAAATGGTCAGCTTGAAAACGCGAACCAATACTGTGACTCTCAGTATTTTGATGTGGTAAGAGGAAATGGTACAACACACACAAAGAGGGCTTGTAAGTTCACATTTCAGTCTGTCTGCACTGTAATGGTAACAACGCAAGAACATAGGGATTATTATGCCACACAGCCCTAGAACAAAACAATGCATCACCCGTTGTAAGCCATTTCATTGGCTATACTTATTTTCTTACCGCGTTCGCTTCGAATTGACTTAAGTATGGCCACGCTTTACTGGGTCTATCCTATAGGCGATTTATATAAAAAAAATATTTTTAAAAATTAAACTAATGCACGAACAATCGTACTATGGGCGATCCCATGGAAATTGTGTCCGTCTTATTGCAAAATACATCAACATTTAATTTAACCGTGCAGATCGCTAGAACAAACCTCTGATAATATACATTTGGAAAAGTGTTGTGTGACACGGATCGCCATTGTCGCTTGGTGTCTGCTTTCTTGTTCGAAAAGAGATCGTTTCGTCTTGACTATAAAAATCTAATTTGACTAAGTTTTACGCACTACTTGAACTCACACATTTACGTTGTAGGTGTAAGCCGTCGTTCTCAGTTTTCTGGAAGTTCGTTTTTGCGTTTCTCAGATGTGATACTATTTTTTATGGACCGAACGAAATTTCTTTTGGCGTGAATCAGGACTCGTGGTTTTGTGTCATAATTGGAGAGCATTGATTAAAGCTCAGTTATGTCGTCTTCGAAATCGCTGACACCGATTTGAACTAAAATTTCAGGTTTTGTGTGAGGCGATACGGTACATCATTGCTTTTTACTTCCTCAATGAAATCGTTTCATCTTATTGCAAAATTACATTTGACTAGGTTTCATACGCAGCGGGTCCATGTATATAAGGAGAGTATCTTAGCGTCAGAGTATTCATTCCGCTCTCAAACGATCAAGAAGATGGAAGAGTCAGCACAGATCGACCTGCTGGTCAAATATTTGCTAAAAGTCATACGAAAGCATAATTGACATGCGAAAGTGGCAACAAAACTTACTCTTTTGGTCGTTGATTTGATGAGAGTCATACGAAAGTGTGTAAGTGCTAATGAAGTTTGCTATATCTGCAAAGGTAAATGGGTATTTGTCTCCAGAATACCTGCTTCGTCTAAGAAAGAGAGACAAAAGTCAAGATACCTAATATCGTTGTCAGGAGAAAGGACACTGGAATTCAGAGTGCCCTACGAGAAAAGAGAAGAAACAAAAACAAGACGAAACAGAGAAGAGGGATTCAGAAGAAGAAGAAATTGAAGATGATGAAGAACTTGTGCCAGTAAAAACATGGAAATGGAAAAATTGACAATGTGAGCCGATGCTTTGGCCCTGATGTGAAATTTCATACTACCTTCTAAAAGAGAATAGACCAGAAAGAAAACGTAAGTGTCTCTTGGTCTTGACATTGTATAATAAGGATGGCGTGTTTTGTTTTTACTCACACTTTATGAAATTGTGCTCTTTCACCTCTCTCTATCCCTCTGGATCATGTTTTAGTTAGAATTGAAATGGAAGGATGTTTTCCTTCACGCGCGCTCTTTAGGCATGCAAGTCCGTAAACAATAGTCAGTCTATTCGTCCATCATTTTGTGTCTTGATGTTTCCTAAATCACACACTGATGCCATAAAATAATGGGTTAAATGGGTTTTGTAGTGTTGGGAGTGGGGGTGGGTGGGGTGTAGGTGTTTGGCAGAGTTGGTCATTGCAGGTGAGGGTTTAGGTGCTTTCAAAAAACTTTTTCTTCTTCACTCTGTGTTGATGGAATATAATGGGTTATTTTCTTCACTCTCTGTTGATAGTATATATAAAGGGTTATTTCTTCACTGCGTGTGGATAGTGAATAATGGTTTTCTTCTTCTTCCCTCTGTGGTGTGCGCGCGCGCGCGTGTGTGTGTGTGTGTGTGTAGATCGCATATTTGGTTGTTTTTCTTCTTCTTCCTCCCGAGTGTGGATAGTATATTTGCGGTTTGTATGCGTTCGCGACGTTGTGTGGATAGTATATTTGGGGTTTGTATGCGTTCGCGTACGTTTGTGTGGATAGTTTATTTGGGGTTTGTATTATCTCCCTTCTGTGTGGATAGTATATTTTGGGTTTGTATGCGTTCGCGTACGTTTGTGTGGATAGTTTATTTGGGGTTTGTATTATCTCCCTTCTGTGTTGATAGTGTATTTGGGGTTTGTATGCGTTCGCGTACGTTTGTGTGGATAGTTTATTTGGGGTTTGTATTATCTCCCTTCTGTGTTGATAGTGTATTTGGGGTTTGTATGCGTTCGCGTACGTTTGTGTGGATAGTTTATTTGGGGTTTGTATTATCTCCCTTCTGTGTTGATAGTATATTTGGGGTTTGTTTTTTCCTCTTCCCTCTGTGTGTGTGTGTGTGTGTGTGTTCGCGTACGTTGTGTAGATCGTATATTTGGTTGTTTTTTCTTCTTCCTCCCGAGTGTGGATAGCATATTTGGAGTTTGTATGCGTTAGCGACGTTGTGTGGATAGTATATTTTGGGTTTGTATGCGTTCGCGTACGTTTGTGTGGATAGTTTATTTGGGGTTTGTATTATCTCCCTTCTGTGTTGATAGTATATTTGGGGTTTGTTTTTTCCTCTTCCATCTGTGTGTGTGTGTGTGTGTGTGTGTGTATGTGTGTTTGTTCGCGTACGTTGTGTAGATCGTATATTTGGTTGTTTTTTTTTTTCCTCCCGAGTGTGGATAGTATATTTGGGGTTTGTTTTTTCCTCTTCCGTCTGTGTGTGTGTGTGTGTGTGTGTGTGTGAGTCTGCGCGCGTATGTTGTGTGTGTGTGTGTGTGTGTGTGTGTTTGTTCGCGTCCGTTGTGTAGATCGTATATTTGGTTGTTTTTTTTCTTCCTCCCGAGTGTGGATAGTATATTTGGGGTTTGTTTTTTCCTCTTCCCTCTGTGTGTGTGTGTGTGTGTGTGTGTGAGTCTGCGCGCGTATGTTGTGTGTGTGTGTGTGTGTTCGCGTACGTTGTGTAGATCGTATATTTGGTTGTTTTTTTTTCTTCCTCCCGAGTGTGGATAGTATATTTTGGGGTTTGTTTTTTCCTCTTCCCTCTGTGTGTGTGTGTGTGTGTATGAGTGTGTGTGTGTGAGTCTGCGCGCGTATGTTGTGTGTTTGTGTGTGTGTGTATTGGTCTCTGTTTGTCCCTATAAAACTCACTTTATCCCTATCAGATACACTCTACCTACCTACCTACAGTAGCGCGTATTCAGGTCAGCCACTTGCAACACTGTTGCCATTTATCCCCTAGTGTTCAGTACAGTGACGTCACTGACGCTGGAAATTTTGAGACTATAAATATCGACTTGGGGATTTCCACATTTTGTAGCTATACATATATACTAGAATTCATAAACAGGAACGTCACTCAGGCTGAGGCTATAAAAGGATAGTGGGATTTTCCAAAGGAAAAACCCACAAGTTGGAACTATAAATAGATAGTGGGATTTCATAGGAATTTCAGCTGATTATCGATACATAGGTATTCATCCACGATCGTCACAGAAGTTGATGTTGTAAGTAGTTACTAATTTTATCCATTTTAGTCTAAACCATTGTAACTTAATTTTCAGGGATATGTTCATTTTCCTTTAAATTCTGGGACAATTTCGTCATTTTAGCGTTACTTTTAGTCACATCCATTTTGTCGTTGAGCATTTCCTTGATTATAGCTATTTATAGCATCATTACAATTATGCAAATTTTTGAACACCCCAGCAAGATTTCAGGTCTTGGTAATGCTTTATATATAAATCTCACGCTTGTACTAGTGTATGTATGTTTCTGTCTCTGTTGTGTTTGACCCTCTACCATCATTGTCCCTAGACAATCCCACCATGTTCAATTCCCCTTGACGCTATACAGACCCACCATGTTCAATTTCCATATGTTAAATTTCCCTAGTCCCTAGATAGACCCACACTTTATTCCCCCATGTTCAATTCCCCTTGTCCCTAGACAAGTCCAAACTCTATTCCCATGTTAAATTCCCATTGTCCCTAGACAGTCCCAAACTCTATGTTAAATTCCCATTGTCCCTAGAGTGACCCACGATTTTTCTCCATGTTAAATTTCCATTGTCCCTAGAGTGTCCCAGGGGTCTTTTTAATGCTAAGTCCCATTGTCCCTAGGGTATCCCACTTAACTACTAACATGTTATAGAATTAATGCAAACTATCTTTAAATCCATATAAACACTTGCAAAGTAAAGAGGTTAGTTTATGCAATACTTTAGCACTTTCATGGACTCACGGGGGGGGGGGGGCAGGCGACACTCATACTTTTTAAATGAGCTCGAAGCTACCCGATCGTTTAATAAGTAATTTTTTTAAACAGATGGTTGATAGTATGAACTGGAAATTCTTAAAACTTGCGTACTTTTTCTCGCCTCCACCTCCAAAATTATATTTCTGGATCCGCCCTTGTTTCACGTATATCATTTTGATTTATCAATTAATTTAAATTAATATCTTACCCAGGACCAGCGGTGGGGGTGGGGTACAACCGGGATATATCCTCAGGCCCCGGGCCCGTAAGAGGGCCCGGGCCGAACAACACTTTTTAATTTTATAGACGAAACATTTTGTTTGAACAAGAAGTAGGAGAGGCTCGGGTGTTTCTTACCCCAGGGCCTGTGATCTCTCACTACGGCCCTGATATTATCTTATATTAAACATCAAAGCTTAGATATATGTTATTAATACAATTTTGAGAGAGGGAGAGAGAGGGAGAGAGAGAGGGGGGGGGGGAGGGAGGGAGGGGGCTGTAAATGGTGCAAACCGGGAGATCAGTTAGCATACATACCAACATCTCTGTTTTGTAATAGTGGCAATAATGGATTGCTACGGCCTTACTTAGTTTAAAAAAACGGGCTAAGCGTAGCTGAGCATGTCCACGTTTGGTAGATATGTTGGCACATACGCCTAAAGTTTTGTTTGTATCAGAAAACCGACTCCCCGTTTATGCGGTAAAATTATCATTGTCAGCCCCGCTGTTTTGTCGCTCACTTTGGTATCGAATGACTTAGTGAAGCTGGCATCTAGATGGTCTGACAGGATTCAGATCGGTTATGCAAACACATAAAATATGCATCATATGTTTTCATTTTTGACGGACAGAAAGATCGATTTTATTCTTATGCCTATTAATGAATAGCCCACTCAACATAACACATTTTAACCAAATTAGAAAGATCGGGAACAAGTGAAAATTGAATAGATGATTTAGCAAATGTAGTAAGCACCGCTTTTTGAAAGAAAATGAGATTATTTTTTTTACAATAATCTTCAGAAACATTACATGGGGCAAGAGTCTCTGGTCACTCAGTTCTATTTGTACAGTTTTCTTTTAGTTACACGTGAGACATTTGCATTTCGAAAAGAAATACATCAAGCATGCATCAGTAAAAAAAAATGCAAAAATAAATATATTTATTTCCTACATTAGGTTAAATTTTTCTTTCCTTTCTTTCTTTCTCTCTTTCATTCGTCTCTCTGTGCAGCCAGTACTTTTAATATTTTTTTAATATAAATATTTTATAATTTTCAATTTTCTTTCTTTTTCTAACTGACTTCTTTTTATTCTTTGTCAGAAATCCAGAGATAATGGAACAGGTTTTGGAAAGATTTTAGCACAACCTAAATAGTTGTTCTTGTTAATCGTGTTATGGCTCTTAAGAGAACTCTGTTTATTCGGGGGAAAAAGTTGTCTTTAGTTGTATAAGTAGCTAAAACTGACGACACAGTTCTCCAAACATATTTATTTGCCTTGCTTGTGAAAATACCCTTAAAAAAATCACCGAATTTACCTTTTAACTTATTTTAGAGTGTGAACAGTTGTTGAATGAATAATTTGAGCATGTCCTATGGACTGCAATACCAATTAGATAAAGTTTACTCTACTAATAGAGACTGGACAGAGCACGTTATATATTTAGATCTTTACATAACTGACTAAAGAAAGATATGCCGGGCTCCAAAGATTCCTTTCATATATTTAATTGACACATTCAACAGGATCCAATTGAAATCAATTATCATTGTTCGTGTAATGTAAAATCGTGGGTTTAACCCACTCGGTCAGCCCGGGAGAACTGCCTACGCGTGTCCTTGAGAAATGTACTTAATTCTCATTATTTTCGCCACATGATATAGTAAAAACGGTGTCAAAAGTAGCGCTAAAGCCAAAAGAAACAGAACAAAACACAATATGTTTTGAAATAGTATGACATGCTTGTTACGGATTTACGATCTTAAACTAATCAATAGAAAAAGCAAACCCAACAACTTTAAAAAAAAAATTCAACAAATAATTTATTTCGTTAGAATACAAAGTGAAAATGTAACGAGAATTTACAATATTGTGAATTAAATCCCAAATAATCCTGAGAGTTATATTACAGATCCAAGCCAATAGAGTGCTCCGAATTAATTTCAGTCGTGTTCCGAATGAATTCCAATATTTAAAATAATACTGGCCGATGTACCAATAGCCTTGATATATAAGAATGATATAATTCAGAATGTCTTTGAATGAGTCCTCAATAATTCCAAAGGAGTGTTTTGGTTCAAAAGCGAACGAGCACTTTGTAATTCCAATAAATAATTTAGATAAAGAATTTCACTCAAATAATGACAAAAGACAACTAAAATCGTTGCTCACAATAGTCCCCGAAGACTAATATTAAGATAGGAATGAAGACCTGATTGAAAATATCTCTTTTATAGAAATCCTCACTTGACTTATGTCACAATAGCATTTCTGAAAAGAAAATCCCTCATCATCTAAATGGAAAAATTACACCAAATTGTAAAAAAGTTTTCTTCTAGGAAGTCTAAAGTCAAAATGCCATGTCAGCATGTTTACGTTATCTTAAAGTGTAATCTACAGTCACGGACAAGGGTTAAGCACACAATATATTCATATATAACGATGGACAAAAGTTAGGTTTATTATATACATACATAATAATGGACACAAGTTAAGCAGACAATATCATATGGACAGCGTTCTTTTGCATACCAGGGCCCAGCAACGTGGAATGAATTGCCCACTGAACTTAGACACAAAGACACTGATCCCATTTAAGAGTGCTCTCAAAACTCACTTATTTCGACTGCAAGAACAAACTTAAAGACCTAATAATGTTTCCTACCTTAAATATTCTCAGATTTTTTAAAATTGTTTTTTTCCAATGTTTTCTAATTTCATGGTGTTTGTTTTTGTAATCATATCTTAATATATATATATATATATATATATATATATATATATATATATATATATATATATATATATATATATATATATATATATATATATATATATATATATATATATATATATATTTATCTTATAGGTTTTGTCTAATGTTGTGAAGCGCTTAGAGCTTCTAAAGATTAGGTGCTCTACAAAGACATCATTATTATCATTATATAGATACACCTAACATGATTCAATAAGGAAGAAAGTTTGTTGTTGAATATATTTGACAATATGTTTTCTTTTAGATATATCAAACGTTTGATGCTCTCCAGCTGCATTTGGAAAACTCTAATTCGTTGTATGAATATTAATCTCTAATTTGTGGTATGTTGCAAATAGTTCAAAATTTAAAGATTTAGAAATATCCGATAAGCTCAACTTTTAGATGGATAAAAGAGATCCATTGAAATGCCAAGTTTGTATATATGTATCTGTCAGACCACCAATATAGAGGAATAACTCAGATCAATTAGTCAGTCCCAAATCACGAAAAATTTGTTTGATAAAGAAAGCCGTTTAAAATTGCATAAACAGAAACAAGATAGTGTAACATAATATAATTTACTTTTGTTTTAAATGCTCCTCTTTTCTCCTTTAACATATATTAGCTCTAAGTTTGATCAGAATGATCGTACGTAGCCCACTGATCTTGCCACACAAGACATATTGCTGGCTTTATTTTCTCAGATATAACACTTTTTGTAAGAATTATTGGATTGCATAATCGATACCAAAATCATACATAAAACTCCAGATCTCACTGCAATGCGACCGCTCTGGTGGCCTACTGGCAGCTGCCCAACTTGGCGCTCAGCATTAAAAGATTAGTGTTAGGACTGGTCGGCGTGATGCCTCAAAGCTAGACATCATTATAAACTGCCACATTGCAGACATCGTAGCGATATGACTGAAAACTAATAAATCACACACACACACACACACACACACACACACACACACACGCACATCAATGTAAACTTTATGGTAAAGCAACATTTTCAAATTTCTTGTTTATTAGCATCCATAGTGATACTCATTTTTACCAAACAAAATGAACCATTGTGCTTACAAAGCAGCCCTAAGAAATCAGCTATTTACCATTGATGTGTCTCCAACAAGAAAGTCTTAGATTGCATTGTTTCAACATTTATCTTTGATCTCCAGTCTCTGCAGTATATACAGAATTCAGTCTTTCGAACACGTGCCGTTATTTTAAAAAATAACAGCATCGTCAACACAAGGGAAACAAAATACCTTAAAATCTAAGGTAATCCTGTGGGATCATATTATCCTCTAAGCTTATGCTATGGTTATTGGTATTATAAATCAAATTCTCTCTGTATTTGTTGGGGGGGGGGGGGAGGGGGCTTGAATGCATGAAAATTGTAACCAAGCACTGACTTTCTATTCTTTTGTGTGGATGTATTTGGTTATAGTGCTGACAAAGAAATATACTTAGCAGAACTATGTAATCCATTCGACAAGTTGATGATGACAAAATAGTGTCATTTTTGTTTTAAATTTATGTATTGTTTCGTATTATTTAGTTTGCATTTATGTCGCTGAAGTTAGTTCCACCTCTTAAGCTTGTAACAATAATTCAGGTAAATATTTGCATTACATAACTATACCGAAAGTATCTGGTCCGTAGTACCGTGTAGTCAGTGTGTCCAAAATGTTGTCAACCTGTGACAAAATAAGGAGCAAATTTACGGAGGCTCGTGGTGTTCAACCGACCTTATTTTCCAGAAAAAGTATTACACTTTTCAAATTCAAAGAAAAGATAAACATGTGTCCATTATAAAAGAAACCAACCGCAACAGTTTTAAACTCAAACCCCATTAGATAAAAATAACAAATGATATCCTGATGCGAAAATGATGACTACAGAAGTTGGAACAAAATCTAACACTCCATTTGTAAAAAAATTTCCATCCTATCTTTTCAAGAAATTGTGAACTATAAAGAGGCCAATAATTACTTCAGTCGGGGAGAAGCATGAAATTTCATATTTTACACGGTAGTCGAATGTGTAGTTTAATTTTTCAGCAAATAAAGACATGATTTCTCTTTCATCTCAGCTTCCAGAGAGAGAGAGAGAGAGAGAGAGAGAGAGAGAGAGAGAGAGAGAGAGAGAGTTTGTGCACTACACAGAGCAAAGAAAATGTGCTTGAAAATGTATTTGAAAACGCAACTCTTCAAAACTATTTTTGAGTTAAGAAAGAAGGGTCTACGTCATTACATTACGCCAATTTTTATACAAATCAGTCAAATTAGTCTTCCTGTTCCTACATGTGTCTCAGAACAGCTACAACAACAACTACTACTACTATTACTACTTTTTCAATTATTACTATTGTTACTATTACTACTTCTACTACTGCTGCTACTACTACTACTACTACTTCAACTATTACTACACTACTACTACCACTACTACTACTTGAACTACTGCTACTACTACTACTGCTACTTCTACTATTACTGCTGCTACTACTACTACTTTTACTATTGCTGCTACTTTCACTACTACTACTACTGCTACTACTACTTCTACTACTACTACTACCACTGATACTACTGCTACTTCTAAAACTGCTGCTGCTACTAATAATACTATTGCTACTACTGCTACTATTACCGCTACTGCTACTGCTACACAGCTACTACTATTACTTATGTTAATACTGCTACTACTACCACTACTTCTACTACTACTACCACTACTACTGCTACTACTACTACGACTACTACTGCTACTACTACTACGACTACTAATGCTACTACTACAACTAATACTACCACTGCTGCTACTGCTACTACTACTGCTACAATTACTTCTAATTCTACTACAACTACTGCTACTACTGCTACCAATACTACTGTTTCTACTACTGTTACTACTACTACTATTGCTACTTTTACTACAACTGCTACTAATACTACTTCTACTACTACTGCTACTACTACTAGTGCTACTTCTACTATTACTGCTGCTACTACTACTACTATTACTATTACTGCTACTTTCACTACTACTACTGCTACTACTACTTCTACTACTACTACTACTACTACTACCACTGCTACTATTGCCACTTCTAAAACTGCTGCTGCTACTACTATTATTGCTACTACTGCTACTGCTATTACTACAACTGCTACTACTACACAGCTACTACTATTACTGATGTCAATACTACTTCTACTACCGCTACTAATACCATTACTGATACTACTACTGCTGCTACTACACTACTTCTACTACTGCTACTACTACTGATACTAATGCTACTATTGCTACTACACTACTACTACTGATACTACTACTACTGCTACTACTACTACTACTACTACTGCTACTATTACTGATACTACTACTGTTATTATTGCTACTACACTACTACTACTGATACTACTACTACTGCTACTACTACTACTACTACTGCTACTATTACTGATACTACTACTGTTATTATTGCTACTACACTACTACTACTGCTACTACTAATACTACTGTCACTACAACTACTAGTGCCACTACAGCTACTACTACTAATGCTACTACAACTACTGCTACCACTACTGCTACTACTAGTGCTACTACTACGACTACTAATGCTACTACTACAGCTAATACTGCTACTACTGCTACTACTACTACTACTGCTACTACTACTACTACGACTACTACTGCTACTACTACAACTAATACTACAACTACTGTTACTACTACTACTACTGCTGCTACTACTACTACGACTACTGCTACTACTACTACGACTACTAATGCTACTACTACAACTAATACTACTACTACTTCTACTACTACTACTACGACTACTGTTACTACTACTTCTACAACTTCTTTGACTAGTGCTACTGCTGCTGCTACTACTACTGCTACTGCCACTACTGCTACTAATACTACTACTGTTACTAATACTATCACTGCTGCTACTGCTACTACTACTACTACTGCTACAATTACTTCTAATTCTACTATAACTAATACTACTGCTACTACTACTTATACTACTACTGTTACTGCTACAACTGTTTCTACTACTGTTACTACTACTACTATTGCTACTTTTACTACAACTGCTACTAATATTATTTCTACTACTACTGTAACTAATACTCTTGTTTTTCTACTAAGACTGCTACTAATACTACTACTGCTCCTTATACTACTACGGCTACTACTGCTTCTAATATATATATATATATATATATATATATATATATATATATATATATATATATATATATATATATATATATATAGATATATAGATATATATACACACATTATGTTTTTAGTTACTAACTTGTTTTAGTTGTGTTTTTGTCATAATAAGAGTTGAAGTAAAATGGAGTTGCTTATTCATGTCCCCCTCTCGTACACACACACACACACACACACACACACACACACACGCGCGCGCTCTAGCGCACACACACAAAAGATATACACACTATGATGAAGAGGTTGTTCCAAGTCACTGACGAGAAGACGGAAATAAGTATTGCTAAAATTGTGAGAGACAGGAAAAAATGTAGGTTTGGCAGGTTCAAATCAACCCCACTATATCACATTTTGTTACATCTTATACAATACTCGAATGTACTGAACAAAACATCTTAGATCGATATGGCACCTGGAATAATGGCCAATACGATTATGTCAAAACGTCATTGAAACGCCAAGACATTTTCCTGTCGGCATGCAGATCTGAGGTATTTTGTCTGGTATAATGTCAAATCATATCAGATGTTCAAAAAATAGAAAAAGAAAAGAAAAAGAAAGGATGAAATGTGAGATATTCCGGCAAATTGGCAGTGGTTCTATAGTGCTTGCTTTTGCAGATCACACAAATCTCATCTTTGTCCGCGTGGGTTTCTGCACGGCCAACTTGGCTATGTGAGAAAAAATATGTAGCCTCCCGTGGGTCGCTGTTTCTTCCATGGGTTTTCCCACGCTCTTCCTCCACCAAATATATTGACCTCTATTGCTGACAAATGGTCCCACAAAACCATCTCTGTCACGCACTTAATTTGCATAATTAATATATGGATCCTTTCTTATTTTATATCAAATAGTTCCAGAGAATCAAGGTAAGCAATACATAACTAAAACAGTTGATATATTATTACAAATGTAATTGCTCCAGTTGGCCCTTACTCTCATTCCTCCACTATCTTATCAACGTCATTACTGTATTTAACCAATCAGAAGTCATCTTGTTATCATTTTAAAAAGAATACATTTCATTTATTGTGAACATTCTTCAACATTTATAGGTGAATATAATCATCAAATGGTGCCAGATTTTGATTTTTGAGAAATTACTGCCGTATTTGATTCATTTATTTTCACGAATTTCTTAACTATATATTAATTTAACTGTATATTTAATGTCTAGGAAGCGTACGTTTTTCCAATCTGATTAAAATCAGATCTCCACTTTACTATATGAAGATCTGACAGCGACCCTTTAAGGGTCATGTTTTGGTGACCTGTGTTATTACCATAATTCTCTAATTTTTTAGTCAATATGATGAAGTCTTATATCTTGGCCTTTGGGAGAATGAACATCATGTCCAAAGAGCATCACTATGTGCCGAAGGATCTGATTAACTTTCCGATTTTTGAAAGTTCCATTGACTAATTCAAAGTCACCAGAACATTACCCCAGAGGGGTCCCTGTCAGATCTTCACATAGGTCAGTGCAGATCTAATATCAGGATCTAAACCACACAGATTTTCTCTCTCTCTCTCTCTCTCTCTCTCTCTATATATATATATATATATATATATATATATATATATATATATATATATATATATATATATATACTGTACAGAAATGCTCACTTATTGATGAATTTATTTTGTGGGCAATAAAAACAAGTGGTTTACACTTGCTATGAGCAAAAACACATGAAAAGGATTATATTTAATTTGCTAATTGTTATTTCTGATACTTTGACCTTCACAAAACTTGTATTTATGAACCTGAGAAGAAATTTTAAATTTGACTTCTTATTCCTAATGTATGTGCCTTGGAACAATGGATGAGGTAAATTCCATAAGTTAAATGTCTTAATCACTCAGCAGAGAGAGAGAGAGAGAGAGAGAGAGAGAGAGAGAGAGAGATATTCATAAGAGTAAGCTAGTTTCTTCACAGTATAATAGAAACCACTAGCCGATTTCTGACTGCAGTTGTAAGATATCTGAGCAGAAAGAAACAGCTACTTTATAAGCATGCAAGTCATTTTAATGTGAGTTATAGGCCCCCAAGTACTATTCCTCAGAGAACACACAAGACTGGGTTTTAGAAATTAAAGCCACACAAGTACCAGTTTGTTACTTTGTGAAAAATGGGGTCTTTATGAGAAAATGAAGACAACTGATGTACCTGTTGGCGATGAGTGGTCAGTGAGCAATCAAATTGTTGTTCCTAAGTCATATATACTGGAAATGCATAGTCTAGCCCATAAAATTGCTGAAGCTGGTCATTTTTAGTGTCAATAAGACGTATCACTTTATCACAAAATCCTAAGTCATTTTTATTTGCCGAAAATTAAAAGCGATGCTTATAAGTACCATAGATCTTGTCACACTTGTCGAATGGTAGGAAATCCCAATCAGGAGATATTTAAGGCACATCTGCAACCTATTCCTGCATTTGACCATTTGACAAGCCATTTAACAGAAAAATGGTAGACTGTCGGTTCTTTACCTAATACCAAGTCAAGCGACCAATACTTGTTGACCATAATGTATGCGTCCTGAAGATTTCTATAGTCTAATCCTTTGAAGAATATTAAAGCAAAAAGTTTAGGCAATGTTTTTAACACTTGTTTGCCTCCCCAAATATGTCCAGCAAATTTTATGTTTGATTTTTTTCAACAACTTATGCATGAATTAATTAGACATCCAACAGTTTAATTTTTCTATCTGTCACCCTGAAAGTAACGGGGCTAGCTCAATTCTCCGAAAACACTTTCACATACCCAGGAAACATAAATACCACTATATTGAATCAAACCTTAAAAAGGACAGTGATCAGTAAAATCCTGCATTGTATAATTTTTGAGTAAGATTAGGAGAGTTTTTTCACCATATTGGTATTTTACACCAAATGAAAGACCCCATGACTACCCTAAAGCAACAAAAGACTGTCCCAAAACACCATCCACTACGCCGGATACATGTAGGCAATTAAATAGAATAAAACCAAATAAAAAGACAGTGATCTGTACAATTCTACCCTGTATAATTATCGAGTAAGATCAGCAGTGTATTCTTTTGTTGATACTTGATGAAGACTGTCCCTAAACACACTCATCAACCCAGGATACATGTATACAATTACAATGACTTAATGAAATATGCAGTTTGGGTGCATTCTCTCTCTCTCTCTTTCTTTCTATCTCTTTCTTTGATCATAGATAATTCACTAAACTACTTTCATATTCCAAAGAGCACACTTAATAAGTCCGAGTCATGCGTTACTACATTCATATTTCAAAAATTCTTTAAAGCCTTTTTTAATATATTTAATGTGACAAAGAGCAGCTGAATAATTAGAACCGAAAGGTGCTATATTTATATTTTTTAAATTTTTGACCAAAATTTATTAATTTTAATTGATTTGATAATGGTAAGAATTACAAGAAATAAAAGTAAAATCTCCTGTAATATCTTTTGTTTCTGTTTATTTCCACTTTTAGAGACAAAAGTTTTAAAGGATGTAAACCAGTTTTAAAGCTGTTTTTTTGTGCTGTTTTTTTTAATAAATAAATTCAAAGGTTGAGGTTCTGTACATTAACAATGCAAATTAAGTATTGGAAAACAACTGAACACTAAATCTAATCTTTCTAATCTCAAGTAAACATTTTTATCATGATATGATCATTATTTTCCACAATTTGATTATTTCGGTTTTTGCGGCAAAATATGTTCCAAAATGAAGATCGTGATAAGAATATGAACACATTTAAGGAATGCTTAATTTTTTAAATGTCATTTTACCTATAAACCTTTTTTATGTGTTATTGATGTTACTCTGAAATATATTTTTTTTGCGGGAGCTTATGTACAAGAGTATCACAGCAGAGGCGTAGCTATGATATTTTGCGCCCGGGGACGAACTATAAAATTGGCGCCCCAGCCCCCTCCCCGTTTAATCACATTTTTGAATATTACCCTTGTTTACTTATTATAATGTAACGTTGTAAGCCTCATTTTGGCGCCCCTGTACCCTGGCGCCCGGGGACATATGTACCCCCCTGCCCCCCCCCCCCCCCCCCCCCCCAGCTACGCCTCTGTATCACAGGAAAAGATAGAAGTCTGTGAGGTGCGTCAAAATGGGTGACGTACAATACAATCCTTATAACAAGGATTCGTCTGATGAAAGCTCGTTAAGAAGAGTACGAGGAAATAAATATCATTGTCATTTCTGATCCTTACTAAAATAACTAATGTTTCCAAAGTAAAGAGATATATCACTAAGAAGTAGATTTCTTAAACGGTGAAGGTAAATACTTAAGTGCGTCAAAACTGGGGTTGAAAAAGATGGACCACCCTGCTGTACTGTATGCGTTTTGGTTTTCGTAACGTGCTAAAAATCACTTAGATCTTCGAGAAATCATTTGGTTTTAGAGACGATTAAAACTTTCTTGCTAACGCACACCTTCAAAAGGAGGACTGAAAGAGATTTCGACACAAAATGAATGTCGTAAAGCTCCGTGGTTAGCATTCATTATTTCTGGTAAAGGAAAAACTTGAGAAATTTAGAGTGCCGTCTGTTGTCATAATGCCATGGTAATCTCTAGTATGCCATTATGACAACAGATGGCGACAGGAGTCGGACAACAAAGACGATACTGATAAAACTTATTATTTATATTGTTGCAAGGCCAAATCTGTAAGAAAACAACAATTGGAACGATGTAATTGTAATGTTTATAAGCAGAATATACAAAACTTGTAATAACTGACATAACGTTTGACATACGACAAACTACAGAATCAATTCACTAGTTGGCAAATCGCAAGATACAATGACGCAGAAGGAAGGTAGATCGAAAAACTTACAAGCAACCATTTACATCTCGGATCAATGAAAAAAAGAAAATATTGCAGGTTTGATTCATAATCATTCAATAGTACTTAATCTGTGACCTCAGAGAAGGTTCAACTTTAGGACTGGAGTATGGGAATACGGAACCATTAAAGCCAAAAAAAAAAGACAACAACAACACACACAAAAACAACATAACCCCCAAAACTAACAAAGCAAAAACATACCTCAAAAATAAATATATAAAAATAAATAAAACACCCCGCTCAATAACTTCAATTCACCTTCTTTACACCTGATCATTTCATTAGGAGCGTACAAATGCGCATACTAATAAATATAAAGGAGTGCAGACAATAATCTGAGTTCACCGATGTGATGTGTTCTGTTAATTTTTACCATGCTATAGAAAAAAAGCAACGAATCTTTAAATCAATGCAAATGCTTACCAGGTAAAGATGGAAGTTTATGTAATACTTGAATACTTTCATTGGCACGAGGGGGAGGTGTAGGCTGCAGAGGATACGGCACCCTTCCTCTTTTAAATGAGTGCTAATGAGATCCGTAAGATAGCAATCTCGTCTTACTTTGGATCTAGTTTCATTTGTTTCTCGTTTTAATTTTATTGTTTCTTGTTTTGTGTCTTCGCCATTTTCCTCAAACAGATTGAATATTTTTATGTTGTTCCGACGCGAAATATTGTTCGTTTTGATTAGCTTGATTCTAACGTTTCTCCCTGTTTTGGTGCTGTTTTCTTTAGAGATTCTTCATGTTTACCTTTTCATTAAGCAAACTGTTTGTCTTCAAGTGTTCTATTTTATTTCTAGTTCCCTGCTTACAATTTTCTCCACTTCATATTTTATCCATGCCTTCATGTCTCTGACTTTTTAATCCAGTGTTCCAGTGATATTTAACCAACTTAGTGCTTGTGTGTTCGTCTGGTGGTGTTTTTGACATGCCCGATTTATTTAAAATATTTCAGGTGTGACTGAAACTACCTCTTTGTTTCCCAACTGCATATGTTGCACTGCATCAGTAAAGAGTGCACGTATTGATTTACAAGCATAACACATTCTAATTATAGAAAAAATATCCTATCAAACGTCGTAAGTAAACACGCACTATACCCATAGGAAAAAGCTAACAAAATTCACCACAGTCTGCGAATGAAATTTACGTTTAACCATATATGGCAGTTTAATGTTGTGTATTTCTTCTCGTCTTACATAAGGAAATATTACGGAGACAAGGACCAAGGTCATCCGGGGATGG
This sequence comes from Sinohyriopsis cumingii, assembly GCA_028554795.2. Lineage (NCBI taxonomy): Eukaryota > Metazoa > Mollusca > Bivalvia > Unionida > Unionidae > Sinohyriopsis > Sinohyriopsis cumingii. The sequence continues at coordinate 50,484,450 of CM068825.1, forward strand.
AATGCAGATCTCATGACACGTGGGAAGAATTTACTCCAATGTGAAGCGTATAGAAATACAACAAAATTACTTTGTACGGGTGATTTTGTTTGACAAAAACACAAACAAAAAATAAACACAACACCCCCAACAAATGAAAACATAAAGGAAGGACATTACGACGTGTGTGTACTAATGCATATGGAATGTGCATGTGTGCATACAGTCTTATTTTTATTATTATTATTATTATTATTATTATTATTATTATTATTATTATTATTATTAATGAATAACTAAAAGTTTTCCGCCTTTTCGAATTATTATCATTTTTAACTGATTCTTTTTGCTACACCAAAGGCAACTCTCTGGTTGCCTTAAGTAGTTTTAGCGTCCTTCTCGGATGCGGAATGTCGCAGGTTCGAAGAATCAGGTGCTAATTCTAGTAATGAGTGTTCCAAACTCAAGACTATTAAAGGACTGAAATTTCATTAATAAAACAATGTCTCCATTTTTTTCCACTTACAACTAGGATAAGCTCTCAAAAGATTCTTTTTCCTAAAACATAACTTACATTATTATCCAATCGTGGTCAGCCAAACCCATATATACTCTATTTTAAGTTCACCCATTTCCAGGCTGGTTCCCATTTTTCCATGCCATTAGTACCGTGTGTCCTATTTTCACCCTTCATTTTCTTGACAGCCCTATGAATAGTAGTTCAATACATAAGTAAGCAATGTGCATAGTTCTGCTTGTCAAAGATTACATTTATGAATATTACATTATATTGCAAGTTCATCTTCACCTAAAGACAAATGGTGCATTTCAGGCAACATTTAAATATTTGAACTGTATTTAAGAAAATCAGAAAAAAATATTAAATAAAGCTGTCTAACAAGAATCATCTTTTCTAGTATTACTAGTTATCGCTCCTTCATTTAATGCTGAAATATGTTACCAGCCTTGTCATGCTATGTAATTAATGAGTACAAGGTCAAGGTGACCATCTGTATGTACATGTATTATTACAGAAAAAGATATTTAAATGACGAAAATTACCTAAAATTACCCCAGAAGACATATAATTTAAAACTAAAGTAAGGCAGACATAAGTCCATGAAAATGCAAAATATGAACTTTCAAAACATTCACTGAAAGAAATTGGTATGATGAAAATTCATGAGAGGTCATCACACTTAAGCATTGTGGAAGATACCTAAGTGATCATATTTGAAGCATTATGTTTCAATACACAACTAGGAAAGATAATATTGCTTACTGTAATTATCCTATAAATGGTAAATTGTATAATTTTTTATAGCTGTATTGCTTAGATATAAACCAAAGTGCAAAAGACTCCACCTAACAGTCAAATCTACACAATATTTCACCATCCCCCTTAGTGGCATCAGTTGATATATCTGAATATGCGTTTAGTATCCCACTGAAAGCCACTCTGTTGTTTTACAAAAAGGTATTAATTTTGCTTGTTATCATCAAATAGAACCACATGACTGCATCTATAGTAAAGTTAATTGTACTTGCATATGTGGAGATATTGTATTGCTGTGGCTGTCTATAGGACTCACGGTACTAATTCAGTTCTCATAGTTAACCTATGCAAACACCATGACATTAAACATTCAAGAACTTAAAATTTCTGAGTGCTCATGATCAAACCTTTAATTATCAGTATAGGTGAAACCTGGATGTCAGCTTTTGTGTTGAGGAAAGGATATGAGCCGCTTTATTTTCTGCATCTGCATGTGTTTGAAACATGTACTTTCAATTCCGCACCAAAGAGTCATGTGCTAATTTTAGCAATGAGTGTTCCAAACTCAAGACTATTAAAGGACTGAAATTCCATCAATAAAACAATGTCTCTATATTTTTAACTTACAACTAGGATAAGCTCTCAAAATATTCTTTTTCATGACACATAACTTACATTATCAACCAATCCTGGTCAGCCAAACCCATATATACTCTATTTTATGTTCACCCATATATATATATATATATATATATATATATATATATATATATATATATATATATATATATATATATATATATATATGGAACAAGCAGTGGTTCAAAGTCAGCATAGATTACATATGGTACCATTGTCATACTACTGAAGTTTTGAAATTTTGATATGTTATTAATTTAGTCGGACAAGATGACGTTAGCACAGTCTTTGCCGTGATCAGTAAGAATCTCTTCGTTAGGAATACCATGCAAGAACTTTCTGCAGTAATATTGTTTGCGATTATGTTTGCTGTACTGGCCACTCAGCAAGTCTTAAATTTTGTTATGCAAACGTATTGGCCGTCTTTGATATCATTATTCCCCCAAAAATGCACCCCTCCCCCGAACAACTCAGAGCAACTACATAGTGGATTATACTTCGATGTACTTCTTACAACGCATCTGAATTCGCCATGCAAAGTCCGAACTCAACCTTTGCGTTTAAATTCATCCATCTTGTCTCTAAGCAAACTGAACATAATTTTGAGTTTACGTTGTTAGCAAAAGCGCGTACTGACTTAAAAAAAAACAACAATTGCCTCGATTTCTGTATCATTTATATTTGCAAACACAACGCTAATATCAACAGAACAAAGAGATTTATGCCACTATGCAGATGCAACTAATCAGACAGAATTTGTCTTTAAATCAGGCCCTGCTAGTGCAGCCAAAACGTCACATGGCGCTAACTTGCGCGTTTTCATAACACACCTTTTGTCATAGCCGGTGTAGGTCCACTCCCTTACGACGAAGCTCATGTTTCTGTTCATTATATATAAGGAATAATATTTATCTAATCGATAATACCTAAGGTCTCTAGCAAAATATATTTTTTATACATGATAAGATATGTCCCGTCGATAAGTTGTTGTCAATGCAGAAGAAAACCTGGCCACGTGACCACCGTTGTTTATATGTAAGCAGAAAAAAACGAGTTGCAAACTTCGTATTTTCCAACCAAAGATTCAACAGCAGCTGGATTTCGGGATTTCCTGCTGGCGATACTGCAGTAAGATCCACGTGACGGTTTGCACTGAGATGTATGAACAATGATACAATAACATCAAGTTAAAGTTATGGTCGCTCTAAAGAGGCGTATGTGATATAAACAAACGTATCTGGTATAGTATATAACTTCATTTGGTTATATATACAACTCAGACGAGAACTAAGCTGCGATTCTTCACGACTACGACGTTCACGATTACGTATTAAAAGCTTACTTGCATTATAATACAAGATCACAACGGTATACTGTTATGTATATCTATATTTTTGTAACTCTTGGTACGCGATTGTGTCTATATTATGTGTAATATTTGTTCATGACTATACAGTTTAGCAATTATCTATATAGAATATATTACATAGCAAATTTTGTACACTTGTATAGATTCTATTGTAGGATATTAAGAGTGCCTGCAGATTAAATCGTGTCTATAAACAGATGTTGTCAAGTTTCTAATAATATACATGTTTTCGAGTTTGGAGTTATCTCTATGTCTAGTATCTAAAGTCTGGTGGTTGCAAGGGTCGCGTGAATAGGTATTGTGAAGTATTAGATTGAGTATTAAGGTCTGTCATTTTAGGTATATTGCCACTGACAGTCCTAAGAGACTTGCGAAGGTGTATATAAGGAGAAAACTGAGCAATCATTTTAATTCCTATATTGGATTCATTCCTATTTCGAATTCTTATTTCAGATGTTAAAATAAGTCTATGCGTTTAATGCTGTGTTTTGATAATTTCAGAGGAGACATTTGTTAAAATTATTCATTGGAATTTTCTAAGTGCTCATTGAACTAAAGTTTTATTCGGGGACTATTGTGAATTATTCAAAGGAGTTCTGGACAATGATATTATGATTCTTACTTTCGAGGATCTGATTCGATTCTTATGTAAATCAATATTACCTTTGATGATTATTTTGGATTCAATTCATAATAGTGTACGTTCCCCTTAAATTTTTGTTTTATAACTTCGATAATTAAATTATCTGTTACACTTTGTAAAACGTGATGGGTTTGCTTATTTATTGGTGCTTTGTTTATGACCACAGAGTTGTATCAATACAAGAAAGTATCATAACAGAAAAAAGTTGGTTCGATTGAACTTGTCGCATGTAGAATTCGCACGATTCAACGAAATCTTTGATAGATCTGTGACACTGAACTTGCCAGGACAACATAAGTTTATTACGTTCGATTACGTCTTCCAGAAATATTCCTCATGTTAAGCATGCAAGACAAGGGTGGTCTGTACAAACCAGAAGCCAGCAAAATGTTTTAGATTGATATAACATAATCATATATCAGAATCTCTGATATCACGCTGCGTATAATGACTATATCTGTCTTCGTCAGCAGAAAGTGACATTACTCGTTGAATGCAGATATTTTTGTCATAGAAATGACGCTGATATTGGTTCGCCGCTGAAGTCTACTATCTTGTCAAAAACAGGAATTGTATTTAATATTTCTGACACAATTCAAGCTTTTTCGGTCCAATTTGCCGTATGACCCTTTTCAAACGTTGTCTTTATTCGACTAAGTCTGACCCGGTCGCCTACATTATGTTTATCCCTAAAGTATAATTCATTTATCATGGTGCCTTTGTTTTATGCACACGCATCGCAAACATTTGAAGGTGTCATCGATATGCTTCTATGTTTCGTAATATTATATGTGTCCACTAGCTGCTGCAGCTCACTTGGATATTGTTTCATTTTATTTTTCATAAGTGTTCTTGCATTACACTCTTTAACGTTCATTTTAAATCTTTCGATGACGATTGCCTTTCCATCATTTAACCTGGACTATTGAAGGATTATGTTTTCCTCAAGACAGTGTTTAAACGTATTATTATAGAAATTACTGGCGTGATGGACCCAAAGTTTTTCTGGTTTGCGTGATAAAAGAAGTTAAAGTACATCTAACCCTGTTTTATTTATAGTAGTAAACTCCATGTGTACTTGTGTCTAAAATATTCTCTCATATCAATAACATTTCCAGATCAAATGTCAATGGCGCCATTAGAGATAACATTGCACTTTGAACAACGTCGTCTTGTTAGCTTATGCTGTTCTTCTGCAAGCACGTCTAATTTATATTTGACGACTTGTGTTGTAGATGTCTTATTTTTACAGCTGTACAAATCATAAGTGAAATTTTTTTTATATCAGTTATCTACTTTTGCATTGCCTATAGATTTTTAAAAGGTTTGGATTGACGTTTGAAACACTTTTCATATTGAGTGTTTAAAAATGTATAGAATCAACCAGTCTAAATTGTGACGGTATTGAATGTCATAATGATCATTAGCTTGCAACAGCCAACATTTTACAGGTAATAAATGCGCTATGCACATATTAACAGGTGCATGAAATGTCATTTTGTATCCGGGTTTAGGGTTATGGATATGTTTGTACTACCTGGACGTGCCTTCTTTATGAAAAAGCACTTATGGGTCTCCCTTTGAGTACTAAAGAATTAACCAGGTATACATGACTTTTTTTTTACAAGTTTTAAGGGAAGCTGTATTTAAGGGAAACTATAAACATTATTTGACGCCTGTTCGGGTCCTTTTATACTGATCATTTTCCTATCCCAGAAAGATCACATTTCCTACTCTTCTGTTCATTGTTCCTTGTTTCATAGATTTTAGTAAAGATATGATTAGAAGGAGATTTTAAAATCGTTGATGATGATTTAGCATACTTGTACACTCATTACATTTCACATGGCTAATAGTACACATTCGGCTTACGACTAGATCATCGTAGATCCCAGCCCCAGTCAAGATTACATTTTTAATCAAGGTAAACCTTCAGCTCAGGCTGCCATCTGTCAATCAACCATCATATAACATAGATCGCAATATACCACTGACCAGTTTATTATTCGAGCCACGCGTGAATCTCTATGCAATTTAATGTGCACAGAATAGCTTACCAGACTAAAAATGTCGCTATTGTAATCGTCGTTATTATCATCGTCTTTATTTTCTCATCTTTGAGATCATTATAAAAAAAGACTATCAATATGTAACATAAATATATATGACGTACCCATGAGACGGAGGGGGGGGGGGCGCTGCGGCTTAGTGGTTAGTGTGCTGGACTTACGACTGAAAGGGTGCGGGTTTGAATTCTACCATTAGAAAGCCTGGGTCAGCTACCGTGTAGTGCTCTTAGACAAAGTACTTTGCTCCGATTGCCTCAACACAGCCTGTTTGTGTTGCGTAAAACACCTCACCAAAACCTATGAGTCTTGTTGCTATCATGTTTAACATTTTTTTTCCGAAGAGCAAAGAAATCTTAAAAAAGCACGTTTTGCGTTTTCCGTAAGGTTAATTGCTCAACTATGTCCACATGATAGCGGCTAAGATTAGAATCTAAAATTTGATCCGCCATGTCTCAGGATTAAACCTTATTTCGGTGTAGAAGAGTTCTGTCTAATCCTGACTTCAGCTTCATGTAAGTCCGACTAATTTAAACTTGCCTGGATTCACGATCATTTCAACTTATGATCCGAGGATTAAGTGGTACTCGTGTGAATATCACTCAATGTACACTACCCATCAGTTGTTATCATACGTACAAGTCATCCACAATGTTTGCTCAATGTACTTACTCTAGAAAGAATGAAAAGCCGCAAAAATAATTTTTCTTTAGGCCACAATGACATGGCCTTTTGATATTTTTACCCCGTACGATTAGATCCAGCTATCCTCAAACTATGGTTAAATTAATTATTCTATAAATAAAGTTATGATGTTCTTCTTTCATTGAGCAGTGACCTACTTTCCGCAAAGTCAAACGTTTCTTCCTTATTCCAAGCACAAGCCATCTATATTATTTGGGTCTATGTATTTGTTGTTGAACTAGTGTCTAGTTTTCATAACAGTGACTTCGACTTTTGACTTTTTAACCGACAATAAAAACGTTTCTACGTTATCCCACGTGCATGGCATACTTATCGTTTGGTTTATTTCTGTCATGTAGACCTAATATCATTGTGTGGAAACCATTATTTCCCTAACTGTAAACTTGACATTTTGACATATTGAGCCCAGATTCCACAGACACTTTTGTTACTATAATAATACAAGCAATCCATAACTCCGAATATTTCATGTACATGATGCAAAACAAATTAAATTGTGCGGAAATTACTTTTTCTTTTTTCAGACAGTGATCTTGAACATTAGCTCCGAATTCCATAGGTGTTTTTCTTACTCAAGAGCAAACCATTCACAACGTTTGATAAACGTTGATGGTGGACGACTTGAGTTATTGTAGAGAAACAAACAGGTACAAGACAGACGGATGGAAGGACAGATTGACATACGGACTACATTACACAATACTTTGTCCCATGGTTGCATATATTTTATTTTATTATAAACTTCATATGGAAGCATACAACAACTTGATTGCATAGTTCTTTCTTTCGGGAAGAGCCCTTGAAAGCACATAAGGGACGACACATCCCATTGTTGACTCGATTTTCTGGACACGCTCCACACATATTTAGTATTCGTTTTAGGTTTTAGAGAAATATTCTATTACCAGTATTTCGAAAAACTGTCTGCGCAGATTTTACCATTTTGTTTTATCTTGATATAGTCGAGGCTGCCACTTAAGGCGACCGTGTCGAAGGTCAAAGATTCAGTTCATTGGGCACCACGGATTTTAAAGGAACCCCGACATATGTCTCTTCTGCTTTGGTCATAGAAATGTCTTGCAGTTCTTTTAGAACTAGGCTTAATAAAGTTAGATCTGGATTTTGATCAGGCTGCTAAAAACGGCCACGTGGACGTTATGCTGATCTGCTTAGGAAAGGATACACACGCAGAATGTTAAGAAGTCTAAGAACCCAAAATACGGTCGATCCATTGGTATGAACACTTTAGGCGGACACGCGGATGCCGTGAAACGTTACAAAGTGCAGGGAGCCTATTAGTACGATTATGCTATGGCAATGGATGCCTCAGATGGTCACACGCATATCATGCCACTATGCAAGGATTGGGGTAGTACCAAATAAGACTGAGCATTAAAAAAAATGCCTTTAAAATATGTAGTCAGGAAATCATCCAAATCTGCACGGATTGAAGATTCACGATACACGGGTAATAGCGGTGAAAAACGGCCGAGTCGGCTGGAGATCCCGGTTTTCGGTTTCCGCATAGCGCACAATGGAACATAACCTATCAAAGTCGCTTGTGAGCTGCATGCGCGATGACTAGCTTTGTCCCGCGAGCTTCAAACGTACTTACAATACGGCGGCGATGTCTGCTAACGGTTTCGCAAGCACAAGATATGTTTTGTTCTTCGGACGAAAAATAGGAACATATAAAGGTTTTACACCGAGAGACCGTTGTTCAGCTTATGCGCAAAGAAAATCCTCAATCTTGCAGATTTTGATTTTGGCAGCAAATTATGCGGTTCATCGACCGCTGGACAAAGCTCAATTGTAATTCTTCTACAAACAGCGTGACTTGAAAGTTGAATTGTTCTCAGGGAGGTGTAATCTAGCTGGGTGTGATACTGATGTCTCGTCTGTCGCTTTAGCTTAGTGGTAAAACGGACTCTGATGTAAGAGAAACTGTCAGTTGATTAATATG
>CM068825.1:50498089-50513089 GCA_028554795.2 Sinohyriopsis cumingii
AAAGACAGTGTTACGACGACGCTAAATAAGCAGGGCAGGTTTTCGTCATTTACTGTATTAAACAGAAACAATACCCAGATTATGTAACTTATTATGAGGTATTACCATCAGTCGTACGCCGCTTTAAATGTATCAGGTATGAAAGATGGTGGAATGTGTGTGGGTGGCAGATATGGGGCGAATTTTGTTTCACGTGTCTCTTGCTGAAACGTTCACTGAAAGAAAACCACGAAATGCAGTTGGAAAGTAGGGGCTCTGGGATGGCGCCATCAAATACTTTGACCAGTGAGTTCTTCAGTCAGTCCTCTTGACTATCAATGAATCCGCGTAACCGACTCATTTTAATAATAAAATTTTGATTAGATTCTATTAATAAACTTTACAGAAACAAAAACATCATTTCTCTGGCTCACAGTCAGTGAGCAGCCGGTTTGAATCAAGGTTAGACTAGCGCTCATGCTCATATGCTGCTGTGGTGTTTGCCCGAGGAGAAATCATTCCACTCATTGCCTTAGTACTTAATAGTCTAGCATATGCCAATGTGCCCTTAGTGAACTGTATGCATTATCTAAGCATATGCTTCTACACATTGCACCCATATGCTGCAGCGAACCGCGGTGGTTCAGGGGTTAGCATGCTGGACTCACGACCGAAAGGTGCGGGTTTGAATCCTACCATTGGACCAGACTGAGTCGGCAACCATGGTTTGTCTTTGGCCAAGGCACTTCACTAAAATTGGTGTGGCGCTAAATAACGTACTTGTGCTGATGTGTCGTAAAGAACCATACTAAATTAAATACCACACTGGAAATGTAAGTTTCAAAATGGTCACTATACAGTGGTCAAATTTTGTTCGAAATGTTTATCGTGAGTTTTCAACTGTGCCAATAGTTTTATATCGTAAGCGATGATGTATGTGATGCGTGCAAAACCCCGCCATACCTGGCTCAGTATTGTTGTCTTATTTTTGAGCTATCCTATTACACCCTCGATAGGTAAAACAAGTCTGCACACCATTTGAAAATCACACAATTCCAATTCATACCACCGCCATATCAAATATCCATAAAGAGCAGACATTGGCCTCACATCACGTGATAAACAGACAAGGTGCTATTTAATACAGCGAATGCGTTTTCCTTTACTTGATTAGCGTATTCGTTTAAATGATGCTGTCATGTAGGTATACAAACAAGCATAAAGTACATATTAATTATTGTATGAAAACCTCATAACATCTACATATACTTACATCTTTAATGTAAACTCTTCCACGTCACCGTTAATTTCCCATCAAACCCTGAGCGAATGGTATAGGAGGACACGCCCACGTCTCACCGTATATAAAACACCAGGCAAGGCCGAAGTTGTCGCTGTTCTGTTCAACCTCTAGGCATCAGCTGCTGACTTTTAAAGGTGGTTTGGTCGCTAACAAAGACAAATGTCTCGTCACAAGAAGCCGGTAAGTTTCCATATGTTTATCTTACGTACACATGTGTATGTGTGTGTATGGATGCATGTATGTATGTATGTATGTATGCATGTATGTGTAAAGTGTCGAACTTTGATTTGTATTGAATCTTAAAGTTAATCGCATTGAGCGTTAAAATTTTATTACATTTAAGCCAGAAAAGTCTTTTTGAAGGGTTACTTCGACCTTTCTTCTTCTCCCTCCATGTCAGTGGTAAAATTTGAAAGGCTAGAACTTATGACTCAGTAAGATTGATCAAGGCATTGCTACGCTGTCCTGAGAAAGTAAACATTTGAGCTACCAACCATAACCGCTTGATAGGAACCCATGTCAAATTATCATTTTCAAAGGGAAATTGATATGCCCCGTACCCCACAGATCATATGCTGTCTAAAATCTGACTGAAGAAATGATTATTTTGGGATAATTTAGGAAACGTTGCCTACGATTGGCCAGAATAAATTAAGACGTACACTTTGAAAGCAATGTAAATTTCAACTGACGACCTTATGCGAAATTTTTAAGTCTTAAATGTCATGAGAGAGGAAGTGGCTCCAATGACGCCTAAAAATAATAGTGCTTTCCTCGTTAAACAAGGAAACGGTACCAGGTGGATGTCTTGTAATAAAAGACAGGGTTTAGTGCTAGGACGCACAATCTCTGAAAGAGAACAACATTAAGATTTCTGGGGAGAGACGAGACAATCCGAAGACGTAAGTCCGAAAAAAGAAGTGACGAGTTCAGAATAAAGGACTATGACGTCCAGGAAGGGGTGAAGCATAGAGAATAGGAAGGCTAGAGGAAACAGGAAGACGTTGATACACTGTCAAGGGAGGAAGGTGATGCAATCAGTTGTTAACATTGCGCTATTTTCACCACTCGTTAGTATGATGAAATAAATCCAAATTGAACACTGCCATTAAATTATGTTGACATAATTTAGATTGAATTGGAATCGCCTTTATTAATTTGTTTTAATTAAATTTTTCTTGTCTAAGGGGACTCGTATTGCGTTATTTCTTCCCAATATTCTTGCTCAGTTCTCTGTTGAAATTCTATCGTCCACTCCCACCGGGCTATAATATAGAGGGAGGTCATCCCCTAGATAACGGCAGCGAAATCCAATTAACCACCCCTCTTACTATGAGGGTAACGTTACAGTATGTATGTATGTATGTATGTATGTATGTATGTATGTATGTATGTGTGTATATATGTATGTATGTCTGTATGTATGTATGTATGTATGTATGTATGTATGTATGTATGTATGTGTGCATGTATGTATGTATGCGTGTATTCTTTTATATGTGGGTGTTATGTACATTTGATTTTATTTATATTTGATTCAATTTAAATTTATTCCATTACATGCTATTGTAATGTAAATTTATTTACTGGCTTTGATATTATTCAGTTCTGAATGCTTTTGTTTGACGTAAACAACGTTATAGAGACATTTGTATCTAATGATGAATTAGTTTCTGACATTGATTCAGAATCAGTGATAGTTTGTGGTAAAGAACTTTTTTTAATTTTTATAAAAGTCTTTCTCAGTGTAAGATTTATAAAGTTGGATCGAGGCCATACTTGGAGTACGTGACAAATAACACGTATCAATTAGGTTTTTCCAGAGGATTGATCCACATCCGGGCATGTTTTGCGTTGTAGCTAGATTTATTACTGATGTTTTGAGAAATAATGATTATACTTGCCTTGACAGTGGAGACGTCCACGTGGTTTATATTGTTACCAGTTTTGAGGCTAATTATTTTTTTATTTTTTATTAAAGAAAAGTGATTCTTTTCCCTGGAAATACAAGTGCTCCAAATTAATTCTTGGACAAAGACATTTATCGAAATGTATGCATAATTCAAATTGGAATATTATTTTCTGTGATTCAACAAAGAACTGTTGACATATCAGTACGACGCTGACCACAGCAAACGTCATTGCCTTCCATTTTGGATTTCATAAGTGATTCGAACTCAGTTTCATTAGGACTTTTTATTACTAGGACCTCTATTTATTAATTATTGCATTAATTTGGATTTTATTAGTAAAACCGTAAGTTCTTTTTCTCATTTTTACATTGTTTTTCTAGGGAAATAAATTTTTTGTTGTTCAGTTTTATAAAGCTTGTTGTCTCCACTTTTTTCTTGTCACGTTTTGTATGAGCCTAAACACGTAACAGCGGGTACGTGTGTGTGTGTGTGTGTGTTATTCCCAATGCATTTACTCATAGACCTACCATTCACGAATGACTTGTATCTATAGCTGTTAACGGCCAATTTAAATTCTATGATTCTGCGTGTCATTTTGTGATGTGGTATAAACTATTCTTATTAGATGCTCGTTCTGTATTTTAGATATTGCACTCGTGCGCATTTCATATTGCATTCATAAAGGAACTACTTTCCATTGTAAACAAACAATGGACGCAGACGCCAGCACTTTTGATTTTTAAACAAATCATTTACACTCACATAGTAGGCGCTTTACGGTTTGGCTGATTGAGTTTGTTTCTGAATGAACCAAAGCAGATGTTTCGTGGACTGCCACATACCAGCTGATTTGCCACATTCCGCGTTAACACTTTTGGTACGATGTTTTGGATTTAGGCGGGCGATAGACGCCAGATTTCATAAAATCTCTGGGTCCCTACAATTAACATGCAAGTGACAAGGCGTAAACTGTCTTCTTTAGCTGGTAATAAGAATGGCAAAAATATACTTACAGTCTTACATCCTGAATTTCCTCAAAATGTACTTTCTTAATTATGCAAATCCGAATTACATGAGCCATGTCATGGGTTATCAAGCGTGATTACACATTTTCGAAATTGTACTGTAGTTCTGACTATATTCCAAGTGCAATTACATCCTCCTTGCTTCACTCAAAATGCAATACATATTATATTCCATGGCGTCTTTTTGATAATTGCAATTGAAAGATTTTATATTTTTCCCGCATTATGATTTCAAAATTCAATGACAGAATAAAAGTACACTTGCAGATGTCAACATGCGTCTTCGTTGCCGCAGAAACCCGATGTACTTCATGCAGAATTGGCGCAGAAACATCCAGTCCATAATCACGAAATTTCGTAGTAACGACAAAAATACACAAATCTATTTATTCCAAATCAAATGGAAAAGTCGTTGCAATGCGCATTCATACACAATATGACTTCAAATTTCAGTTTTAAGTAGACCAAAACGCCATTTTCTTTCGAAAGTAATGACTAGCGCGCGACTACGTTCAAAGTTATCTGGGCGGAGTTATGTGCGCATTAATAATGTTGTTGTTGTGTAATGATGAATCTGCGCTTGTGTATTTAGTTAAGAATACGGCATACATGCATTTACTTTGTTTCGTGTGGTGTATTTTTGTTTACATAATTAAACCTTAGGTAGAACACGAAAATGAGCATATAATAAAAAGGTTACTGCATTTGTATGGGAAAATATGAACACGTTTTGGTGGATGGATATACTGCACTCCCAGGGTCGTACAGTATTTCCCATGCAAATACAGTAACCTAATAATACTCCCTGAGGCTGATATATATATATATATATATATATATATATATATATATATATATATATATATATATATATATAGAGAGAGAGAGAGAGAGAGAGAGAGAGAGAGAGAGAGAGAGATCAGAATATTTTGCAAGCAGAATTCACAAGCTGTCAGATTGTAGTCATTTTGTTTGTCAGTTAAATGTGTGGATTGCGGTTGTTTGAAAATTAAATGTTTGAATTAACTGGGGCAGAAAATCAGCTAATCCTTGCACTAAAATATGCTGTAGAACCAACTCCAATAAATGACGTGCGAATCAAGATACACACTGCGCCTGGTGAATACAAATAAATTCACATTCAATCACCCCTGGGTAAACTAACCCCCGTGTCAGATATGTACTTACATATGCACTTGTTTAAAAGACATTTGCTCTTGAAAAAGGGCAAGAAAATATGTAAATACCTTTGATCAGTTATGTTACGCCTATCCAAACATCCATACATTTTCTTATTCAGACAGTTCCATTTCACAAGCATTTATCTCTGTGTGGAATCGACAACATCATTATCAAGGGGAAGGTTATCCATGGAGGCGATAGGTAAGAACGAAGAAGCCATTTGAAGGCATTTGCACATTTCTGCTGATCATGTTCAGCATTTCATCTGACTTGAATTCGTTTTCATAAAATTAGGAAGCCAAATCTTGATTCATATATGGTTTTTAATACACTTGGATCTAATTAAGTGAGATAAGATTTGACAGCTGTTAGTTTTTCTTCTTCTTCTTCATAATCATCATAATCATTTTGTTGTTAGTGCATTATTGCTATTATTATTATTATTATTATTATTATTATTATTATTATTATTATTATCCTTTCTTTGTATCTACAGATTCAACATTTGGTTACAAAAAGGATGTGGGTCCGATCCACATCATGTGGCACTGGTGTTTGATGCCCGTTTTAGCTTTGGCTCGGACAAAAATCTTATCGTCTGCAACGATCGAAATGGTGGTAAATGGGGATCTGAAGAAAGAAACGCCAAGGCTTTTCCATTCGCTTACGGAGAAAAGTTTAAGATGACGATAGAGCTTCACAAGGATGAATATAAGGTACTTGAAAGGCAGCTTGGTTTGTGTTTTGTATTCATTCGCAGCTACTTTGGAATTTAGCGAGAATCCGATAGAGCAACACCTGTCAACAAAAATTCCTGAATGCTCAACTCTTTTAAGCAAAGGCTTATTGTAAACATTTTTTAAGTTCCTCAGCATATAGCCAAGGAACAACGAACATTTAAAGTGGCTTCGATTGTTTTTATTTTGTGTCTCAATGCAACACGCGAAGACCTATCAAATATTGCATACCCAACGTAACTTGGTTCACTGTGATGAAGTATTTGTAAGTCACGTATGTTTGACTACGCCACTATTGGCGGCGGAATTCAGAGTTTTGTCTAGTGTGTTTATAAAAAAATTAATTTATTATTTATGTTTCAGATTCGGGTCGGCGAACATCAGATCAAAGAATTTCACCATAGGATGCCCATACACGATGTGGATACTTTGAGAGTTGATGGAAATGTGGAGCTGGAAGAAGTTAAAATTGAAACAATATTGGATTAACCAAAGATTATCGAATATGATCTTCGAAATAAGAAAACCCACACAATGAATAAGTGCAAAAATGGGAAACAATTTTGAATTCCTCATGGAGTTGAAATGTCTTTTATATTGTGACTGAACTGAAAAGATATAATACGGTTTTTGTATATTCTGCTTAAAATGTATTCGCAGTAGTTTGAAAATTAGAACAAATTGCAAAAATTTTCCAACTGAAAATGTGATCTCGCATAAAAGCAATAAAAGTATACATATTAAATTCATGAATTGTTTGAATGTCATACCAATCTACCTTGTGCCTTCATCTTTGTTCAAAGTTCGCTGTTAACTCGGAATACACGGTGTCTACACAAAAAAAAAGCTGTACTTGTTCAAAACTAACAGTAATGTACACAGACCTTTAAGATATTATTGCATCATCACTCGTTGAATTCAAAGGTTCACAGTAGATTTTCACAATTCTTTTTCCATAAAATATTTATTGGTAATTGAATAAAAAAATATTGAATTCCTCTCTGCTTTTTGCAAGATATATATGAATGTGATGCTGCTCTATCCAGCAGTGCATGATGTTTGAGGACGTAAATAATACGCCGAACAGCAATTACTCATTCGTAAAATTGCCCAAAGATTATATATATATATATATATATATATATATATATATATATATATATATATATATATATATATATATATTAAAAATAACATAACATTTAAAGTGTTGGTATAAAGCAATTTGATGATATACCAATACTATTGGTATATCATCTGTGGTCCATCCATGGGGCCATTGTGCAAGAATGCCTCACATGGAAGAAAACAAGCATAGACATATCATTCACTTTCAATCCAATTTTTAAATTGATCAAGGAACATCGCCGAGTACTAGTAATACTGAAAATCGTCTTTTGCTTCGATCTACCATCACACGCGTCTGTGTCAAAAGCGAGATTTGATTTATCTTTTAATTGAACCATTCTTTATATATTATTGAATTTATATAATACCTTTTGCTTGACGGCTTTGCCATCCTCAACCATAATCCACTTACAATCATCAAATTCGCAATAGCAGATTCCGCGATTCGTTGTTCAGCAGCTTCCGAATCTGACAGATGTTTAGGAGCGGCACCATTAATAATTGTACCAACTACGATCTGCATTGTTTATGTCGATGGTAACGTAATTGGAACCTTTGATTCAACTTTTGATGACGCTACTCGTTGTAGTCGACCTCCAATCGATTGAACTGCTTGCTGTCCATGATTTTTCAACCTATCATCAGTAACATTTGTGATGCTATTAACGACTCCAAATGCAATAGTTTAGCAATTAGTGCATCGCGTAATGATAAGGCCGTATTCACCTTCGGCGCACCTGTGATCAATCGACAAAAAAACTTCACAGAGGTCATTCCGTATTACGTCGCATAAACGGGTTGTCGATGATCATCTTCAGTGTCATCAGACAAGCCTAAAACTGATCTTACTGACGACCGTTTGATGTCAGTCGCGTATAGTGCTGCAAGTGTCGATGGTGTACTAGAAGACATTTAATCAGGTTAAATACTGATCAGACCACGATTATTGCAAGCGAATCCTGGTAAAGAATTTCTTGCATCGGTTGCTGCGCTGATAAGAAAACATAATGGGCATGTTAATATATATCGTGTCCAAGACATTATGGAACGATTTAATCGTACACTTGCCCAATGATTATTTGGACATCAGTGCGCGCTAGGATTATTAATGAGGCCTCTGCGATCTCACGAATGGGTAACACGGCTTCTGTTAGTCATACAGGCACTAAATAATTAAAGCGTACGTGTAATTGGTTTAAAACAAGCTAATGCGATTCAACAAAAGACGTTACGATTGGAAAACCTAAATAATTCTCTCGATGAAAAACTTAGAGAAGAGTGAACAGGCTTTTGGAAAGCAACTCCTGCACAGACCACACTGATGCAGTTTTTTTTTATATATACCTGAAACATCTCTGAAATGGCAATCACCGCTGTATGTGAACTTTGTGGCCATAGAGAGGGCCTATGATTGCGTGGGCATGGAAGAGCAGGGAAGTACTCTGGAAGCTGATGTACCATTTCGGAATACCAAGGAAGTTTATATCTTTAATACAGCAGTTATACAACATTTCTACTTGTCAAGTAATCCACAACTGGAAACTCTCAAAACCCTTCCAGGTCAAGTCGCCAATGACCCCCTTGATGGTGATAGACCAGCTAATGAAGTCAACAACTAAGTACAAGCATGGAATACAGTGGAATTTCACAACATCGATAGAAGACATGTACTTTGCAGATGACACATGCCACCTGTCCCACACACACTAGCACACATGCAGTCAAAGAGCAGCTGACTGACACAAGACTCAGAACAGAATGGAATTTGCATACAAGCAGAGAAAACAAAATCAATAAAAATCAACAATAAGCAGCATACCAAACTACAAATTAATAAAGTGATAATGTCTCAGCCAATGGAGGGCAGAGAAAGACATTAGGAACCCAATTGGGAAAGCCAGACACGCATTTAATACCCCGAAAGAAGCATGTCATTCATCATGATTCACTAAGAAGAATAAGGTCCGACAGTTCAACACAAATGCCTTTCTGCTCTATGTCTCTGAGAACTGAATGTTTATGACAACATCCAACAAACTGCAATCGATTGTTAATAGCTGTCTCAGCTTCCACCCCAGCATCTAATTGCCAGAGAGAATCCATAACACTGATTTATGGATATCTACCGGCCTTCTACCAACTCACCAAGAAATCTCCAGAAGGAAATGGGATGGAATGGGACATACACCGAGAAAGCCGCCAAATAGCATCACAAGGCACGCCCTATAATATAACCATCAAGGCAAGAGAAAGTTTGGCAGACCAAGGAAAATCTGGCGCCGGTCTGTCGATGAAGAGATCGAGGTTGTCCGAGCAACATGTGCTAAACTGAAGAGAACCATTCAGAACCAGACCCGCTGACAATCAAGACTCTATACCCCCACGGGAGAGGTGATGCATAATAATAATCATTGAACGTTGAGTCAAGTGATCTAGTGACAATGAAATTCAGTTTCTAGAAATGGTAGAAGGAATGGAGAAAAGCTTGACCAGAAGTTTGCAATTTCAGATGCCCGTTTATTTAATGTACATAATTTGCCAAAGGAGTTATAGGTATACAGTGTGTTTCCTCATATTCAGAATACGAGGAAGTAATTAAATGGTTTCTGTGCTTCTTTTCATAATTAGCTTACATTTGTTCGCTCTTCACATGTGACCGGCATGATGGTTTCCCAATCATATTTATTTTGGAATGCATGAGCTAGCTTTAGATTCTCAAAATTATTTCGTGCTCATTAGTCAACATATCACATAGAACAGTTGAAAAAAGTTCAGTTGCAATCACAGATGAAGCAAGCTGTAAAACAGTTTAACATCTGCACAAGTTCATTACGTCAAAAGCGATGGTTAGGCTTTGAAAAATGTCAATTAATGTTATGTCAGTAGGTGTTATTTTAGCTAATACTTTCCCACAATGATAGAACATTCTTTGCTCCAGATGTCAATTTCTAATAATGACGTCATTAAAGTTTGAGAACTGTTTGCAAGAGACAAAATATAGATTTTTTGTTATGTTCCTACCTTTTCAGTGTATTTTGATCTACCATAATTTAATTTCATGACATTTCCATGTTGGTCCTCCAAAAAACTCGAGGATGTAAAAGATAAAGGTCCAAGGGACACCCAGTTTGAAACCCAAGGAAAACGCTTCCCAGTGAGCACAAGAGAATAGATGATACCTTGCCCAGAAACACGCCACATCATCTGATTCAAAGGGGTAAAGACGGGTTATTTGACATAGGAATACTCAAGCACGGATGGATTGATTGGTGCATAACAGTTAGTACGATGTGAAATATTACAATTGGGTGTGGAGATCAAGGACTCTATACCGATCAGAAATCCACCAGAGCAGCTGACCTAACTTGGCATACATTAAGAAAGAGTTCTCAAAAGCACACATCCACACGAACCATTTATTTTGTAGTACCCTAACCATTACATCACTGACTGATGCTCCCACATTCTGCATGTACAATGGCAATTGGTACATAATGTTGTGAAACATTTTTATTGGATAGTACTACTGTAACAAGATAACCGGGTGGGATTTCCGGATTCACAACAAAACACTTTTGACGACGATTTAAATACAATGTTTAATAATGAATTATTTGAATGAGCAATTAATTATGAATATGTGCGTGTATATATAATCCAAATATTGGATTTAGTTAACATAAGAACGCACAGACTTAATAATGAAAAATACAAATAAATTACTTTACAAAATACAAAGACAATGGGTGAATGGTTCACAACGATTTCTCAATGAAAAGATGGATATAGTTTACTCAGCTAGTAAGCAATGTAGAATTTTACTCATGTAGGTAGTAAAATGCATTCACTCAGGTAGTGAAATTATTGTGACTAAAAGGGACAGATATACAACTTATCTTTACAGTCCCGAAAGATACAATGGGTTTTAGGAACCCCAAAATTAGCCAACGGCTTATTGAATATATGTAAGGAGATACACTCCGTCATCAGCTCCACGGCTGCTACAGTTCATCTTCACGGCTGCTACGGTTAATTCCTGTGGTTGACTTTACAGCTTGCACCATGTCGACCCCGATCACTCTGATCACTCTAGATACTCTAGACACCCTAGATGCTAAGGACATTCTAGACCGCTCTACACAGCTCTACACACTCCAGACACTCCGAACACTCCGACCAGCTCAAGAGCTGAAGACATGCAAGTCCTGATAGTAGACCGCTGACTGACAAGACTATCCGTAATGTAAAGATTTTTACCTACGGTGAGGTATTTCTTCACAGATATCGTCTGTGAACTGAAGGCATTCGATTCTTCCCATCGAAAGCACTTCGCACGTGCGGCATAGGATGAACCGAACTCACTATTTCGAAATACAACGCAATATACATAAATCACATCGGGTACCGTTGTACACAAGAAACGAAACTCGAGTACATGTATTTAATAAATTAAAGAATTTATACAATTCCGTGACAACTACTTTTCAAATATATTTCCCAAACTCTTTCCAAATACAGGTGGCTGATAAAGAAAGCTGGTAATGTAACCGCAATATGGATTTCAAGAGACCCCATTCAAGTCTAGTATTACCAAAGAGGAATAATGTTTTTCAAAGTAAAAACTCTGCAACATGTGTGGCACACCATACATTTGGAGGGAGCATATAGTTCAGTGCTTGTTCTATCGCATACCTATCCATTTATCCTTAAGGGGTGCATCAGATTTAGATTTGCTGGTTTTATCGCCTGCCCATAAATCTATCCGTAATGTGTAAATTAAATGGGGCATTTAAGCCACTTTATATTTTTGACGTGATACATTGAAACATAAATGATCGGGAGAACAAAATCCTTGCCTATCAAAACATTTGTAATCTGACTTATTCTCTAGTGTATCACCACCAAAACTAACATATCAAATTCAGATTTATTCAACCAAGCGACACATACTGATGGATTAAAATCCTTAGTTTTGTAGTTATACGTGGAGTATTCTTGTTTAAACGTAACTTGATTTATTTTCAATAGAGGAAGAATAAAAAACCGACTCAACAGACTGAAAATCTATTCAATAATAAGTTCTTCTCTTTTTGATAATGAATGTAAATTTTGTGACGTTTTCCTGTATTGTCTTTCCTGTGAGAAAGGTTCTAGATATCGAAAGACCAATGGCCTTAAATACGTGTCTTTTATGTGAAATAAAACTAGCAGTCCAGTGTTTGGAGTACTGAAGACCCAAACTCGGAGTCCAGAACCAGAAACCAGGTGTCCAGGAAATAAAAACTTTCACTTCTGATAGTCTTGAACCTAGAAATGTAAACATGCGAAATTAAGCACATTAGAATTAACAAAATTAGCCACAAATTTCAAGTAGTTTGTGAAACTAGTAATTCATTGTGAACTTACATATAAATTACAATGTTATTGCGAAGCCTCTGGTGGCCCAATGGTCTAAAGCACTCGCATTTACCGATTACAGCCATTTCACCTCTGTCCAAAAGGGTTCGAGTCTTAGGCTCGGCTAATGTGGGTATGTGAAAGGCTTGCCAGTAGCTTCTCTTGGGTCGGTGGTTCTAACCTGGGATTACCCGAGTTATTCCTCCACCAGTTATACTGGCCGCCATGAATAAGCTATCTTGCGCTGAGAAATCTGCGTTAAACCACAACCAAGAACAACAACACATTTTTATAGTAAATCATGTTCCCTTCAGATTCATCGGGTCATTTTGTTAGGAAACAATTTACATGAAACAAAGACACGACTTAGTACAGTGCAGCAAATTAGAGAAGCGAGCTTAAACGTTCTCGAGATTTACGGATCATTTTTTTTCAAGCCGTACGTCACAAGAGAAAACAGATTACAGACAAGAAATTCGCAGATCTAGAGTCTCTGTTGTTTTAGAACAGAAAGAATAGAAGGAAGAAAGAAAGGAGGGAAGAACGTTAAGATGAAGATAATGAAAGAAGTACAACTAAAATTCCTATACAAAGGAGTTCACGCCCACATTGTACATCAAAATAGAGTAAATTATGTACACAGTGGCGATGTTAAAATGTTTACATAGATTCTACCGCAAAAGAATGTTCATTTATTCAATCTTGGCCTAGATACAGAAATCAAAAGCAATATAAAGATGAACTGGTTTATATTCGGTGTGTTTTAAATCTGTTATTGAAGCTTTCTTGGCACTGACTTAGTGAGTTATTCCAAAAATAATTCATTAGGTTCGGTGCTACATTTTGTCACTACGCTATTTCGGTCCTTTCCATGTAGTGTGCTTATATTCAATTCTGTCGTTTCTATTTTTATGGCTACTCTCTACATTGAAAACTGAAAACAACCTACCAGTCTCACAACAATCTACTATGTTCACATCCGCTCCATTTTGCAAACAAACAAACATATACACTATGCTGACGCACATCATAAAGGTTTCAGAGTGCCCGGGAATAATATAAGGACAGCCTTGAAAGTTGATCATGACTATTCAACATGTAAGGTAATTTGTAATTGGGCATACATTCAACCTATAAAAACAACTTTCAAAACTTGTTTTGATGCACCTGTTTGTCCTCGATATTTCTTGAATGGTAATCTGATCGCATGTGTTTGGAGACATACAATTCTGCCTTAACTATTCATCTTTTTTTTTTAGCAGACTATAAAAATCAGAAAGTTATCGCAATATAACAAATACGTAAAAGTTTTCAAATGTTACTTTCAAAGAATTGTTTAAATGTGACAATGATAATGTCGTCTTATATTATAACAGCCATTGAATCTTCAAAATGTTGTCTCTAGTCAGTATGAGACCAGACATAACACTAGCTAGCACTATTACGCATACGTGAGTGTATCGATGATGAACTACTTGAAAATATTATAGCAGTTGTAAGTAGGGAACAATCATGGCCAATACCTCATTTGCTAAATTCTTTGCTGTCTCGAAGATACAGATTATCAAACAGAATGAATCAAACGTTTGACGTATTGAAGAACATCGAAATACACGATCGGAAAAATAAGTTTTTAAAAAAAATGTATTTATTGAACTTAGAATGTGCTTTAGTGATGGTTTTAGGAAGGGATGTTATATAGGAGACTGTGCACATTTTCTAATTTGTAGAAAATTATTTAATTTCCATATACCTTACATTGTTCTTGCTTTTGCAAGGAATATAATGATACTCTCTCCTTGTCCGTTTGTCCTTTACCACATCTCCTCAACCAATAGGTGGAAATTTACAAAGCTTCGCACTTAGCTTCCCTTGGAATAACCAGCTGCAAGGGGATGGGGGTGTCGTCCGTTGTTTAGAGCAATTAATTCCCTGTAAAGAAACTGAAATTTTTTTAATTACACAAGCATTTTCAAATCTTTTTCTGACCAAACGTCATATATAATAGTTAGGTGAAAATGTCCATGCAAATATTGAATTTGTTTTTCAGAAAAACTAATTTTAAATTTAATGTGATACGAAACCTGGCGATGCTAAATTTAATGTTAACGTGATATGAAAACTGGCAATACCGAATTCAGTGTTCATATGATATGAAAACTGGACATACTGAAGTCAATGCGAATATTATATGAAACCTGGCAATACCGAATTCAATGTTGATGTGATATGAAAGCTAGCCATAGTGAAGCCAGTGTAAACGAAATATGAAAACTGGCCATTCTGAATATATTGCTAATGTGATATGAAAACTAGCCATACAGAAATCAGCGTTG
>CM068825.1:52944103-53104103 GCA_028554795.2 Sinohyriopsis cumingii
TGATGCGAACGGAGGATTCGGAGGGTCTGGATTTGGGGCAGCGGCTGGGGGCGGTGATTCTAGCGGTGGGTTTGGTGGAGCAGGCTTTGGTGGATCGGGAGGTGCCACTGGAGGATTCGGTGGGTCTGGTGGCAGTGATGCAAACGGAGGATTCGGAGGGTCTGGATTTGGGACAGCGGCCGGGGGAGGTGATTCGAGTGGTGGGTTTGGAGGAGCAGGATTTGGTGGATCGGGAGGTGCCACTGGAGGATTTGGTGGATCTGGAGGAGCTGATCCGAATGCTGGCTTCGGTGGATCGGGAGGTGCAACTGGAGGATTTGGTGGATCCGGAGGTGCAACTGGGGGTTTTGGTGGGTCTAGTGCAGGTGGTAGCACAGGCACAGGCAGTGCTAATGGAGGTTTTGGGGGAAACTTTGATCCAAACGCCATGACTGGCAGCTTCGGCGGCACCGGAGGGGCAACCGGTGGCGGTGGCACGAGCGGTGGTACTGGTGGTGCCAGTGGGGGTTTCGGGGGAAACTTTGATCCTAATGCATTTGGAGGGAAATAGTCACAAATAAAGCTAATTGGTCACGAAATTTGTTCTTTATTTTATTTTATTTATATTTTTTGATTAACTTAATTACATTTTTAAATTAAAACTTGGTACACACAGGCTGGTAAAGGATATAATTACAGCTTAGATCATTAGACTATTTCAGTATAGAGTATTTCACAACTAAAAAATGGAGACAAAAATCTCTTGGTCGACATATTTTCAAAAATTGTATCATCAAGTTCAAATCTGATATATAAATCTTGTACAATTAATTTAGTCCCTAAGATACGCCATATAAAATGTGCATATGTTTAAAGCGGGTTTGCAGAGATCGTTATTCTTTTTGTCTTGTTGCTGGGTTTTTTGCGCCACTTTTAATGCAGTATGGGCTATATGATGTCGAGAAAATGGGAGCCACGTTCTTTTCCTAAGGACTGAGGCTAGAGTAGATGGCTGTCTATGACACATATTAAGATAATTTTGTATCGGGATATTGGACAATAATAATAATAATAATAATAATAATACTGTTTATTTGTAATACAGGTCGCAGGCCCATGATACATACCCATACATGAAAGCAATCATTATTGCATCTTTCGAATTGGGTGACATACAAGTATATATTACACAGTAAATACACAAGCTAATTTAAGGAGGACCCTAAATCCGGCATGTAGCACGTTTTTGTGATATTGATCTGGAGTCTTATGAAGCAGGTGTTGATGAAAAAACGGTTTCTCTAATCTTTAAGGCTTGTAAGTAACATTGTTAAATTAGTCATCAGAATTTTACTAGTATCATTTTGTATAAAAGTCCTAAATTTTTCTAAAGTTGGATTTTTATATGCAGCGGTGGGTAAATATTTTCTTCGTTATTCTCCATATAGCGGACAAGCAGTAACAAAATGGAATTCATTTTCGAAATTAACGTTACAAATTTGACATAATCTCTCAACACGCCAAATACGTTCATATCTCCCCGTCTTACCTCAGATTATAGGGATTATATTTTTAAAAAATAGCTACCTCCTAACAATTTTAGATATCTTTAAGAAGTGAATTTTACTCCCATGGACCTGTAATAACACAGTCTTTCTATTGACTTAATCTCATCCCGCAGCGTTAGCCTAAAATATCCTCACATCTCTGGCTGAGCAATCTAAGAAATGTATTTTCATGAAATACGCCTTAAGTACACCAAACATTGCCAAATAGAAGCTTTTTTTAACATTGTTATCCCAACAATCACAATTTTCCCCATCTGAACTGTAAATTCTAGCATTGTTTAGGATATCTGTCTTCCGTAATGTTTAGAATTCTAAGCCAATATTTACAAATACGTTTGTATCTTATACTCGCATGCTAATTCTTCCAAATTCGTTATACACGAATGTATTTGAAGTAGACTTAAATGTACCAAGAAGATATTTGCAAAATGACAAATGAACTTTTTCTATATCATTGGCATCGTAAAAGCCCCAAACCTCAGTCCCACAGTTAAGGATGGGAATTATCTTCGAGTCAAACATACGCAACAATCCTGGTTACGGGTTCTTTGCCAAATTTTGAAAGACTTTGCTTCATTATTTTCATAACCTTAGAGCCTGCAAGGACTAAATTTTCTGATACATATATCAAGCGTTTTTTGGAAGAAAATATGAATTTTAAATATATATAATATGATTCAATCTGTATAGCCATAGTACCACTTTTCATAACGTTTGAGATAGCCACCTCTCGAAATACAACCGCCTTTGTTCTTTCCATATTCACTTCCAATTTCCACTTTAGGCAACACGCATGAAGCCTATTGAGCACATTTTGCAACTGGTTGGCAGTGTCAGCAAAGATAAATAAAGACAAATAAACCATCTGCATACAACAGTGAAACTAGTTCCAACCTTTCTACCGACACTCCCCTGTTTCCTTCAGCTACAATGCTTTCACAAATAAAGCAAACAGCAAAGGCGATAAAACACATCATTGGCCTACGACCTAAGGACAATTAAACACGTCCGTTATAAGGTTATTGGTCTTAACAGATGGTTTTACCTCATTATAAATCGCTCCAATGAATCTTAACATTTTGCCATTTTGGTACAGTAAACGTCCCTCTATCCCTTCAAAGGCTTTTTCATAGTCAATAAATACTGCATAGCATCGACCCCTACAATGTCTTAAATATTTACAAATTAATGTACATAATATAAATATATTATCTGCGGTAGAAATACACGCACTAAATCTGACTTTCTCTTCGCCTTGCAATTCCTTTTCGCACACCCATTCATTTATCGAGTTACTTGCTACTACTACTACTACTAATAATAATAATCATAATAATAATGATAATAATGATAAAATACACGCTCTAAATCTGACTTTCTCTTCGCCTTGTAATTCCTTTTCGTACACCCATTCATTTATCGAGTTACTTGCTACTACTACTACTACTACTACTAATATTACTACTACTACTAAAAATAATAATAATAATAATAATAATGATAATAATGATAAAATACACGCTCTAAATCTGACTTTCTCTTCGCCTTGTAATTCCTTTTCGCACACCCATTAATTTATCGAGTTACTTGCTACTACTGCTACTACTACTACTACTAATAATAATAATAATAATAATTATAATAATGAATGCAATTATTTTGGGTATGTATTATTTTTTTTTGGGGGGGGGGGGGCACCAGACAGATGCCTCACCCCCACTTATCCAAAACAGGAAAAGGCGTTTTATGTGTTGTTGTTTCCAACAGGTATGTTGTTTGTTAATTTCTGTAAAAAAGAATTTTGATCCAAAAGAAAATTTAATGCATTTTTGATGGGGTATTTGTTATCTCGTAGTGTTATATATAGGGTTGTTCATTCGAGTTCGGTTTCTATCACCTTGCTCTAAATCTCTCTCCTGGGTTCTTAGTTGACCTTGACTAGAGGTCTCCTACGTCCCGTGTGTGCTATGTGTATATATGCTATATTGTGTGTGTGTGCTATATAGTTTTGGTGTAGGGACAGCACGACTTTTTCAATTCATCCCAGTTGTCTTCATATATGTTTTTATTTGGATATCACAGATCCATTTGAAAATTTTGATAAAATTTAGATATTTAAAATTTTAATTAATATTTCTGAATTATGGCGAGTGAACGGTGTACTACAGGTTTGTCATTAAAAAAAATAAACCTATTGTTTTATATGCCTGTTGGTATGTGTCGTCCTCGCATTAGTTACATTCTAGAATGAGGCCGGCTGTGCTCGAGTGTGTGTCCACATTTTCTTTATTTATTTGTATTTCTCCCGACTCGAGTTTGGCCGCCTCTTTTCTGCTTAAAATATTAACCAAAAGATCCAAAAGGGTTTTAAGAAATTTCCATAGGAGGGAAAAGAACTATACAGTAAGGGAGCTGTATAGTTAGATATTTAGTTACCAACTTGCCTATTCTCCTGTTTTTCTGTATGGTCTCCTAGTTTTCTACGTGGGGTGTTTTTCTCAGACTATTTCATGGGCCTGTTCACTTCGTGTAGCGCCATGTGACATAGCCCCATGACGTCATTGCCTCGTACTTTCCCCCACATAGATTCCCTGTCTCATACATTGGTTTCTTTTTCTTAACCCTAATAAAACTTAAGTACATTTTAATTTAGGTCCTGCTTAAGGGGTGGAATGAGGGCTCCAGCCCGCACACTGGCGGTGGCAGACCCCTAAAGGGTAGCAAACCGAAGCTCCCGTCCCATCCCCCTCCCATTCCTTTTCTTTATTTCAGTAATTTTAAAATTTGAGATATTACCAACGGGATTTAAATTGGCTCTTAATTTGATAATTTGGATGCTTAAAGAGAGTGAGAACACATGTCTGAGTTGAGGAATGAGGTGGGGGCTCTTGCCTGTGCACTGGCAGTAGCACACCCCTAATGGGTAGCAAACCAAAGCCCCCCCACCTCCAATCCCCCCTCATGGTGTCTCACACATCCTCCATACATGTTATACATATATTTATTAAGCCTACTTGTTTATTTGTATTATTTGCCCGCATGCCGTCGTGATCTCAATTATGTATGCAATGACCTTGTGCTTCTGTCAAAATCTCCATCTAGGAAGAGTATGTTATTCCTTCGGTACCGTTCTCTTTTGCAGATCTCTGTAATTAATTGTATTCTTTGGTCTTTCCTTTTTTCGCATTGTGTGATTACATGGTGTTTAGTAAAGTAAGCTCCTTTGCACAAATGGCAATTTAGTATTGATTTTATCATATTTTTCCTTAATGCAACATCCCCAGTTAGCCATGCATTGTGAAGGTATTTAAAAATTAGGCTTTGTAATTTTAGTGATTTGATTTGGGACCAGTGCTCATACACTCTTGGCCAATTGACCCCCCAGTTTTCTTGTTCTATTTTACATCTAATCTTTTTATATGTTTCCTCTTTCTTTTTCTTACAAAAATCCTTTATTTCTCTAAAATTTAATTATGAGATCCTTAATATTCCTAAATTTTCTTGATACCTCCTCTTTTTTCATTAACTGATTGTTTTTGTATATATCTGATCTGTTTTTAGGCTAAAACCAAACCAGTATATATATATATATATATATATATATATATATATATATATATATATATATATATATATATATATATATATGGCTTCCCATGGAGTCATTGGTTTTACATTTATCGTTTTGAATATGTTCAGTAAGTTTGCGCATTTTAGTAGTAGTGGGATTGGTAGTGATAACCCCACTTTTCGGTTTGACCTATACAGAGTTTTCTTTATTATATACTGTGTTTTAAAGCCCCATATAAAGTTTATTATTTCATTATCTATTTTATTCAATACTTTATTTTCTATATCTACTGATTTCATGATGTAGTTCATATTCGAGAAAAAGTATGTTTTGGCCACTTGGGCCCGATCCATTATGCATAATGGTATTTGCGCCCAGATGTTTATATATTCCTTTATTTTCCTCAGCATACTCTTATAGTTTTCTTTACCATCATTTTTCCCAAAGTAAACTGCTAGTGCTTTTACCCTCTTTTTCACTAGGTGTTGTTGGCGTCCTGGTTGGTTACCCCACCCGTTGCCTATTTTTAATATTTCTGTTTCATCATGGTTTATCTTAGATCCAGATGCTTGGCCAATTTTTTCAAATTCTTCTACTAGGTATTGGTAGGATCTGGTATCTCTTATAAAGCTGGTGCAATCGTCTGCAAGCTGGAGCATTTTGAACTCATACCGTAAGTTGGGGATTTTTATCCCTTCAATTTCTTTCGTGTTTCTTATCCTATGGCTTAAGATTTCAATCGCTATTACATATAATAGCATATGCAGTGGGCAGCCTTGTCTCACTCATCTTTGTGTGTCAAATTCTTTCGTCATAGCGCCATTTACCTGTACTTTTGAGGTTATCTTTTTGTACAGGATTTCGGTCCACCTTTGAAATATTTTTCAATACCAAATTTTTCTAAAACTTTTTGTGTGTAGTTGTGTTCTAATCTATCGAAAGCTTTTTCTTGGTCGAAAAGTACCATATTACCTTTCTGACCTGTTTCATTTATGTAATCAATTACTGCTCTTATATTTAGAATGTTGTTTTGAATATCTCTACCCCTTCCACCACACGTTTGATTTATGTTTAAGATTTTCCATATTCCTTTTTTTACTCGATTCGCTAAGATCCTACTTATATTTTGTAATCCAGATTTAGG
The DNA here is from genome assembly GCA_028554795.2 of Sinohyriopsis cumingii. Lineage (NCBI taxonomy): Eukaryota > Metazoa > Mollusca > Bivalvia > Unionida > Unionidae > Sinohyriopsis > Sinohyriopsis cumingii. Next base: position 52,950,366 of record CM068825.1, read on the forward strand.
AGGGAGATAAGCCTCGAAATTTTAAGATCTTCTTTGTCTCAATTCACTTTGTACATAATAGTTACAAATCGTTGTCTTTGTAAAACTTTACATGATTATCCGGGATATAATTTACGCGTACATAAAGTTACATAAAATAACAGATGACGCTATGGCTCATCGATTTGTAGGTCAATATATAATATATTTCATCATCCGCAACAAGTCATAGTCATGTAAAGTTTTACAAAGGCAACGGTTTGTCTGTTTTATTTGTTTGTCTTGTCTGTGTTTTGTATTTGCCTTTGAAAAAGAATCATTAAGAGTCGAAAGCGCTTAGGCTAGCTATATACTAGTTTTGCACTGTTCGTAGTCAGTTTATTACGTTTATCTTAATTAATCCCTGACACACGTGATCCCATGCTGCATCCAGTGCACTTGAAAGAACTGTTATTCGCCATATTATTTGTATTCGTTATATATAAACACACATAATGGACTAATACGACTCTACAAAAATACAGTCAATGAAATTGTCAGATCTTATCTCCTACTTAGCCACCTAAGTTGTCAACTTTATAATACTTTCATCTTTACTCCCTCTGATGGAAAAGTCGAATCGGCACAGATTGAATTGAAACCATTATAGCCATAATTACTCACAAACACCACAATCTAAAAAATTTAGTACAGATCTGAAAACAAAAATAAACAAAACTAAGTATTTTGTGCACATGAACGATATTTCCAGTGGAGGAGGGCTGTCTCTTATACTTGAATATTTTGTTTGAACCAGCTCATAAAATTATTTGTTCAATAAAACTTACCACAAGTCAGATAAATATTGACGAACAAATTTCATGGCTCTGACACCTCTCTCTCTCTCTCTCTCTCTCTCTCTTTTATGATGAACTAAGTGGAGTTGAAGTCAGCAATTCTACTAACAGCAAACCTTTTAGTTTCTAATGCGAAATTTGTTTTCAAACTTTTCTAAACATACGATGTATAGTAGTGAAGTTATTACTCGCAAATGTTTTCAAAGGTTAACATTATTAAGAACAACGTTTTTGCCCAGTAACTATTTACAGTAAGATTGGTAGAGTTCTTTCGTAGGTCCAGGGGAAAATATGCCTCTAGCTGCATTGAACTATATTCCCTAAAACTTGAGTTCTTTACCTAAACCAAATGTAATGATATGAGAATCAATGTCATTGTTACTTAAAAATGATTATGATCATGCGTTAGATTTAAGTTTACGCTCGTATCTGAATACAGATTCTATACATCAGATATAAAGTGTTCATAACTTTTACATTTTAACTCGTGTAATGTTCGACGCACAGCACAACATACGATTTTAGAGTTGTGCATAAGCTCTTGACAATGTAAGTCCTGGTTTTGACATAAAGTTTCACAAAGAAAAAAATAACATAAATTGCCATGATGACTATTGGATGAGATGTTTTGTCCCAGAATTCATTACAGTTGCTGATCTTAGAATAAGAAATTGACCGAAGCTTTGAGGTCGGATTTCTCGCACGCATTTGATCATAACCAGAGAAAATATATGCCGCTTTTTTATTTTTCCTTAAAATATCTCTGTAAATTTGTAAATTGTTGCTGGGTAAGAACTGTGATTTCTGCAGCCTGACTTTTTTGGTGCAAGCCTTTTACGTTTTATTAAGACAAGGTTTTTGTAATTTCTTCCTTCACAGTAATTCAGCAAATTGAACAGCATTGTATATATTTGAATCAGATTTACAACTATTTATTTTATAATTCGGGTATGTATTTTCTTTTTGAATGATTCGTACCTGGTTGGATTTGTGTTTCCAGGTTTCCTTCCGTTCATTGTCCATGCCTAAATATATTTATACAAGGTTTTATATTACTTGTTTAGGTTCGAATAAACAGTAACAAAAGAAAGAGTGAAAACAACAAGTGTCTCAGTGATTTCTGAATCATGGTCAGAAACTAAGTCAGAAATAGAAACAATGTCTCTATTATTAAATATTTATGAAAAGATTCAGGTCAAACTTAATTTTCTAGTAAACAAAATTACATTACATTGACATGTAATGAAACTAAAAATATAAAATAAATAAAACTTCCAAGCAGACAATCAAATTAAATCAATATCTATTAAACTAAATATACATAACAAAGGCCTGTACTACCCTCCTCAGGCAATAGACCCTTCGGGTGATTTCATTTCCCTGATAAAGTCAGTGATCATTTCCTTGGATCACTTCTTTTGTGTCTATTTATGTGTGCGTATTGAATGCTGTTTAGCAATAAGTGTTTATGTTGGGATTGACATTCATAGATCATCAATTATTTTTCTTATTTCTCTTAGTTTTATTAGGTGAAAAGAAATAAGTCACTTGGAAGGAGGACACAAATTGAAAAAATAGAAGGTAGAATATTTCGGGCATGTGGGGTGGTAAAAGGCGACACTTGGCTGTAGCGGTTGCTACTGGTGGTGTGGTACTATGAGGTTGTACCTTTTTACCAGGTGTCCGCTTTACTTGGCTATCGTTATGTACAGGGTGATCGCCCTCGGTATTGTTGCCCGGATCGAGTACATCATAAAATAAAGTGTGAAATTATAGATGGAATAAAAAGAGATCTGAGCAGATATATAGAACAGAATGACACGAGCTCCCGTACAAGGAAAAACAATTTTTTAAAATCAATTACATAAACAACTGGGATAATACATTGCATTAGGAAGATACACTTCGTTTTGGAATAAACCTTTCACCGATTTCAAACACAAATATATTTATATAAATAGCCGGTTTGTTTTAAATGATATAATTAGTTCATCATATAATCGAGTGAACGATCAAAGTCATTGCCTTTTACAGCTTCATAACCTGCTTATTCCTGTTCACTCCAACTTCACTATGGTGGTTCCTCCAGGTCTTTCGCTTTTTCCCTTTTCCGACCTCCCTACTGTCTCGCCTTTTTTCGGCCCTCAAACTTTGTGTGAGTAGGTGGGTACATAAGTATGTAGATACTTGGATAATCAGTTATATGGATACGTCAGTGGATAAGTCGATGGAGCTATTTCCCCTTTCAAATAAACAAAATCAACCTAAATAGTATGTCAGTTCTCCTACTGGGAACAAATCATGACTCTCCTCTCGTTATGTCAGATATCGTTCTATCGGAATTCGAAGAGACCAAAGGCTTTCTGGTCAAGCTAAACATGGCAGACCATAAACAAACATAGTTTCACGCTATTGATATACTTCCCAATGGCTATTTCATCACTGATTCACATTAACATTACAAGAGACATAACGGTTCCGTTTTCGTCTCACTTACACAAATGAATGAATGAAATTCTTAAATGCTTTAACTACGTTATTTTTAGCGAATACACACATTCAAGTCTTTATCATACGTGAGATCATCTAAGATCAGAGATTTCAGAGGGATTATCGTAACTCATATCTACTAATAGTAATGGATGAAATATTTAGATTCCTATAACAATCAAGACGACAAATTCAAACAATTCGTCAAACTTCTATAATGAAGATCATTGTACGGAATCAGATAGATTAACTCAAACCCATTTAAGAGAACTGATCTACAGATTTAAACAAATAAATTCATGCGAATATAAACAAAATAAATTCAAGTAAATAATTATATTGGTATCAATGAACTACATGAAATTCAGGCAAATACAGTGTGCTCTCAAGCTTTGCTCGCTTCTACCGATAAAATTGTGTCCGTTGACTTTCAAGACACCCGGTCCCTTTGACCAATGTTTTACGAGAGTATTTTTTCCCAATGCAGTCTCAGAGTCCCTTTTATTTTCACTCTTACAAGAAAATTGCAGACTGACCAAATTTCCTTCGATGAGGCAATTTAACCCCAAGAAATTTTCGTGTGGAAACCCCGCCTCTTATTTAGCGTAACCACTGAGGATTACATATATTTACCGCCTTTTATAACTAGGCGCCAAAATTGTGGTCAGCATGACTTATAGAATTCCAAACAACAGACCTGGAAATACTTCAAATCTAACATTTCCAATATAAAATTTAAGTTAACCGTCCCTTACTATTCGTCTAACGGTTAAGTGAACGAATGCTTAATTAAGAATAACTTCCTCTTCCGACACCGACATTAGAAATCATTTCAGTATAGCGATTTAACAAGCACATGTCCTCATAAATCTAATTAATTGTTCTCTGGCCCAAATTAATGTATTCTTCATAGAGTGACAGAAATTTGCATTCTTACACTGGCCTCTGTGACCTGGTCTTCATAACATGCTTCCTTCACTTTATTCTACCCCTAACCTCTGCCGTGAGAAAGAATATTTTTGCACTGAAAGTTTATGTGTTAATAGTTTTAATCTTGAAAACTCTCAGGTGTTAGTTTTGTACTTGTGTTTCCCCTAATGTTTTTGTTGTGTAACGTTTAATATTGCAGGGCCAGATGAGATAGAGTCCGGACCTACAACCTACCGCTAAAAGATAAGAAAGCATACACACAGAAATGTACAGTTGCTTTTCACTTGAAAATTTATCATCGTTTTATTATTGCGCACGTTTATTGGGTATTATTGATACTGGTTAAACATACACATATACTTTTGCTTTGGTGAGCTTTTGTGGACAATGAGAGTCCTTTCGAAATTTTGGACCCCCTACCATCACCACTTGACCTGATCTGGTCCCTGTATTGTTATTCCCCACCCCCCACCCCCCGAAATTCCGGTGTGAGCGTTTCTACTTCGCGTTAGTAGTACTGGTCCTACACCTCCATTATTTCTTACTTAAAGGGGCACTTCTTTCTGTTTCTTTTGTTTCCTGCATGTAGTCATCATGCAAATCTAAGCTAGGATCTGCAATTTTCTTGTTGCTGCTGTTGTTGTTGTTGTGGCTTTAACGCCATTTTCCAGCACATGATAGGTTATACATGCCGGCCAGTATATATGGTGGAGGAAAAATCCGGGAAACCCATGGAAAGAACCACGGTCCAACTGGAAGTTGTTGACGAACTTTCTCAAATACACCCGTTCGCCAAGTACAAATTTCAAGACATGCGGAGCGAGTTGAGAATGTTCAGTGATTTCAAAGGCTAGCACCATAGACCACCCGGGGACCGGAGCCCATGATTTTTCTTTTTCATTGTTATATTGTTATCTGGAGTGTTTCTTTCCTCCCGTTCCTGGCGGGGAAGCCGTGCAGTTCCTATCTTAAGGACGCCCTCTCCTGTTGTGAGAGGTATGTCTGACTGCCCTTCCCAGGAATGCACCCCGCCTCCAATACCGCCACCCATCCCACCCCGCTGCGTTTCAGGCTGACAGGACCACACACTTAATATATATTTGCTTAATTAATTACCCGTCCTAGGACAGGATTAGAAAAAAGGTAAAATGAGTTAAAACGTCCAGATCAGCTAATTCAAAAGAAAATTTGAAAATAAAAACACAAAATAAAGTTTTAAAAACGTGTATGCCACCGCGAGATTCGAACTCGCAACCACTTGTTTGGCAGCCTAGACTCACAGAAAGACAAACATGGGTGTTTATATATAAGACGAGGTTAAATTCCCGTCCTAGGATGGGAATTAAAGAAGTAAAAATAAATAAATAAATAAATTGGGATAAGCGAGTTTAAAAGAACATTTGTGGATTACTATTTTGGGATGCTGCCTCTAATTTCGCACTCGTGACCTCTTGTTTGGCAGCCGGGACACACATAAAGACAAATGTTGCGTGTCTGTATAAGATTTGCCAGGGTTTCTACCGTGTCGTATTTCTTCTTTCAAGTGAAAATATGGCTCTACTATGCATGATCATGATATCTATAATGCAATTTATTTCTTCATACAGATGTTTGTTATTTATATCCGTTGTGTATAGTAGGCTTTCTGTCTGAAAGGAACAATTCTGAGTTGTGACTTTTGCACTTAAATCTTTCTCTCTTCTGCATGTGTTGTGCAGTTCAATGTCGCATGTTTTTTGTGTGTGTCTATGCCTGTGTTTTACATAAAGGGTCATAGACACAGACCCCCTTTTATCCCGTTAAAAAATCCTATTTAAAATATGTTCTAATTACTTGTGTCTAAGGTGTGAGATATTTTGTCCTGCTCCATCTTTGCTTCAAATACTTATTCTGCGTGTGGGTAATATAATTTCTTGTCAATGGTATATATCATATTATCCTAAAAATTTACCGAATTAAACACATAACATATTTTACTATACATATGTCTGAACGACCTATATTCGAGCTATTATAGTCAAGTGTGCATGTGACTACACTTGGAAGTTAGTTCTTTAGTTAGTTTTTCTAAAATTTGGTTAATGTTTATAATCATAAATCCCCCCCCCCCGTCACTCATAGAGCCTTTACATGTGTCGTTAAATGCAAGTACAGGGTGGTTCCCTCGCCAGTCACCTAGCAACACAATTTCAGTTTTTGGGTGATTGATTTTTTTCTCTTAGTGCTTTCCCAAAGTCCACAAATTCCTTTTCTAATTGTTTGAAGAGGTAGATATCGAAATAAACTCTGTATAGCCATTAACATACTGTAACATTTTTAGTTCCTTTTTGAGGTTGGGGATTTTTATTTCCTTTATATTTGTATTGTTATGTATTTTTATGCGGAGGGCTTCTAGTGCTATTAAATATAATATCATCGATAAGAAACAATCCTGTCTCGCTGAACGTTCGATATTAAATTTCTTATCGTGTATATAAAAAAACTATATCGATGTCACTATGCTCTATTCTGTCAAATGCTTTTCTTGATCTATAAGACTAAGGCTCCTTTCTCTCCTTTACTTTTTAATTTTACGATAATTATGTTTCCAATACATGTTTTATTTATGTTTAACAAGGATCTGACTAATATATTTTATAGTCTGTATTTAAAAGATATATCGGTATCCAAATCAATCGGTCTTTTACATCTCCTTTCCCTTTATACATAAGTGTTTTAATCCTTTCTCTCGTCTTGAACGTCATTCCAAATTCAAAAATAATGCGAGAATTATCCAAGCATAACATTTTAGTAGTCCCAATAACAAAATGTTCTACTGATTTCACATTCGAACCCCGACGAAAAATCCAAGATGGAAAATGACGACGTATGCTACAAACGGAAGTGTTGATGTCTACATTTCCTCGTAGAAATTAAGAATAACCACTCCGGTTTCTGATTGCTGAATAAATTGTTATAAAAAAACTGTCATTGTTCCACAATATTATATGAGCACACTTATTTTCCAGAAAAATAACAGAATTAACCCTTTTGAATCAAAGTAATTTGAAATACCTCCAAACCAAGTAATTTGAAATAACTCCAAACAGCACAAAATAAAACAAACAGTTTAACGGCCCAACTTCTACTGAGATTAATTCTCCAAAACATGGGTTATATGACAAGGGTCACATGATCATCTTTTTGAAGTTTATAGAAGCAAGTACTTGTTACAGCTCACGTTTACCCAATGTGACCTATACGAAAACCAATCACTTTACTCCAAGAAATAAAAAAATAAAAAATTGTTTATATCATAAAGAGAAGGTTCCATCATGACATTGGAAACAACCAATCATTTTAAAATAAAATAGAACTTGCTTACGAAGATTGCTGCAAATTCTGGAACAAGGTCACGATTTAGATCAACACCTGGAGGTTATGAACTAACAGTCAAGGTCAAACTATTTTCTAAAAAAAAGTATCATCTCTAGTGAATGACATTACATTACAATATCATGTAATGAAAAATAATTTTAAAAAAAACTGGCAAACAATTAAATTGAAATAAACATATATTAAATCAGATATAATTAAATAAAATATGCATAACAATATACAGTCTCTAATATTGGAATTAAGAGACGTTTGAAGGTAATATAAAAATCTAACGTTAAACCACCATAACCAGGTGTTTTGCCTTGTTGGAGATGTTCGAATGCTGCAGTTATTAATTTAATGTTACACGTTGTTCACAGTGATCCATAGAGTCATGTGGTATTTGCAAAAAATTGTATATACCCAGAGAATTTTTCTTTCTATCCTTGTGAAGTATTTTGTGTAATGTTCAGTTCTTTGTAAAAGCTGTATATTTCTTCCATTATGTACTTTGGTTTAGTTATGGTAACGTTATCGTTTTCTAGCTATTTCCTTTTGTTATTTCTTCCCTGATGTATATCTCTCTTGCTGTTATATATAGACTGGAGACTTTCCCTGGCATTTTGTTTGTGTCAGTTAATTTGAAGTCTATAAAGCTGTGTACTCTTTCCTTGGTTTTATTTTATCCTCATTCTTTTTGTATTTAAATATTTATTATTTTATTGCATTCTCTTTGCCTTCACCGTCTTATGTTTTGTTTGACTTCACAACATGTTCTGGTTATTGATTTAATTTACTTCTTTTAATGTAATGTTCCTTATTTAAAGAAAAAAATTCTAACACTACTGCAATTTGGGATTTTGTATTCAGCGTCTTCTATAATTAACGTATTTAATTTCCATAGGTTCTAACCCACTCTTGGCCGATTTCACTTGGTAACAGAATAATCGTAATTAAATTAATGGTCAAATATTTCCGTTTTCTTGTATTTCTTTGGGCTTTTGACAGTTTTATAAAATTCTGTATTTCAGGATACCTGAAATGGCTGTAATCAGTTTACGAACTGATGGCACTAAAAGTTAAACTTACGTTTGCTATTATGGTGCATTTTTGTAACAGCTAGCAAAACTATATCAACTATCGAAGTATAAAACTTTCATCCAACTTCTAAACCATTATGTATTTATCATTAAATATTCTTAAAGACAGTAAATATCCCTCTGGGTCGTCCCCTTGCCAAGAAATATGGAAATTATAGGCAATGTATATAAAAATAAAGGTATGCTGCTTTACAACAGACATTTGTTTCTATCGAATGAAAAACAAATACGTTTCATTTTTGTGAGTGTAAAACTCGAGTATTTTCTACTACTTGATGAAATGTATCCGTTATTCACTGGATAAAATCCCATTTTATTTGCATGTTATGCTCAGACGTTTTGGATAGCAATATGTCTAACCAATTGGAGCAGCAGATGTCTTACTGGATAATATCAGCTGATCACCGTTCATGTTTTGCTGTGTTTTTATTGATATTTACATAGAAAATAGAAGTAGTAATATAATTCTCTTTCATAACTCAACATTAAAAATGCATAAACAAAACGAAAATTGCTTGATTCGAAACTGGTATACATGCGTGTTAAATGGCAATGCTTATCAGACTAAGAATACTACAAAAAAACTTCGAATTTCTTGGTCATAACGTTATCAATGTATATCGACCACACTGGGAAAAATATTTTGTTCGGTTAGTATGTGTACTGCATAATTTTATTTGGCTCTATATGACGGCCATGGTAGGTGGTGGAAGAAGAACCCGGGAAGAACCACCGACCCACAGGAAGCTAATGGCAAGCTTTCTCGCATGCCAACGTAGGTCGAGTCGAGACTCGAACCCATGCAGATATATGTTAGTGTCAAGATCTGAGTGACACATGTGACCCCATTCATAATTTACTTCATTTAATTATGAAAACTATTTTAAATGGAAAATCCACTAATTCACAGACTAGCATATAATAAAAATATGTATAATCATCTAAATTTATATACATTATATATGCTATATACAGTTAAAAAAATACCTGTATCTCCTACAAAATATATAGTATAGCGATTTTTATCTAAAGAACCAAGTTTCTCTTCAAGATTGAAATTTTATACAGTCCGAATTAAAACCATTACGCTATTCCTGATTACAGTCAGTTATATTAGTCCCCTTTAATAATTGTCCTCCATAACGCTAATACAGTCGCGTGATTACATGAAGTAATCATCTAAACCACTACCTTATGGATGCCGACATTCCGATATTTAGAACGCCCCACTTATGCGATCACTTTATTTTAGTCTCGCTGATAGTCGTAAATGCGAATTTTCATTGTATATAATACCATTATGTGACACATATAAATTATATCTGAGCGAGATATCTACTAAACCTTTCGGCAACACACGAACCATTCGGGGACCTGTAGCCCAAACGTTGGTTATATGCATGAACGTACATCGTTTCACCTTTCAGCGATAGTAAATGGGCAACAATCGTATTCCCAACAGTAATCATTATATAGTCACAATCATGATTCGTATATATTCAGCATACATAGATGGCTCCGAAAGGTGTCTTTGTCACCTAGATGTCGAATTTGTATATATATATATATATATATATATATATATATATATATATATATATATATATATATATATATATATATATATATATATATATATAATAATAATAATAATAATAATAATAAGCGTACATTTGTAATATTTGAATTTATTTAAGTATATAACAAATTTGGTATCTAGATTTAATCCTTTAATACATAGTTGTTAAGGTTTGGATGAAATAAACTTTTCATCATCCTCTGAGTTCTTTCCATCTCCTAATGCACTACTAATTTCCTATTTCATTTATCTGGTTAAAACAAATAAATGTCATGCAAAGTTAATATATTATTTTTATCGTTGTTAAGTAGACGGAATTTATTGTTAAAAATTGCACTAAATTATATTATAATAACTACAGATTACTTTATCTATTACAGAGTATATTTATGAAGAACGAATGAGATATAGGAGGACAGTATGTGTAAGATAAAAATGAACACTCTGGAGGAACTAGCCCTATTAGCCCGTTTTATTTTAACTCATTTAGGTTGCAACTGCGTGTGCATCTTCGCTAGCCAAGGTTCCGATACGATAACCCTATCTACACCTTGGCAGATTTAACTGATATTTTAGTGATTTTAGTGATTTGTCCTAGCGATATTTATTGGATTTCTGGACTTGCCTCTCTGAGTTATGTAATGCCATCTAACCAAAAGATTGTAACAGTGGTACATCGAAAAAATGATGATATCGTAAATCTAACAAATGATATTTGGGAAATCACATCTTATGCTCTTGAAACTTAACAAGGTGCAGATGATGGATATAAAAATACTAATGACGCTTTGAGAATCACACCAATCACATACCGTACATATAAGCATATAAGACAAGGAAAGGAATTTTTAGAAACATTAGATTGGAAAATCAAGGCGACAAATTCTAATGGCTACATCCTCTTGAGGATACACAGCTCAAATATCAACCTGACACTATTGATGTACAAAGATGACCAAAATGAGTACATGAAGAAATGGAGCTACAAGCAATTAAATACAAAAGAACCATTTGGTGAAAAAGAGAGCAATTGATGAATACCACGATAATTTCAAAGTGGTTAGCCTTCACTTGTAGAGCGCAGATTATTCACTTTACAGTAGGAATATCAATGAAAACTGAAATTTTAGAACGATGTGCTAAAATGAAGTAAAACTGACGATATAATACAAAAGAACGAGTTCTAAACAGAAAAATTGTGGAAGAACAGCGGAAAGCATTGAAGATATAAAAGCGAAATTGATAGTTTACGGAGAAAGCATGGTAAAGGATAATGAAATCTTAAGGAAAAATTGGCATAAAGAGAAACATTGCAACAGCATATGGCAATATGAACTGTCCATATCAAATTATGTGAAGGACCTGGTAGAAGGACGGTGGTAGGGGAGGTGCTGCTGGATCATGAGATAAACATGATTCATTCATTCAACATAATTAAAAGGGGCCTAATAAATATTACACAATTTATCCTGTGTTATTGGCCCTTAAAACAGCTGGACAGGGTGTTTGTATTATTTTATTTATTTCGGGGTTTGTTTATAGCATATTTTATTTGACATTTAAACAATGCAATGGATATGATTCTGTATTTTATAACTTTCAAAATGTAAACTATAATAGTTCCCCTGACCATAAGTAATCATTACAAATGCTTGTTTGTTTATTGCATTATATACATTGTTTGTCTATTTTGTAGTTTCTAAGTTCAACTTTATCCACACTTCCTTATTATTAAGTTTCATTAGAGTATCGGATTATTAGAAACATTTACAGATCTGAAATAATTATCATTCATCCACACGAGGATATTAAACAACAGCAATGGTTTAAAAGATAATTTATTTGTCAAATTTTCTTTCTGAAAGTTTGCAGGCTTAATTTTGATATTAGGGTATGAAACGTGAAATGGGCTTCATCCCCTATATAATCGTAAGTTTTAGTTCTTCTCCTTTCTTTAACCTCCCCCATCCCCCGGTCATTTCTTCGTATGTTTTAGCTACGCCATCCCTCTGTATATCTTGATCGTCGTGTAATATTATTTGGATAGTGCTTGGTGTTTATAAGGAGATCTGGAAACTTATAGTCAAAATACAGAGTTAACAAAAATTATCGTATTTTTGGTTAAAAAGAAGCATGTGTATAAATTAATATAAGCAAGGCCTATGTTGATGCTCTACATGGATATAAGTCTTATATTCCACAAGGATGGAAAGTTTTCTAGCGACCTGAATAATCTAGTATCCATAGCTAATAAAAGAATGCATTTACTTTAAAAGCGTATACACAATTTAGACTTTACTATTGATTGTCAACTGAAACTGTTCGATTGTACCGATTGTTATCATATGATGATGAAATTTGGAGATTTATGAAATCTGATATAGTCGAGAAAACTCCCCTTTCTTTACTTAGGCGTAAATGGAATGTTAAAAAGTGTATATGGTTTATGGCGAACTTTTGTCGTTTCTTCTTCGTTATTAATATCAAAAGTCACACGATAAACTACTGGGCTAAATTGGTTATTGCTTATGAAGAAAAATTATATTGTGTTATGCATTATCTCTTATACAAACACTTTTGTGAAAATTCGTGTGACAATAATTGGTAACTTGAAGTCAAATCTATATTAGATGATGTTGGGTACGTTACGTATGGATACTCCAAAGTATTGTTACTGTTAAACGCTTCGCAAATTCGGGAGAACACGACAAAAAGATTAATGCATACTTGGGCAGCTAACATCAATACTTCATCTAAAGGTCTAACTTACAGGTTATTTAAAACTAGTTTGGATTTAGAAAAGAACTATTTCTCATTAACAAAAATATATCTAACAGTTAAATTAAGTTTAAGACTGAAAATCATAGGTTTCTCATTCATACTGGTAGGTGGCCTAATGTTCCCTATAACGAAAGATATTGCAACATTTGTCAGCCTGAAGAAATAAGGAATAAATATTATTATCTTCTCTCATGCTATTGCTTTCTCGATGATAGGCAAAAACTTATAAATCATTTTTACATTTGCAAGACTAACATTTATAAATATAATCACTTAATGAATATAGGTAACGTATGACTTTTACAAATATTTGCAGGTTTTTATATTGCCTTTTCCAAATATTTAAAACCCTGTTAAGTATTGCGCAACATCACCACACGCTATACATTCGTGTTCTTTTTCTTATATACCGGCATATGGTGTAATCTTTACAACCTGAGTGTAATAAAGTCTTGACTTGTCTATAAGGAGATACCGGCAATGTTCTGAAGGGTTGGCTGTATTTTAGGCCACGTAGAACCCTTCCATGACCTCTGCTGTTGCTGATAACACTGCTTTACTGATAGAGACGGGTTGGCCACAGTGAGGCCAACTACACCAAGATAAGGAAAGAGCTGGTATTTGACATATATAATAAGTGCCAATGGTCAGTTGAACGTTAACATACGACCAGAATGGTTCGCTGCTGCTTGCTGTTGGCGCTTCTGCCATTGTGTCTTGGACAAGGTATGATAAGAGGTTTTGAAGTTAAAGTCGAAAACATTTCAATGTCTCTCATGTGACGTTAAAATAACAGCACATAAAACAATCCGTTTTTGAACGAAACTAAAAGATAATTAGTTCCACCAGAGGTTATAGAATTTTGTGTTCGTGTCATCCAAGACATATGCCACTTTTAGGCCCTCGTGTTCCTAACATATTTTATATTAAATATGGAATGGCAACTAGTTTCTTGATAAAATATGTCTATTTTATATAATTGATTTACGAATGCAATCCTCACTCAGGTTTCACCACATAGGTTTAAATATTTCTTTAGTAATGAGATGGATTGACTTTATCTTGCACATGGTGATCTGTAAAATTGGAGATATTTTCCAATGTCTTAGATTGGAAGTTTCAGATAAGTTTTGGCTCTCAGTAGAGGATTTTATGACATAATAACATTGTATATAGGAAATACAAAATCATATTTTTAAGTAATTACGACAAAATGATGGACATACGCCATACTAAGTTAAATAGTTATGTTTAAAATATCAGGTTTATTGACATTACCTTTTTCGATGGCTTAGTGTTCCGTATCCCGATTATAATGGATAACCAGAGTAAACCCTTCAAATCTCGCCCTGACCTTGTCTGGGCCGAGTAAAACTTTACTACCTGCTCGTCCCTTAACAACCACCAAAGTTCAACATCACTTAACATTTACCATTCATCAGTTATCAATATTATAAGTCTATTCTGCTTTCAAATTTTCAATCAAGAAAGAAAACTAATTTGTTGTTTTTACAAATTTACCTGATGTAAGCTTGATACATTGAATGGGTAAATACTAAATTCTTTCTTTGCCATTTCAAACTTTACCCTCGATTTCGAAATGATGTTTGCATCTACAGTGACACGTCTCAGTAAGTTAGTCATCGTTCTAATGCAGTGAAGGATTCCCTTTCAATGAACTTTCAAACATCTTTATTAGCCAAACTACTGAGAATTAAGTGACAGAGAATGTTAAAATGTCTGTAATTTTTTTATTTGGTCAGGCAATGGTACTATTGCTGCAGGTCACTGGTACTTTTAAGACTGAAGATTTATCGATTGTCACGCCAAAAGGAAGATGCTAGCAGATATTCTTATCAGCATATATTTATGTTTCACAAGATAAATGTTGCCAACTTACATACGAACTCGATATTTTAAGTGTCTCAGTTGGTAACTACTAACTTGTACACGATGCATGCTATTTATAAAGCAGCTAATACCGAGACAACAGTTGATTAGTAGAAATCTAGTTATAACCAAAAGATTCTTTAAGCAATTCTTATGGCGCTCGTGTGTAGCTCTCTAGAATCGAGGTTTGACCAAATTTGATCACTTATTACGAACATTGGTGGAAATTGGGACGGTTGAAATTCTTCCTTCAAATTCAAGTTACTAACATCTATCTTGTAGAAAGTAATTACAGACTTGAATAAATACATGTTGGTGTCTTTACTTTTGTGCGACAGTGCATTAATATGAACTGGGGTCTTGAAGCAAGCATAACAATGTCTGACTAGATGAAAATCATAACGTTTTTAAATTTTCTTTCTTTTAACTTCTCTTATTTCTAACTTATCAAGATGTGATACCTGATTGAACATTAAAATTAAGAGAATTAAGACACATAAAATACTGAAATGTTTCGCTGTAAAATTAGAAATTAAGGACTAGATGTGCAACTGCAATTACGCGAGTTACATGTCTTGCGTAATATTATATGTTTATTATGAAACCATGTAATAGAAGATATTATTATCTTGATTTTGACCGACTTTAGAATCTAGCTTGAATCATATACCTGTGGTATTTGGGTACAAGCGTAAGCAGTGTAGTGGAGAAATGTAGCATGTCGAATATGATTAGGGCAAAGACGAGAAACTCTTACAGTACATGGGAATTGTCGTCTTGAGGTAATGGATCTGTGTGTGAGTGTGTGGGTGTGTGTGTGTTGTTCACCATGTCAATGCGAAAGACTGGCTAACCCGACTACAGTTATTATATTCTGAAAATAGTCAGCGAGTGAGATTGGCATGTTCATGCGCACGATCTGTCAAAATGAAAATAGTTTAACAGGGGTGGGGATTACGATTATTAATTTAAATTATACTGCAAAAAGTGCTAGACAAATGCCTAAAATTACAACAAAAAATGAACAAGATTTCTTTACTCGCACGAAGGTATTATACAATATTTACATACCATTGCAGTTTTTGTTCTCTCTCTCTCTCTCTGGTAAATCACGTGATTTTAGGATATAGAAAATGCATTTGCTAAAAAAGCACATACATTTTTAACAAAACTAAGAAAATATAAAAATGAGTATTATTTATGTTTGATCTTCTGATATAAGCTAAGAGATAATGTGAAGGTCAAATGTGCAGTAGAAACATTTCGGTAAAAAGTTTTTTTTCTTCAATTATATAGCCCGATCAAGATAACTCCTAACCGATACAACGAACAATTATTGTTATATTGGCGCCTGTTATATAGCACCTAAAAATAGGAAAAGAAACATCTATATGCATGACTAGTTTCACTCGTTTCTGAATGCATGAGGTTGTATTGTTTGTTGATCATCTCCAAAATCGCAGATTAAACATAGAAAAAACCAAAATATTTGAAATAGAAAGTTTTAAATTAAAAAAGAACTTGATATTTTCAAGTGAACAATGTTTACAACTTGAACTTTTACAACCTTAGAAAACGTGTTTGTGTTTAAAACGTTAACCCAGAGGCAATGAGAGTGACACAGCAATGAGAGTGACACAGCAAAGTAAATTTGTTTTTACTCTATCTCCTCTACTCATGCTCAACGGTAGTTGAATGAAACTGATGATTATAATCACCACCATCATCATCATGCTAGCTTTATCTTTCTTACAGATTTCGATCCTAACAAAGCAAATGCAAACTTCGGATCCGGCGGATTCTCCGGTTCTGGGTTCAACACTGGTTCTGGTACCGGCGGATCGTTTGATCCCAATGCACTAAATCAAAATTTTGGTAGCGGTGGATTTGGTACAGGCGCCGCAGCTTCAGGTTCAGGTTCAGGTTCTGACTCTGGATTCGGAACAGGTTCTGGATTCGGATCTGGCTCAGGGTTTGGTACTGCGTCTGGATCCGGCACCAGTGGCGCCTCTGGAAAAGGTTCTGGATTCGGATCTGGCTCAGGGTTTGGTACTGGATCCGGTACCAGTGACGCCTCTGGATCTGGAGGAACTGGTGGCAGTTTCGATCCAAATCAGTTTATATCTGGCGGGGGAACATCAGGCACATTCGATCCAAATAAGCTGTCGTTTGGCCGACGAAAGTAAAATAAAAGTACAAATAAAAGAAAGTAGTCAGTGACTCCTTTGTGGATTCCATTGACCCTGTAATAAATGTTTTATCTGCAAATATGTCCATTAATATGCGTAAGTTATTGTTGCATGTGCTGTTGTAACACACAATATCTAATCCATAAAATTAAAAAGGCACTTGAAAGAGACACAAGTGAGTCTGAAACCGCTCACCTGCCTGGCCTCTTGATTAAAACCAAATACAATGGCAGCTGAACAGGAACTTTATATTAGTACGATACTGTGTGATTTTTAAAGTTTTATCTTGTAGTAATCCATCCTTCTTTGACGGCAGCTGGGATAATTTGGAATAAAATATGTTTCTCTTCATTTCAAAAGTTTTATTATATGATGAACTTTAGTCCACGAGCAAAGAAAAATGAACATATATTGCAAGCTATAGATGGATTGGAACTTGCTGAATTGTTTTTCATTTGCAATAGCTATTCCTTTTTTCAATATTTACAAAGTGCTAATAAAAACAAAATTACTTACCATATGCATAAATGCGTTCCAAAAATATATCTGTAAACATTGTACTTAGCTATAAACTAATCGATACTTCTTTCATTTGGACCTAAAATAATATTTTGAGAGGAATTGATGGAGATAAAAACCTCCATAAGTCTATAGTGACCCTACATTCAGACAGTAAATATTAAAATATACTTTTGTTCACGTTTCAAAATGGATCAGACAGAAACGTACCCACTAATCTAACTATATGCAGGTATTTCCTTGTTGTCAGATGTCCTGCAATACTTTGTATAAGAATTGTCAAAATTTGGTTTCAGTGGCGCACGTGACAGTGACGAAGTTAAAACCATATGAGATCTTACAATCATCGATAACATTCATCAGTCTTGTCTTATTTACTTCATGCCATAAAACACATAATATTTTCGTATTAGCCATATTTAAAATATGTACCTGCACCTTTTAATGTTTATTAAGCTTTTGAACTGTTTTGTGATAAGCAATACATATATGTATTGTGGACTTCTAAGGCTGAAGTCGAATATGTTGTCTTAATGAATCATATCAAGGAAAGTGTCAAAAATTCAATGCGACAACCCAGAATGAATTTTCAGTGACGGATCGTCATCTTTCATACAGATTTGAAAAGCCTTATGTCACAATGCTTTCCGTATAATTTGTTAAATTTCCGTTGACTCCGATTTTGCTGTATTTAGCAACAATGACCATATTGAACAAAAGTTAGCATCATTTACGAATTATTAGAAGGTATGCCATGCAAAATTTTGTTCAGTACTGTTTGTTTGTTTTTGGAGAACAACTTCGTTTAATTTGTATTTAGTTTTTTTTAGCAGGTATTGAGGCCATGTTTTATGGAGGATCGGCAGACCTTTACGACAGAATGCTTTCTGTTAATTTTGTCAAATTGTTTGAGAGATTTTTGAAAAGAAGTCCAGTAAAGATTTTTGGATATTTAGCAACAGCGGCAACGTTTAACAGTAGATTTGCATCATTTTTAAAAATTCAAAGTTTTTGTCAGTTTTGTCATGATTTTTTTCATAAAATTTGATCGTATGCTGTTGAGAAGATTCTGAGAAGAAGTCATTGAAAGTTTTAAAGTATTAGTAACAACTGATATATATATCTTTAGCAAGTTAGTATTATTTGTGCAAACGGTAAAGGCCCTCATAATAGAATGTTTTCTGTCCAAAAATCTTCTCATTGAAAGTTTAAAAGACGAAATAATTAATGTTTTTTAGTAGCGACGGTCAAAGCGGATGAAAGTCATTTACACACACACACACACACACACACAAGCTTGAAAAGCATTCATGCTAAAGCTCTTTCTGTCAGGTTTAGTTGAAACTGATCCTGTAGTTGTTGTGAAGAGAAAAATCCACACGCTATTGGCAGGATCATGCCATAAGGTCACTTGGCCTAATGGCCAGGTATTAACGCAAATAAAAATGCGTCACAATGCATGACAATAGGGAACAGCAAATATATTCTCTCGGGATTACGACTCTGAGATCGCAAAATAAGCTTATTGCATAGAGATTTAAGCATAATAAGCAGAATACACAGAATGATATCCCCTATTTTAACAATTATAATTTCACCCTACCTTATTTGGCAGAATACAATTGTACCCTACACCTCTTGAGTGATCACAATCATGTCCATCTCCAAATTACATTCTTTACTCCCTGCAATAAATATTTGTCGATAGCAGACAAAGAAATAAGTTTTATAATGAAGAACTAGTGAAGTACAGGAAAAACATTTAATAATAATTTTAAAAAATGCAATTTTACTTTATTACTTATACACCGAAATCAATTCATCATCATTAGATGGCATTCACAATTAATTTCACTTCTTATCAAAAGCAATATGTTTATACTAAAGGTGGGTATCGCAAACACGTATAGATTGCGATATATTGCCATACAGAATAGTGTATTGCGATGTATTCCAATAATTCGTTGATATCTCTGTAAATGTACAATAATTGGAACACTTTCTTCCACATGAATGATCTCGATTTATATTAAATAGGATACTGTTTAATTTCCAACTGAACTCTGTCCGTATTGGGAGCTTGTATGGGATGATGTTGGGGAACGTGGGAACTTTGTCTTCCCATCTAAGAACTTCTCCAGTGCATTACTTTCCCATTTAATTTCAAGGTAATCGAGTCTCTTTTCACAGAATTTTGGTCAAAGTGCTGCCAGACAGATGGTTGTATATTTAAGCAGGCTCCAGTTCATACAAAACTTCAGATTCCATATCCGTCGAGCGGAATAAACTACATGCCAATGGTTTTCACGTGATACTTTTCCTTACATCCTTTTGCTGAGTTAGAATGGAAGGAACTCATGACATAGATTAGAGAAAGAAACATACAGCCGATAGGGGAGCTGACTGTATCACGCACGATACACTTTTTTCGATGCTTGAACTGGTTAGGACAGGGTGGTAGTAGTTCTCCTAGTCACACGGAGATAGAACTTTATCAGTATGGGTCCATACAGCAAGAATCAGCAGCAATTTCATAGACAGATAACTGCCGTTTAGAACAAAACAAAGAAGACAACCCAAAACCTGGTGTGCTGCCGCTTCTGTCAGTATGTTTAACTTAAGAGTTGGCAATACCTAAACCAGAGATGTGCAACTTTTCTAACAGTTTGCCTGCACGGGCAAGCTGACTGGAAAATCGAACCTGCTTTTGGGAAAAGAGAGTTTTACCCCCCAAAATGGTGAGAAAATTTATAAATTAAAAAAAAACCAAAGTTAATTTAATTTGAATCATTCTTTCATACATAACATTATTCTTTATCTTTCCAGTTAAAGTTCAAATAATCATGTAGATTTAATAATGCATCCAGTAGGAAAACAGGGTCAAAATAAGTCCAACACTGAAACAGTCACAAAATTGTCAATGATTTCAATCTATCGTGTTTTTTTGGGGCGTGTTATCTTCACTGGCATATCTGCTTCCGCTTCCATATGTCATCCAATTTTCTCTAGCATTTTCTGTATCAAAGTGCTTATTTTCTGTCAAACAGTATCATTAGAGCTGGAAATTTCGTCAAGTTTCCCTTTTTTGGCCTAATTAAAACAGACTCATTTCAGCAACTGAATCAAGAATAATGAAAATTAGAATCTTTGCAATAATTAATTTTTACTCGCAATTGAAAGATTCATGAACATTGATTTTAACAATGTACTTCACAATTATCATCTTGGCACCTTGAAATCACCGACATGCATCAAATCTTTGACAAGCTGATATTTTAGATTGAGGACACTAATGTTAATCCTTTTACGTGGATGCCAAGCAGTATTCACATATCGGTGTCTTGTCAGTTACCACATAAACAACAGATCATAAACGCCTTGTGAGAGTCTTACATTCTCGACTCACCGATCATGCTATGAATGAAATCCTGATGATTATTTCTTAGTGTCGAGTGCCATTTATTCCAAACACACCTGTCAATGGAATTTCACAAGATATATTATTGCCAATTAAAAATTACTCACCAAAAGACGGTGACATGCATACAAACAATCTTTATACGCGGTTAGCTAACAAACTGCCCGGGGCTAGGTTGGGAGCCTGAAAGTCGGCTAATCACGGTGACGTAGAAATACACAAGTGTTTGTTCAATATAAGAGAAATCTTACTACAATATTAAAGGTAATTTATAAAATGCAACAATGCTTCTCATTCAAAATTGATAAGACGAAAAGGAAAAGAGGAAAACCAGCAATGCAAAGATGGTTCCTTCATGAACATCTTGATTGAGGACGAGCAACATTTGTCTGCTTATGTGGTAGGATCATAAAATACATCTATGTCCACCAGAATGCTAAAACTAAAATACACACAAAATTAGTAAATATAGCATACATTCAAAACAGGAAAGACAAAACGATAACCAAAATAGTGACAAATCCAATGCTTTACCATTTAACCAAAACAAACCAATAATAAGTGTACTGTCAGTAAAAGTATAATAGAATACAAATAATAGTGTTTACGTCAGACTCCACCTATCAACATTTCCTGTAAACCCCACCCCTCTTTCTCTCTCTATACCTAATAACAAGGCATTGAATGTCCCTGTCATGATGCTTTAGGTTATTGATTCTTATAGAACGTTATCAGTACAAGACTGCGAGTATATACATAGATGAGAAGGGCGAGTAGGGGTGAGGGTTACTCCCAGGCAGATTAAACGGGCACTCATAACAGAAGAATCATTGACATCTCATACAACTGATTAATTTGCAGAGAGATACAGTGACACAGACTGTTAGTATTCGTAACATAATAGACGTTGATATCTATTTAAAAAAGGTACTGTATTACAGGCGAGAAGTAAAAACTAATCCACGCATAGACCAATAAATAATTACAGCGATAGAGACTAACTGAACAGCATAGTTAGTATATGCATTGCATTTCAAAGTCAAATGTTTATGGTTCGAGACTCATATTCACCAAAATAATTTGCACATCAAATGCTGGACACATATAAAGCAGATCAAAATAAAATAAATTAATAAATTCGTAATGAAAAAGCTTTACTAATTTTAAGACATGCCAAAAGAAAAATCATGCAGCTGACTTGTAATGTAGGATGATACAGAAGCTCGCATATATTTACGAAAATCCAGTGCCCTGGACAAACGAGGTGAAAAGCAATGTTCTAATGAAAGATAAATCATGATGCAGAATCTTGTGTATTGAAAATTTTCTGAAATAATTAAAAGCATAAAGTAGATAATTGACATATTTGATTTTTTACATTTGACATTGTGAAGCGATAGTTTTCAGTGGAAAAAAGTGATTTACCGCAGAGTTGATAAATCAGTAGGCTTGCGTTAAATGAGAAAATTACGGATAGTTCATACTGAACGCCACTGAATAGTGTGCTTATGTAGAGAGGCAATCAAAATACAGTTTGGTTAGATGCTGAAAGTGGTTTGACAAATGCCTTGTAATTTTACTAGGCATAAGATAAACTGAATTCAATTTTGATATATTCGTAATCTGTACGAAATATTTGAAAATAAATACACTAGAGTGACAGAAAACGCAACAGATAAGCATGTGTACGTGTTGATTCCATTTGAAGCAATGGAAAACTAACGTTATACTAGCATACAAGATTTATCCAAAATGGTATTGTTGTTGTGGGGTTTAACGCCATTTTTCAGCACACAATAGGCTATGCATGGCAACCAGTATTATTGGTGGAGGAAGAACCCGGGAAAACCCCGAGAAGAACCACCGACCCACGATAAGCTACTGGCAAGCTTTCTCACATACCCACATTGGCCGAATCCTAGACTCGAACCCACGCAGACAGAGGTGAGATGGCAATGATCCGTAACGGAGAGAGCTTTAGACCATTCGGCCACTCACCCCCCGCCCCCCCCCCCCCAAAAAAAAATGGTATCGTCACGTATAAGCGAACATGATGGGAAGAAATAATTATGTTAATAAATGTTTGAATTGATTAAATTCACCTGAAAAATTAGTACATGTAAAAGGTTTGTAACAGTACATATAATTACGTGTCAAATTTAGAGTCTATGAACACACCGATCTTTCTCTTAGAGACTGTAATTTTAATCTTAGATAATCCAAATATATGCCTGTATTCATTTAAAATTTGCTAGGTTATGACAATCATCTGTCAATCAAAATCCTTGCAAACATTTTCAAGCTGAAAAAAATACCATACCCCAAAACGACGAGAAATACTTTTAATTCAACAAGGATTTCATATTAGACAGGTGAATGAAGGACGGCAAGGAAATAATAGATTAAATGGTAATTATATTTGCACAAAGCTATCAGTTCATGGGTCAGCCATTAAAACAGCTGCACAAAAATGAAAATGATAATAAGGTTGCTGGGCCTATGTAACAGTTGGTTGCTATGATACATATATTGTTGAGGTTTACCCACATGAAAAATTTGAGAGTTTTTGGAAGATTTAAGAAAAATCTGTATCACACAAAGAAATTATTGAACTCACTAGGTGAGTGTCACAACTGCTAAATCAAGAAAGACAACTAATTCTTTGTCAGTTTTGAAACCTTCGAAAGAATTGTTCCTTGGTGCATATCAACTAATGTCTCTATACTCTTATCTGATTTATATCCTGGGTCTAGCCATAAAACTCTGGACATAAACAATGTTCGGCAGACTTTCCATAGTCACTGATGTATTATTACTTCATTATGGTCTTCGGCTATTGTAATAGAAAGAAGCAAAACCAACAAATTTAGCAAAATCAATAACTAATTTTCCCCTATAATACAAAGTAGAAATTTACGAGACACAGTATTGCGGATTAAACCACAAATTAATCTTAAATGTTATATCACAAGTCCAGAAATATACAATGTTTGAGATGAATTCCAATAGCCTTGAATGTCTTGATGTATCACAATCATACAATCCAGAATATCAATAATCCCAAAGTAATGTCTTAGTCCAATGGGTCAATAAGAACTTTGTAATTCCAATTCATTATTGAATAAATTATTTCTTTCAAAATAAAACTTAAAATAACTTTAAACTCTGATCATAGATTCTCAAAGACTAATATAAAAACAAGAAAAAATTATTTGCTTACCACATTCTTTATATGCAGACCCCCCCCCCCCCCGACCTATGACGCAGTAAAATGCACTGTATGTGGGTAATTTAGAATGAACAATTCCATTAAATTAAAAAATGCCAGGGCTTGAATCTAAATTCAAGGAAGCATGATTACAAATAGTTAGGCAGACAATATAAGTAAACATATTTTTAAAACAATGTCAAATGTCAGAGAGGCCGAAACTCTATCCTCAATATCGGACAAAGGTCAAGGACACAATGTAAATTAAACATACATAAAGGTCAAGGACACAATGTAAATTAAACATACATATCACCTCACTTCATAATGAAACAGAAAGACTTATAGAGGTTTATGCATGAACAGACAGTTGAATAATATACTGAAATTTGGAGCTGAAAGAACTGTTGCACCTTAACGTATGGCCTTTAATTTGTTAAAAGATTCCTGACACTTGTCAGAAAATTTAAAACGTGAATTACGTACTAAACTGATTTGAACGAGTCTCGGTAATTATAGTGAATTTTGAATAAAATCTTCAATGTTATCTGGCTACACCTAAAAAATCGAATCCGTTGCGTTGTATTCATATGCACTGGGAGTTCAGAGATATCGTTGATCTTAACTTCTACAGGTTTAACGTTACCGCGTCTCACAATATGTCCTAAAATGCGACACAAGCAAGAAAAAATTTATATTTACATAAATTATTTGTCAAATTTGCATCATTGATTAAAACATTTCTGAGTGGTTTCCATCCCATCTTTCCAGGTATCGTTGTAGAAGATGACATCATCAATATATGCGTCGCAATTAACACTTTATATAGATGAAATCCTTTTGCAGTTACATATGCCAAAATGTAATTGGCTTTTTCGGTGATTGAAAATTGCAAAAAGCCTTTCAAACCGTCAAACTTGGTGCCTTATTTTGCACTTCCAGCTTTGTCAATGCAGGCAGTCATCGATTCTTAGTACTGGAAATTAATCAGTTTTGGTTACACTGATCACTATTTTACATATTGAATGTATTTTCTTGTTTAGGTACAATAATACACGGTGAAATGTGATCTGATCAAGATGTCGCTTTGCTTCATTATTCATATTGTTTACCGAATTTCATATTATTTTCTGCCGTGATTTTTCAGTTCAACAATTATAGCATTTAATCAAATCCACTTAATTATTCAGTAACAAGATTTCAATATGACGTTAATATGACAGTGTTTCGGTTGTGAGGTATATGAGAGAATTCAACCATACCACTGAAAATCCAGAAATAATTATCAGCAATAGGGCGGTGTTTTGTTTTCATGCAGTAGTAGAAAAACTGATCAGTAGTGGGTATGTAATATATGAGATAGCAGGCATTTGAATGAAGCAGTCGATAATGTTCGTTTTATCTGTTGTGCATTAAAGGTGGTGAAGATTAAGAAAATGAAGACACATTTAAATTGCAGTAGTAAATGGAATTTGAGTCCATCTTAAACTAAACTTCAGTGGGTTTGCAACATTTTGAAGTGTATATTAGTTCAGTTCCTTCTCCGATTATTGTCTTGAGTGATTACGACTCCCAACTTTCATTAACAAATGGAGAAAAAAAAACGGACCAGGGATTGCCGTGGTGGAGTTTGATGTTGCAGGAATACATGTTCATTTGTATAGAAGTAAATTATTGCTTTATTTTGTGTATATTGTGTGTCTTTCGTAAGATATCTTCCTATGTAATTTTAATTTATATCAGATCTATGTATAGTTGACTAATATGTGAAAGACCGATTTATAGTATAAAATATTTGTTTTTCTTTACTAAGGAAGAGATTATTATATTAACTTCTTTTTTGTGCATGACATATGTGCGTGACT
Organism: Sinohyriopsis cumingii; assembly: GCA_028554795.2. Taxonomy (NCBI): domain Eukaryota; kingdom Metazoa; phylum Mollusca; class Bivalvia; order Unionida; family Unionidae; genus Sinohyriopsis; species Sinohyriopsis cumingii. Next base: position 52,976,507 of record CM068825.1, read on the forward strand.
CATGCTAGAGTTATAATATACCTGACTTTTGTCATTTTTAAGATCTGAGTTCAAGGCCTAATTATATTTACTACCTTTAAACGTTATATAAACCTCATCTTGGTCTTATGTAACGTGTTTAGGCTCTAATAAACAGTAACAAAAGAAAGAGTGAAACAACAAGCTTTGAAACATTTAATAAATAATTTATTTCCCTGGAAAAACAATGTAAAAATGAACAATAAAAACTTGCGGTTTTAAGACCCAAATCCCAAAATATTCCAAGAAAAATCCCCAAATTAAATTTTAGAAGTCATATTAATGAAATGTTTTAATTAATTCAAGTTCGAGTCCCGCCGAAAAATCAAAAATGGAAGGCGATGACGTATGCTGTATTCAGTTTACAGTTCTTTGTGAACCACAGAAAATAATATTCCGGTGTTTGAATTCCTAATAAAATTTAAATAAATTTCTTTGTCCAAGAATTCTGTATGAGCACTCAGATACTTCCAGGAAAGAGAATTAATCTTTAAGAATACATATTATTTGAATAAAAATTAAAATATAACTCCAAACTGGTCACAAACAAACACTTTCCAGTGTCCAAGGTAAAAACCCAAACTGAAATATATTTCTCTAAACATCACTATTAAATCTAAATACTGCGCAATTTCTGAAAACCCAGAATTACGAAACAGAGGCTGTTGACATCTAATATCACGTACTCCTAGTATGACATTGATAAAAACCAATCATTTTACTCTAAGAATAAAATAAAAATAGAAAGTTGTTTACTTGTCTCAGTGATTTATGAATCAAGGTCGGAAACTAAGTCTATAATAGAAACTGTGTTTCTATTATTAGGTGTTTATGAAAAGAGTCAGGTCAAACTGAGTTTTCTGGAAACATCAAATTCCTAGTAAACAAAATTACGTTACTTTGACAAGTAATGAAATTAAAAATCAAAAGATATTAAAACTTACAAACAATTAAATTAAATCAATTATAATTGGTACGGGTAGATTTGAAAACTTTTCTTTATGTAGCATATATAATTGTCGTTGAAGTGTATCACAAACTATTTTTCTACTTGCAACTATCATTTGGTCTCCATAAATTCGAACAATTATTAATAGGAGTTTCTGAAATTATTTCACGCACTATTTCACATTGAATTTTATTCGGTTGTAGTCTGGTTAATGACTTAAACTCTCTTAATTCTGGATTAAGCCATCTATGATCATCAGTATTTTTTTCTTCATAATAATCTACAAAATTCCTCGGCCATTAATGTGGAGACAATCCAACAAATGGTGGTGGTTGACCATGATCGTCACAAATTATTACAGCAGTATTTTTGTGTGTGTCAATAACCAATAAAGAAATGTTTTCAATGTTTCTAATTAAACAGTGAATATTTCATCCCAAACAATAATCCCTGGAATATATTTCTCTCCCATTCGTTCGGGAGTCTATTTATCTCCCTTCCATGGAAAGAATTTATGATAAGTGCATGATTTAATATTTCTTTCTCTCATTTCTCTTGAGAGTCTGTTTCTAGATGTTGATACAACTATTTCTGAGCAACTGTTCAAGAATAATTCGATCACACGAGTTGTTTTGAAACAAAAACCAGGCCCATTGAGATAAATTGTTTTATGTCTAGCTACAGGTTCAATTACAGATGGCACTGATGACAATTTTAATATTTGAATTATTTGGTAACAAATACCCTTAATTTCAACGTCGGCGGATTCAGAATAATTAGGTATATTTTCTTGTTTTATTCTCCGTTCACCCCATGAAGAATAAGTGCCGATAGGTAGTTGTTCTAGCAATCCTGTACTCTTGTTGATATAAAATGAATCCGTAGCGACTCTGACAGCAAACTCAGAAACTCTATTTATCCTGCTGTGATTGGAAATTTATATTTCTTTCCTAATTCAGCGACGTCTCTGAAAGTTGCTCCGGTATCTTTAACTATTTCTCTCCACTCGTTTAATATTTTACGTCTTTTATCCGTTACTCATTCGGTTACACAATTATTTTTGAAAATGTTATCGGTTTTATATTATTAACGCTGGGTTTATCATTTATCGGATAAATTCCATGAATAACCGCGATTACAGGATACGCTCTTTCCTAATACGGTTTTTCAATACAAGTCAACATTCCTGGTAAGGAAATTTTACTACTTACGCAATTTTTTAATTGTGAAGGACAGGGTCAAGTTTGTCACTGATATTCCAAGTATTGTTTGTTTCTGCTAATACAATAAACTTTACTCTGAAACAATATCATTGATCCTCGAGATAATTAATATTCGTTGACACACGTTAGTCGTTCATTGTAGTATCGACGACTTTGTCGACACGATCGGTGCTGCGTATGATTTTGAACGTCGACCACACATGAGATGCACCGTCCTTATTAAATTCTTTCTTGGCGCCATGAATATAATTAATCAAACTTTTATTTGTCGGATCAACCACACCTCGCATCGTAAACTCGGGGGATATTCTGTCAAGATTAAATTGATTTTTAGAAGGCTTAATTTGAATCATGGATTGTATCTCCTTCATATTATAATTAAGACAAGTATATATTTAAATTGATAAACAATAAACAAATGCAGGTGGCTTATGATACGCTCTACAACTCCTTGTGACAAATCTTGTGTAAACGAATTTTGTGGATATCATTTACAAAATATATGGAGAGGGAGTTTAGGACTTTAATCGTGTCTGAAGTGTTGTGTTGGAGTTAGAGGAAAAACACAGTTATGTGTGCAATGTGGTGGTAAAAATACAGAGAGCTCAAAAGATACTATGACAAAAAACAACGCCGATAATAATGATAAAGTTATAAGAAACGCTGATGATTATCTGGCTTGATTTTCCAAAATAAAACTTTAGGCAATTAGTCATTTAAACATATGATATTATTATATACAAATGGAACAAAAAGAATTTGTAAAGCATACTATCATCAAAATTTATGAAGCATCTCGTGTTGGTACCATCATACACTGTCGACTAAAAGGAAAACAGTCGGTTATGACAATAATACTGGGTATCTCATATTTAGGACAGGGAGAAAAAATATATCTTTGTCATAAATTTATTTACGAGTCTTTTCACGGGGCACTCCAAGAGGATCTTGTGATCGATCATACTGATGGAGAAAAACTCAATAACTCTTAAGACAGTTTACGAGCCATTACTTAGAGCCAAACATGTAGATCTGGTAATACAGGTAGCTTTAAAACAATTACAATTATGGACAGTGGCAGGTGCCAATAATTTTCCCTTGTGGTCAGCATGGACAGTAACCGATGCCAGTAATTTTCCATTGAGCTCAGAATGGACTAGAATGTGAAAAAATCACGCAGTATACACGTGCGAGTAATGTTCCGTGGACAGTAAGGTCTCAATCTCACTGAAAGAAAGGGACCCGACACCAAAATAATTCAGGAAGAATGTTGCCCATAAAGAAAAACCACGTGGGGTGAACACCGCTCATCATGCTACGGTTTATTTTTAATATTATATATATATATATATATATATATATATATATATATATATATATATATATATATATATATATATATATATATATATATATATATATATATATATATATATATATATATATATATATATATATATATATATATATATATATATATAATGAATTACGAAATATTAATGATATTATTTCTGCAATAAAAAATTAAATAAAGACGGAATAAAATTTCAACTTCATCCAGTAAAAATTATTTGTGATTTTGAATCATTGCAAACACGTAAATTTGAAGATAGATATTCACTACCAGCAAAGTACTGATTTATAAAATTCATCCAACAAGCTATGTTCCAATCTTTGGTTATTGTAAACGATACGGAAGTTAAAAACTTCGTATATATCTCAGGCGTGATCGAAAGAATTAGATTAGAAGTAGCTCACGAATACGAAACGAAGAAAATTATTAACACGTGCTTGGGGCAATTAAGAAAGCTTCTGTCAAATCGTGAAAATTAAAACAACGACAAAGTTATTAGTAAAAGTAGTGACGAAGTGAAAATGGGAAAGAGGATTTTGAAAGTATTGACAAAGTCACTGATGAAAATTAAAGTTAGGAAAATGTCGTGGTTAATTATCTTCTGACTTTTAATGTTCCTGACAAATAAAAAATGAATTTGACTTGACTTGTACAATTTTTTTGGTAACTTACCCATCAATCTGAAGAATTAGACAGTATATGTTTTAAGCTGATCTAAATCAATACAAGAATGTGCATAATTCATAATCTGATTTCTATCGCATGTAATCATAATAATATGTTCTCGCTGCAGTTCATTTAATTGTTCCTGCGTCAACAAAAATTTGTCATCGCCATATTCGTCAATGATTATAGTAACTCTAAATTATTCTGTATTGACTTGGAGTGGGGTTATTATTGTTCTGATGGCATTTTCAAGTACCTCTTTATTGTGTATAAAACTTCTCACCTCTTGATTAAATAATTTTAATTGTGAAACACTCTACATGATTAAAAATTGTTAAGATTTCACGCACAGATTTATATTAAAATTTTCATTTTTTAAATTAATTAAGTGTCCAATTTGATCAGTGAGTTTGAAATGTATCCTTGATAATAACGGATTATGACAATGCAGATAAAAGGGATTAATAGGCACTTGTACAATCAAATATCCAGGAGGTACTTGCGGTGTAAAAGTATATAAAAATATCCTTGTTGAGCTTGACTAGGTATTTCAAGATCTGTTTGACAGCTGCCATCAGTTGCATCACATATAAGATTAACTGCGATCGTTGAAGTTATATTTACAATTCCTGGTGAAATATGTCTGCCACCACCGCATGGATCATTGTTATACCTGAGAATATATGCCGGTGGGGTTATTTGTTTCCATGAGTCAAGTACGTTAGGAAAGTTTTCGTTGATAATATCGCTGAGTGATTTTTTTAGTTCATCGTCGTTAATCCGTGCAGTACACATTTTGGTTATTTTATAATGATTAAAAAACAACTATTTAAGGGTCATTGCGGTACTGGGTTTTTGTATAATGATTATCGGACTCATCGCCAAGGCGGTTCATATTCCGAATAAAGGTTTCGTTCATATATTTAAGATCTGACATAACATGATTTAGATGTTAAAGTATTTCAGTGATTTGTTGTTTTACATCATCATTGTAACGTTGTATGATGCTGGAAAGTAAATTTTGTAGCTTGTTGGTTCATTGTTTAAACTCGGAATTAATAAGGTCGGAAAATGATTTGATAAATGTTTCATCGACAATTGGATTTAGTTTATCATTATGGTGTACAATCACCCCTGTATTCTGCGCTGACATTCATCATTGATTTGTTCGATTTGATAAGTGCCTGTTGGAATTCTGACAACTTGCTAATCGGGAGTTCTATCGTCTTTATTTTTATTTGTAAATACAAGCGAATTATTCGCTTGTAATCCCCCAAATGATTTTGATCTGATATTTGGCCAACTATGGTATACTCATAATTGTGCTAACGCTATTTCTTTCGCTGGAATCGCAGTTGGAAAGTTAACATTAAATTCAGGATTAGTTGAGCTTACCGTTATCAATGATGTTTTTGTTTGAGTGTGTTCGTTACAATTTGATGAAGTAATTCGTTCCAATTTGACATTATTTTTATCGCGATTTTCTAAATCTGGAGCGGATTATATCAAAGTCATTGCTTCTTTGTACATTTTAATTATTTCCGTGAACTCAAAATCTGATATTTTTCCATCACTAAGACTTGTTGATAATAACGAGGATAATTTGGAGTATGCTAAAGCCGCTGTATGTAATTTTATTATATGATCATGCAATAATGTGTTTGTGCATGTGCATATTTTTTTCAATGATATTAAGAATACTGGCAAACATTGTTGCAACTGAAACACAAATTATTACAACTGCTGGTGCTATCACTGGCGATAATGTTATTGTTGATAATAATACACCGGTTCCAGCAATAACAACAAATGCTGAATAAACAATTAAGTCAACGACAACTACACGTCTGCGATAATTTTTACTTTTACTGTATACTCGTCAACGATATTTTTTAGTTTTGTTCACGTGCTTGATTGTATCTAAAACTTTGAACGTTGATAGGAATACTCATTATATTTTATTTAGCAATCAATTGATGTGTTTCAGCAACAAATTCCAGACACCATCAGTAAGACGCTGCGGTTAATTTGTTATCGAATGATTCCACCATAAACATTTCTTCGTCTCCTTTGTTTAACACAATAGGCACGGTTCCAAGAAAGTTATCGGGTGAATGACACCATGGATACGTGGTAAATATACTAAATTTTGCACCGCTGAACACGGACAGACTATACACACCAGTGACTTCCGCAGTATGTTTGATAGAGTTATTTTGCTGTGACCATGTTGAGAATACTGATGACACTGTGTATATACCACTTTGACAATTTGCTTGTGGGGAATTTTAATCAGATTAAATTTGTTAACGATATCAGCAAACTCCACTTATAACATCTTCTAGTTTTTTTCTTTTCTAATCGTTTCAATATCTGATATAGCTGTTTTAATACCGCCGAGTTTCACGTTGGCAGCGGGAGGACTTCCAAAGAAATTATCTGCGATTTTATTGAGTCTTTGAAAGTTTCTACGACGATTTAAAAACATACGTGAGCGTCATAGTCAGCTCGTATCGTGTTTAATTATGATCTACTGTATTATAGTTATTGTCTATATATTTTTTGTTGCGGCATCTTCATCAGATGCTGGATCTCTTAAAACAACTATTTTATTTCCATTCATGCTGGTTCACCTGTCAATATATCATCGGTAGATCATAAACGATTAGTAACACTTTTTGTAATTTCATTTCTTAAAGTTGCGATTGATATATTTGAGTCTCTGATTCTACCGCTGAATGCTGAAATATTATCCGTAGTAGCACATAGAACTCTACGAAATATGTCATTCCATTTGATATTACTAGTATTTAAAACACCGTATTTATCCAACAACTTCATCTCGGTCAACTCCAGAGAGGTTCATAATATCGGCAAGTTCATCTTTAGTCGCGTAATTTGGCAAATCAATATCATCTTTACTTTTTGTCCTTGATAGAAGAAGATCTTTTGTAAATATCAGCCATTATACTTTAAGATCTATTTAAAACGATTAACTTCTATTTGTATAACAGTGCACGACTTTATGAGGTGGTAATGTCGATGAAGATATAGCGTTGAGTACAGCAACTGCTTCAAATCCACATATTGGCAGATCGGTTATTTTATGTGTTGGTAATGTTGAATACCAGACTGGAGTTTATATTGTGTTTACGTAATTTAAAAATTCTTTCGGTGGAGCCACCCTATACGAATAAAAATAAACAATTCCACGTGGATCAATTGCGTATGCAACCCAATAAGTACAAGCATCAGAACTATTATCAAGATTAAGTCCTGATTCAATATTGTTTGGTTGTTTTGGTAATTGATCGCGCATAAAAAAACCTCTGAATTTTTATATTTTCAGTTTATTATCTAAATCAATTAAATCATAATTTTACATTGGACGGATTAACAAAGTGTTCCTGGAAGTCTCAGACCTTGTCTGCATCGATCGGGGAATCATGAAAGTCTTATGCCTCTTTCTCTTTTTTATTGTTCCTCCAATTCCTTTTTCAGTTAACTTTTTATCAGCATGTCCAGCAACACTACTTACAACACCAAGATCAGCTATTTTTTGCAGTCAGTTATGTACGTATCACTGTCAAACAACGCCATAATACCATTGTTAACAAAACCAACTATGTTATTAGCATAATATGCAGTATTATATATTGTTACAATTTGTCATTCTACCTCAATAAATGCTTCAGCAGGTAAGAAATATATGCTTGTATCTTGAACTTGTTGTTCCATTCGACCACGTTGATCTGATACGTGCGTCGTATGAATAAAACTGATAATCCCGTATATATTCACCTTTGAGAATTGGTGCGTCCATATTAAACGCGGGATCAGATATACATGTAAAGGAAATCAGTGGAAATATATAATAATAATAAAAGTACTATAGCAGAAAACCTTATTCTGAAGTATCATCTGCGACCGTAATGCCAATATTTAAATATTGCCTATCTTCTAGGAGCTGAATTTCCGTGACCTCGTATGCAAAATTGCCGCGCCTATTCGGTTACTTTCGGGATGTGATGTCATAGTAACGACTCCAGCAGCCCAAATGAGAGTTGACAGAGTAAAAGACAATGTCGTTTTGCGTTGCTTACGAGTGTAATATATCATTAAGAAAAGCCTGTGGACAACATTTTTTTTTTCTTTTCCGAAAGATAAAGGCATAATGAAAGAATGGATACATTATTACAAACGAGTCGATTTCAAAGCAACACCATACAGCACTCTGTGCTTGTTACATTTCTCAAAGGAATGTTACGAGAGGTTCATGAAAAAATGGCAGCTCAAGGATACCCAAATCCTAGGCCTAGACTAAAAGTTGGCGCTGTTCCAGACATACATTTGGACATTTTAAATCCTGGGAAAAGTGTTAAACGTGTGAGTTACGAAAATAGGGAGAAGGCCGAGTAAGTGACCACAAAATGCAACAATCAATTCACAGATCTTTTATCTACACCAGCAGTGCTAAAAACAAATCTGATAGCCCGACACCCTGGGCCCCTCTGGCTTTAGTTCCGGCCCACCCTGTATTCAAAGTGAGGTGCCCGTCAGGCTTGTCGAAACATAAATTGTTTGCCTGAGGAAACTTTGATCGCGCTGGTGAAATGAGTAAATGTATTTTCAAAATGTTGACATACATGCCTTAACACGGCACAATCTAAATCAAATCACCACTGTACTAGGTGAAATTTGGATCTGATTTTAATCAAATGGAAGCTTTGCTAAAAATAAGATTCTAAACCTGTCGTGTTTCGAGAAAACACAATTTTCAGTAATCTTAAAAAAATTTTTAAAATTATTTAAAAAATTCAGTGTGCACATACATGTAGTATGTATAAACGGTAACCCGTAATGATTGGAACTGATATAAAACTATCCCTTGGGCAGTTTAAATAGCAGCGATTAAAAGAAAAGAGGTCAAAGTTTTACATTAACTGACTGACAATAGAAACTGGGGGGAGGAGACTATTGACCCAACCCCTTGCCCCAATGTGCAAGCGCCCAAGGGACGTGCCTTTTCTCCCTGTGATACGCCTTATTATTCTTTCAGGACAAGCCCCTTTTGCATATTCTGGTCAGCTCTGGCTAAATTGCAAAATAACTCACGTTTTGATTTAAGTACACAAACAATAAAGCCAGTGTGACTAATGAACAACTAAATCCTTATCCTTGCATTTATCGTGTGACAAGGACTGCCCTTCGGACATACTTCAAATAAACCATGTTCGACAGTGTGTCTATATAAGCACCAGCAATTGATTGCCAAATAAACGATGCCTATTTTGTTTTTATTTACGATGCCATGGACTTCATTTTGACAGTTCAAATCTGCAGTCACAAGTTACCGTACACGTGGCAAATGTTTTTCCCACATTTTATGCCCCACCTCATTTACTTAGGTTTAAGTCCTAATCCATGTAAAACTGTTTGCTGAATAAAATATTTATTCTGAATTAGTTCTTTAGGAGCACATATACTGCATGGTATATTTTGTTTTATTCCGTTTTTAATTTATTCATGGTAATTAAACTTACATATACGGTAGAGGAATGCCAGGTGTTAACTGGCGATTTTGTTTGCAGAGAAAATTTCACAGCATTCACAGTGATCATTCATTTAAGCTAATTGGTGACAATTTTATTCTTTTAATTTTTTTATACTTTAGTACTCTTGTAGTTGTTTAAAAACATCTGAAATTTATTTGAATAATGTTTATTCTTCACGTTTTATTTACTGAAGAAAACAAATGGTGTGTGATGTTAATTATTTTTCACCCAGTGCCGGATTTAGACGTGTGTGCGTGTGATTTGAATTTTTAACGTAGCTTTAAAAAATTTCAGTCATATCGCTACGTTGTCTGCAGTGTGGCAGTTTAGACTGTGGATTGCATATGTTATATCTATTTATAAATGGTTTGGGGTTGTTTTGTTTTTTTCTTCTTCTGACAAATGGAAAATTTACAGACATATTGTAATAATCGGGACTTCGCTGAGAAAAATTAATGAGATAATACGAGATCGGGAGGTAGATGAGGAAATACCCCAAAAATCGGGAGTTATTTCTCCCGGCTTGAGAGTTGACAGGTATGAACAGTCCGGGCTTGTGGAATTTCAGTCAGGGCTTGAGTTTATTTAAGTCACCAGCCCGGGGCATGTGTCTACAAAATTTCTTTTAGCACTGACCAGTACAGTACATAAACTATTATATCAGACAGCAGATTCAACTTTTGAATGTGCAACCCAAATGTGGTCTCCTCTCGTTTGCCTCGCTCGCCATGTTTATGTTTGTATTCGAGGACTGGCTAGTATTGCGTTACGGGACCATGTGATCTGCCGTCTCATCAAAACTTGGAAAAACTCGGCAATTTACGGAATGATGGTATCTTCCATGCAATATAATCACTACCCACTTACGATATTTAATTTATAAACATGACAGTCGAATTAAAATCTGTAGAGAATTACATACGTAAAAGGAAAAGATTGATTTCTGGTCTCCTTTAAACATCTTATTATAACTATATTCGTCTAACAGGAAGACCACTTCCTGAAAAAAAACTTGTATATGTCGGCATAATTTCATTAGTCAACTTTGCAGGAACAACTTCATTAACAGCCAGTTCTGTTGGGTTTTCATTTGCAGCTTGATTTATTATTTGACTGATTGTTGCAGGTATAATTTCAGTACTGGGCAATTGTACTGGTTGTGGGGTTTTTCGTACTAATCGAGCTAATCTTTCTTTGATAGAAAATGTATGATTATTCCGACTAGATTCTCAATATTATATGTTCCTCTTAAATTTTCACTTTGTAACTTAAAGAAATAAATTATCTGTTAATTTTACTAAACTTGTTGGTTTCGCTTCATTCTGTAATGTTGAAGACCATTGAGTCGTAACACTTTTGACTTCAGACAGTAAACCTACTTAGAATGGCGTCAAAGTATAGCCAGATGTTTTAGAATGTTCATGAGAGAGAGAGAGAGAGAGACAGAGACAGAGACAGAGACAGAGATACAGAGATATAGATAGAGACAGATTTTCTCTTTTTCCACCAAAAGTACAAGATAGTTTTGCGGTCATCCTTTAATCTTTTGAAATCATACCAGTGACAAGGATTATGAATATTATTGTGCTGCCTTAATGTTTGCTACCTGGCTTCACGGTTTCCTTTCATCTGATTTTTGCAACTCAGACATCGGCTTTGGAAGTTTATACTCTGGTTTCTTTGTCGTAGGTATCGGTGTGGGGATCTTAAAAGGGAGAGTAGGTGGTACTTTGACTGTACTGGGTGCAATAGTGGTCGGTTTTTCTGTCATATATTTCGTCACTTGGGATTCGTCCATCAATTCGTTTGTTTGCATCGGTCCAGGCTGCTGCGTAATGGTTGGGCTCGAATTTAGGGTAAGTTGATGGGGTGGAATATTATACCCGTTTAAGGGTAAGAGTTTGTTATTCTCCTTGTCGATAAGACCTTTAAGAAGGAAGTACTCTTTTAGCAAGGTATTGACATCAATTGCTTGTTCACTTTCTTGATTTTGACTGTCCACACTGCTAGCCGGCTCCGTAGACGATGAGGAACTCGATAGCAAGCTCAGGTAATTGTTCTGAATGGGTCTAAACTCAGTGTTTTCATTGTTTAGTTGACTGAAATGTAATGGCTTGTTGAAAGAAGATTGATCTGGTTCGATAAGCATAGGCTGCACTTCAAATGGGTCTTTCACTTCCATCGAAAAAGCCGGGTCGACTGGTTCAATCCGGTCCGCTTCAGGAATATTCCCATAAAGTGGATAAGGTCGTTCTTGGACAGGAACGTTCAGACTGAAGGGATTATGCAACCTCCCATCAACCCCTGGATGATGCAGTCCGATGTTTCCCAGAAATCCAGTACCACCTGTGAGGGGTCGTGCATTAAGAACAATGTCCGTTGGAGTCAAGGATGCTTTTTCCTTGTTTGTCCATGACTGATCGATGTTTACCACCTCTGCATAAATGACAATTGGTCTCTCTCTGGGACTCTGGCTTTCCACATCAAGCTCATGGAACGGGTTGGGCCGAAGTCCAGGCCTTGGCCAAGGATTAAACAAGTTGGCAAAAAGCCCGTGTCTCGGACTTATATGATGTTCTGTAGAAACGGCAATGCCCTGACCTGCGTTAGGAAAACCGGATGTGACGTTAGTGATTCGGCATCGTGACGGCAATACATTTGTTTATATTGACAAGATGTAGGTATTTTTCCCTATATTTAAACAGAGCTCAAACTTTAATTGCAATTCAACAATTTTAACCATTTCAACTTTTGCACAGAATACATAAAAACAGTAAAACTTACAGTTCTGTTGTCATCGTTTGTTCTCAAAAAAAAAAAACAAACATAAGAAAATGGCACAAATATGCAATAATGATAGTTCCTGCTTTCTGTAGTATTGAGTGTGGGTGTAAGTTTTGGGCGAAGAAGCTTTAGATTATAAGGAGCACAGTTTATTTTGATTTTCTTAGCTGGACGCGTTTTGCAGAACTTGACCACTGTATATGTACAAAAAGTACTCCGAATCTTGACCACTATATATGTACAAAAAGTACTCCGAATCTACACATATTTACAAATACGATGTTATTCTCATATGCTTTATTGAATATCATTTCTATTAATCAATTCGTAGAATCTGAAAAAAGCGTCATCGTTCCAATTACGTTTTTAATGATGAGTAAAAGAATATAATTACCAAACAGTCAACGTAATGTTTAGATGTACTGTCCATCGAGTTTAAGGAATATTTACATTCGTTAATTTGTATATGAAGTCATTAGTATGATTACGGCTTACCATATTTTTGTCATGTTCAGAATTTAAATATTATTTATACGCAATGGTATGCCCTTCACATACTGCAACAATTGCTACAAAAGCTGTCTAAATATAGCAATTGAAAAATTTAATGCACAAGGAATTTAAAAACTAAAAATCAGTACAATGAAAGGAGATTTGAATGATTCCAACATGAAAAGAAATGTAAGTTTTTTTCTTCTTCAAATTGCGGTTAAACTGTGCGTATCTTTTTATTATTGTCTCTAATAGTTTTAATTCTGGCTGATTTTGCAATGCTTTTGAGAATGTATATATCGTATATACACCCCAAGACATTTTCAATGCATTTGTAAACTGAGAAAATTAATTTTAAAACTAAGTCATGACAAACGCACGTGAACGCGAATTAAGGCTTGTCTCACGTGGAAAACCGCCATTATGATTCGCTAACCTTGAGACTAGTGAAAAAGTAAAACGTTTCTTCAAACCATTTTGTAAAGATGTAGGTATAAGTGATCAATAGAGCAAGTATACTAGTGTACAAAGGTTTCTATAAGATGAGATTATCTTTAAGATATGGATCATTTTGAACAACAACATCCCATGTATTATCGCTAAGCAGCATTAAAGTTTCCATTTTAAATAATGCTGCATTGCATTTATTAAGAATTTATCAGACCTAACATAGAACCTCTGTTGATAGAAGCATGTTGCCCTCATCTGTACTATATATTTAATTGTTGCATTAACATTGAGAGAATGGCGCAATAAGGTTACATTAGAAACCAAAATAAAAACCTTTCAACAATAAATTATTGACGTGAACACAAATTGAACTTACCAAGTAGCACTATGATGAAAATGTACAACTTAAACATCATGTCTGATCACAAAGAAAGACGGTGATAAATTAAATGCTCATGCATTGAGTATCTTCTATTGCGTGAGTTTTGTAGCACAATGTACCACCACACCTGTCACTATAATCTTCATTGTGATAGTCTCTTACCACCTTTCGTTTCCATAACTATCACATACGTCTTACACTGTAAGACTGATTCAACCTGGTCATTTGCGTGCGAGTACGTGACATAATCAATTTTAAATATCAGAATTTCACGTGCATTGTGAATTCTTTCTTAAAATAAAATTCTTTTCCAAAGTGAATTCGTAACTAATTAATTTAGTTATTTAGTGTGTCAGGGTAACAATCATTTACATTTTGCTTAGTTCAAACATTTGTCGGAACATTCGTGCAAAAACTCGAACCATCATGTTACCATATTTTCAGGTATATATATTCCTTGATGTTCCGGCAAAGTATAATCCCCATGGTGTTTTCTTACGAGTGTTAGCAAGAGTGCTCTTACATGCAAGACATAATTTCAAACTGAGATTCAGTATTCAATAAAATACAAGTAAACTTTGAAAGGTATCCATATTACATAGATCCCCCAACCAATATTATACAATTAAGGGGCAAAGTATTTCGCCAAAGAAGCTGCCATAAGTCGATAATATTTGGTCAGAAAACATTAAAAATCAAACCTGGTCTAGGTTATGTTAATATAAATTTTCCATCAATGCTAACGTTCATAAATCATTGACGTAAATTGATGTACAAAGTTCTAAGCTAAACAGAGGGTCATGGCTCGGCAAAAGTTTGTCAGATTAAGGTGAAAATCGAATTTTACCAAATCTCATACTAAACTGTATTTGAACGCACGAAGTACTTCAGAGTAGGTTATTGAACACATACAAAATTTAAGAATAAAGCATGGGCCATAATGTCATATATTTGTTTCCTGGAAAAAGCTAAAGATTTAACTTAACTTAGGTCTTAACGTACAGCCCCACAACGAATGTGATTCAATCCATAAAATCATCCAAACGTTCCTGATCTGAATCAAAATCAAGTCAAAGCTGGAAGTCCAATGCTGCTGGGAAAAGGTGAAAATCGAACTTGGCCCAGGCGTTCTTAATGTAAAGGTTAACACCATATTTAATTTCCATTAAGTACGTCCTTGAAATGTTATTGAGCGGAAACAAAGTTTGCGACAGACCTGACTGGGCAGAATAAAAGAAGATACGAACCCAGGGTAAAGTAATGGACATGATAAAACTATATGTCCTTTCTACAGATATGAGAGGGGTGTAACCCCTGACGAACAGACCGATAAACCACCATCCATCAATCAGTGATTTTCTCAGATTCCGAAGACTTTCTGCTTTTCTTTTTTCTCAGAAAACAAAGGTTTTAAATTTTAAAATAAAAGGTATGTTCCAATGACTCCACTACTA
Source organism: Sinohyriopsis cumingii (assembly GCA_028554795.2). Lineage (NCBI taxonomy): Eukaryota > Metazoa > Mollusca > Bivalvia > Unionida > Unionidae > Sinohyriopsis > Sinohyriopsis cumingii. Next base: position 52,991,834 of record CM068825.1, read on the forward strand.
CTAAAATATTGCATTGCCTGAGGTAACATACGTAACGTAATGTAAAATCTCGGGATAAATGTTGAGAATTTTGTTGAAACTGGTGTCCTATTTCACTGTCGGACTCTAGTCCAACATACCTATCTGACCTCACCCACGTGTACACACCAGCAAGATCCTCTTCTGACAATCGTATACTCATTATTCCCACTATGAAAACAAAGTCATATGGACAGCGTTCTTTTGTATACCAGGGCCCAGCAACGTGGAATGAATTGCCCACTGAACTTAGACACAAAGACACAGTGATCACATTCAAGAGGGCCCTCAAAACTCACTTATTTCGACTGCAAGAACAAACTTAAAGACCTAATGTTTCCTACCTGAAATATTCTCAGCATGTTTTTTTTTTATTTTGTAATGTTTTTCAAATTTCACGTTGTTTGTTTTGGTAATAATATTATTATGTTTCTTATCTTATAGGTGTTGTCTAATGTTGTAAAGCGCTTAGAGCTTCTAAAGATTAGGTGCTATACAAAGTCCTCATTATTATTATTATTATATGAGATTAGTTAGGATTGGATTAATTAAATGTGGAATGAATTGCCCACTGAACTTAGACACAAAGACACAGTGATCACATTCAAGAGGGCTCTCAAAACTCACTCATTTCGACTGCGAGAACAAACTTAAAGACCTTATAATGTTTCCTACCTGAAATATTCTCAGCATGTTTTTTTTAATTTTTTCTAATTACATGGTATTTGTTTTTGTGATCATATCTTTATATGTTTTTATCTTATAGTTGTTGTCTAATGTTGTAAAGCACTTAGAGCTTCTAAAGATTAGGCGCTATACAAAGTCCTCATTATTATTTTCTTGCAACTAGAAACAACTCCTTAACGCAAGCACACACACACACACTCTCTTTCTCCCTCATATTTCGTATAATCGACGTATTGAATTTTAACTTTTTTTTTAGCAATGTATTGCCACACCATAGCTTTATGATGACTTTTATATTTGCAAGGAAGTTGCACATTATTAAAACTCGTTCCAGATTCAGGTTCTGTTTATTTCAATTTCTTGAGCCAATAGAAGTTATTTTAATGATATATGAAATAAAATTGTATCACAAATCAGGGACCGTATATTCAGGATAATTTTGTACATTCTTTACCCGCTGAATAAATGATCCAGAGAGAAAAACAATCACGAACAAAGTTGTATATGAAAGTTGAAACTGCTTCCGAAACCCTCAGGAAATAACTGTGAACTCTCTAGCTTCGATTCTTTGAATATTCAATTGTGTTCCAGTAAAAGTGTAAATTTGCCAGCCGTGTAAAATCTCTGCATTGTAAACAGTAAAGAGTCTTAACTTACGTCGTGTCAAATGTTAGGAATTTATGTTATGTATGTTTAGAATGTGGGATAGAAAAATATTTAATGTTTCAAATTGTTTGTAAAATCTACTTTACCAGGGTCAAATAAATGAAAGAATACGCCCGGATCGTAAAGTCCAACAGAAGGTAGCGGAATATCCAGAGGTTTGATTTTGTGCTTAGTGTATTTGATACGACCTACTATCACCTCAGATAGAACGTATGCATTTCATTTTACGTCAGGAATAGTTACTTAGAGATTACATTTCAAGTAACACCTTGGTGACATATGCGACAGAATATCGCACATGTTTATTTATCTTCGTATGCTATCTAAATATGCCTGACACTCGCTATCAAAAAGAGATCTTTTCACCAGCCATCTGACATGACATAATTATCCAAGTCATGACCTTAAAGTCTATCCATGTTGACCTTTTATGTGACACATTTGGATCATATTAGAAACAGAGAAGGACAATTTGAAACAAAGCGATTTTAATACTGTACCGATATGGCAGTAATTTTAACTCTCTTGGTGTTTCTATGGATTGTTTGTCTGGGACAATCCGCGCTAATACGGAACAGTCTTGGTAGGTGTATGGATATTTGTCATAATAGTTTTCATACTGAGCTGGCGTTTATTTCCTTTTTTGGAAAGAAATATAATTATCCATTTCACCCGGACCAGGACAATAGAATATTGAAACTAAATTACTTTTTTATTTAAAAAAAATAATTTTTGCAATAATTTAATTATTGATGGCAACTTTTCCCTAAATCTGAAGCTCTTCTCTTCTGAGTCAGTCATTATATGCACACAAATTAGTATTTGTTTCACTTGTCATGAGATGAATTGATTTTCGTGTTATTTGAAACTTGGCCTGAATTCAATGCGTTTTGTTAGTATTTAAACAACATTTTCTACAAAATAACATGGTGAAAAAGATTTAGTTTTTAAAATAATTAAACTTCATATCCACGCGAGTTTAGCTTAAAAAACTTCTCAAATTTAATTTATAGATTAATTAAAGCTTACACATGTGAACATTTTTATTAGACCTGCAACGGCGTGAGAGGCAGTCACCGGATGGAAATAATACAATTGCATCTACATCTGGTCCAGTGCTAGCTTCTACAGCTGGATCCACAGGCGGAAATGGATCTCCCTCAATGTTTAGTTCAGCGAGCGGATCCCAGAGCGGAAATAGTTCCACCTCGTCCACTGCAGCACAGAAGCAACCAGACTCATTCGTGAAACCGGACTCTTTCATTGACCCAAGTTTCGGACGTGCCCAGCCTGGAGCTGGTGGGAGCAGTGCCCCTGCGGGATCCAGTGGAGGCGCAGATGTGTCCAACAGTTCCTCATCTGGTGGATCACATGGTTCGCCTTTCCTATTGCCTGCAGGAGGTGGCTCACAGCCATTCATGCCATCGTTTTTGGACCCATCCAAATTCATGCTCGGTCAACAGCAATCGGGGCAGGAAGGTGGCGGTGGAATCGGAACAGGAGGAGCTGCTTCAGGGACCACATTGACGGGAAGTGGTTCAAATGCTGGATTGTCTGGAAATTTTTTTCATCCTCCAAATTTCTTTATGAATCCCTCTGGTGGAGGACAAACAACCGGTTTTAACTTTTTCAATCCAAGTGCCTTTATAGGAAAGTAAAATTCATTTTGAAAATGTTAAAGACATGCATTGAATCAGACACTGGTGAACATGCCAATAATACAATGTTTTAACGTTATAACAGCTATCCGATTTATAGTTTGACATTATTCATTACAACATTTTCAGTCATTAGTAAACGTGATTATCTGGGCAAAAGCCCTTAAGGTCTGTAATTCATCATGTGTTGCATGTGAAGTGTTCTTTTCTCCTTTATTTGAAGCAGCTATAACATATAATATACTTGTTTCGCCCCATTAAAATTTGAACATAATTTTTCATACAATCACTCTGGATTAGGCATCATGTTCATTTCGACAAGATGTATATGTGTTCTATCTAATGGTAAAATGGCCTGCTTATAATTTTATATCAATATTTTGTTTAATAAATGGCATAAATTTAGTTTAGGACTTTAAGTCATCAAGTGTTGTTTTCGTCTTTATTGGACGCAGTTATAACAGATAATATACTTGTTTCGCCTCATTAAAATTTGAACATGATTTTTCATACCATCGCTATGGATTTAGCAATATGTTTATTGCGACAAGATGTATGTGTTTTCTCTCAAATGGTGAACTGGTCTGTTTATTATTTTATATCAATATTTTGTTGAATAAATGGCATACATTTATATATTTAAAGTCTTAAAACTGTTGACTTCTCCTAACTGCAACCAGATAATGGAAACTGTTATACATCTCATTTTTTATACACAAGATGTATTTAGACTAATAGTTTTGTAATGGTTTGGAAATGAAAAAAAGAGAATTACCTAAAATTTAGTTCTTGTTAGTTTCTCTATTTATCCTTTAGAATTTGGCGGAAAGCACATTCGAGTTAGATTCCGTTTTTATTCTTATATTAATTCGAAAGTTCTGCTTTGTGTTCCGAATGTCTTTGCGAATCCCTTAACTGCAATTATTTGTTTATAAATATACATTTTATGTACCTGAAATTTATAGGAGAATAAGCGTACGTTACAAAGAGAGGTAAATGTCTTTTCTAAGAATGTTAAACGAACTATTATATTTAGAAAGAAAAAGAAACTTGTCTAAATGCTGGTATATTACTAAAGATATTTTCCAAAATGAGCTTGAACCGTTAATCAGTACTGAGATACAAAACCAATCTCTGTTCCTGATATGATAATGATTGTGGATTTACGATTCAGGAGGATTTTCGGTATGGTCCATTATGTGACGTCGAGCTCGATGATCATAATGATACGTGGAACTTTCTCTAAGTCACTGCTAACTGTCCATATATTGATTGCCACAAAGGTGGCAGTATAGTGTAAATCAGTCTCTCTAAACACGAGATTTCTATAGACTGATTTAATTTGTGGTTCCCAAAAATTGTGTTTCAGGAAAAAGATATAATAATAATAATAATAATAATAATAATAATAATAATAGTTATAATAATAATAATAATAATAGTGGTAGTAGTATTGTACATTGCAACATGGTATGATTTGTTTATAGCATCATTGCAATATGGGCTTGAGACAGAAATCAATAAATTAGTTTCTTCGTATTAGCGCAGAAAGTCTCACAAGCCATGCTTGTAACTTCTGAGTTGCTAATATACAACATTTTGCAAGAACAACAAATAAAAAACGAAACTGAACAAATGTGACAATGTTAAAATAAAGCAACCTTAAGACGTTACTAAGTTATTCGTGCGACAATGTTAAGGTAACTCAATATATAGAAGTAACTAAGATCTTAGAATGACAATGTTAAAGTAAATCAACCTATAAATGTAACTAACTTATTAGTGTGACAATGCTAAAATAAAACAACCTATAAATGTAACTAACTTATTAGTGTGACAATGCTAAAATAAAACAACCTATAAATGTAACTAACTTATTAGTGTGACAATGCTAAAGTACATCAACCTATAAATGTAACTAACTTATTAGTGCGATAATGTTAAAGTAAATCAACCTATAAATGTAACTAACTTATTAGTGTGACAATGCTAAAGTACATCAACCTATAAATGTAACTAACTTATTAGTGTGACAATGCTAAAGTACATCAACCTATAAATGTAACTAACTTATTAGTGCGATAATGTTAAAGTAAATCAACCTATAAATGTAACTAACTTATTAGTGTGACAATGTTAAAATAAAACAACCTATAAATGTAACTAACTTATTAGTGTGACAATGCTAAAGTACATCAACCTATAAATGTAACTAACTTATTAGTGCGATAATGTTAAAGTAAATCAACCTATAGATGTAACTAAATTATTATTAATTTTAGTGGGTTTTTTTAAAAATAAATCTGCAGGAATATCACTGAATGTACAAAATGACAATTTTAAGGTATTAGTGTGAGAATGATACACAAAAGCAATCTTTTTGACTAAAACTATTTGTAACACATACACTCACACATACATACATACATACATACATACATACATACGCACACACACACTCAGACATACATACATACATACATACATGCATACATACATACATACATACATGTATATATTCGTTTAAAATATCATTAATCTGTGCTGTATATGCATATCTCCATGTCAATTATCCGTTAAAGAAAAATACAATTCGGTTAAAATGTAAGCTATAACGTGATCTTGTTTATGTCATCATGGTGGTGTTGTTTATGTAATTATATATATATATATATATATATATATATATATATATATATATATATATATATATATATATATATATATATATATATATATTCGTTTATTCGTTCGAATTAAGAAACAACGAACCGTAAAAGGACAAAGCACTCCGCATAATAGGCACGTGGCTTTGCTGAGTTTCTGACGCAAAATTTTGATCCCGAGGATGGAAGTTTTATATTGTACAATGACGCCTTATGAAGACTTCTGTTTCTCACATTCCTGAATAATAAATGAGAGTTTAAATCAAAATGGAATGTTCACGTAACTTTCAAACAGCAAAATACATTGAAATGAAAGGTAGTTATTGAAATAAATACAGTGTACTTTAAAGGACGTTTGATCACATTTTAGCTTTCAAAGAACAGGGGTTGAAATGGCAATAGTAATGTCAATACACTACGTGCAATAGTACCGATAATTTTCCATCAGATTAATTGAGACAGACCACAAAAAAATGAAATAGTCCTCTATTCAACTTTGGTCAATAATTGATCCTTCAGTAGTAATAATAAGAATATAATTTTTATTTAAAAGAAATAACAATTTTAATAATGAGTTTTTAGACTCGAAATTTGAACAAAGATGCAGTACATATAGCTAGGTCAATCAGTCTGAAAAAGAACTGTTTGAGGGACACTTATCTTTCACCACCGTTCGTTACAACGTTAATGTGTTGCAGTTAACGTTTATCTGAATTTTGTGAAAGAATGTTCACATGATGATGGAACTGTTGGCTACTTTGTGTACGCGATGCCTGCAGAAGACGGTCAATATAGTACACGAATTAGAATAAAAGTCATATGTAAGGTCAGACAGAGTTGTCCTGCACCGGTGTTTCAAACTGGAAACATAAGCATACACATATATTGATGTAAGAATAGTATAATCATTCATACGCATCGATGTAAGATAGGAAAATGTACGCGGAGTGTCTGATGCAAACTCTTGATTATGGGTGGGGGTGTAATATTACTATCCTACAGTGAAGTATATTGAGGGATTCTTTTTCTTACAATAATGAACACAAAATGGAGGTCGAATTAAAAATGACGTATTGTGAATACTGACACTTTTCTAACAGTAAAACGTTCATTCAAAGTTTACTGACCTGATGATAAAAGGTAAACCATTTGGTTTTTACTAAATAATTTCACGTAATCTTTAAATGCTGTTCTAACACAGTTTAGCTTTCCAAGAGCATTGGATGAAACGACGATGGTAATGGCAATACCCAGCGTCTGAAATGTGAACTGCAGTAAGTTTGCAATGTGAACTGCAGTAAGTTTGCACAAGGAAGCAAATGTGAGCAGGTAAACAATAACAAAGTCCATTCTTATCCATAAATCTAATCGAGACAGACAAAAATTATGATTTTGTTTTCCATGATCTGGAATTGAGGTACCCTTCGTACACATTAATAAGAATAAGCATATTCAGTATTAACAATTACAACAACTGGTTTTGCGATTCATAATTGAACCAAAGAACCTGTACATTCATGTAGGTCGATTAGTGCGAAACGGCTAATCGCTTTAGCACCTAAATGTGTTGCACTGAACTTTTGTTTTTATTATTGTGAAGGAATGTTCAAATGATGTAAATCGGGAAGTGTTTGCTACTTTCTCCACGCTGTGTTAGGAGTATACGGTCTAAATAGTCCACGAGTCATGATCAGGGTCACCTGTGAATTAGGAGAGAGGTATCCTACACCGGTGTTAGACGCTGGAAAATACGATCATACACATATAAGAATGTGAGAACAAATAATTTATATGTGTTTACTTAAAATGATATTACAAAATTGATTAACTAGTTTTTTTTCTGTTCCAGTCTTTCTTGTTCTTTCATTTTTAATCGAAATTCAAGAAAACTCTTCAAAGAGTGTTTCATTTAAAATTCACATCTGCCGAGGATTGGTGCAAAGCAAGAGGTAATCAGTACTCCCCTATCACTAATGGGAAGAGTTCACACGTACAGGAGGACATTAAGAGTTGCCGTCTGCTACAGATAGGGGGCACCGTGACTGATACCGTATGTTGACCTGGGCAAGCCAATGATAAGCTTGACCTCAAAAATTGATCGGATCATCGCCTGTCTATACATCATCTACACTTCCTTGTCCAAAGTTTGGAGAGAAGCAACCATACTTACTAAGAGATGGGAGCCGGCCTGCTTTTTCTGCCATTGTTTCTGGCGTATTCAAATGCATTTTCTCTACACGCCAAAGGTAAGTGCATTTTCTTCAACATCTATTTATATTTTGATGTCGATTATAAATTTAAATGAGATGGTTTAAACAACGAAAAATATCTTGATCAAAATAAAACGACTGTGCATGAGAAATTTCTTTTAGTATTGAAATGGAGAGGAAATCTTAGTAATTGTAAAGAAACAAGAAAGTCAAGGACTGCATATTGATTCTTCGATGAAAGCATTGCTGAAAATATTTGAACCAAAACATTAACACGAAGATGTAACCCTTGTTGCAGAAATCATTGTTATGTCACGTTTACCATTAACATGATGTCCAAATTGTTAAGACTTCCTTATTTACAACATGGGCTCCACAGAAAGTGACCAGGTCGAAGCGATAAACAGGTACAACTTTGTATCTGCACTGTGCAGTGTTCAAGTCAGCGCCATACTTATGAATTACTAGCACTCAAGACGCATGCAATGCGATACACATTTCAAGAGATCACCTGGTCTCTAATGAGATTTGCACTGGACAGTCAAACGGACAAGTCATTCAGGTCTACATCTATGTTTCGACTATTTCTAACTTTGGTTTATTTGCTGGAATGTAAATAAATGGCGAATATTAGCGAGAACTAACAAAAAAGAAAACCCGTCTTACACTATTTTTCATCTTCGAAATTTCATGTACATCTGGTACATGTTCATCCTAGTACGCGCTAGAAAACAAAAATCTTATTTTCTACATCATTTGTTCAAAACTGAAAAATGTAGCTAATGCCTATTTAAATTTGCATGTCATGTACCATATTAAATATGCAGATATTCGCTGCTGCTCCTTCTGAAGTGATCGTCTCTTCGACATAAAATGTTCACACTTTTTACTAGCTATACTTAGTTCTAAACAAACGTAATGCAAGTCTGACCATCCAACATGACCATCACAGTGGTCATCTATGAAATCTTTAATATTTCATTCTCTTGAATGGATATATGAATGAAATTGTAAATAAACCGTTTCCTGCGATATATTGTTATCACTGTATGAGAATTGCGCATATTTGACCTCTAACAAGGCCACCTGGGTGCTTACAGATTTGACCTCTAACAAGGTCACCTAGGTGCTTACAGATTTGACCTCTAACAAAGTCACCTAGGTGCGTATCTTGCTTTGTCTAATTTTCTGAATGGATTATAATTATTGTCACTGAGATATCTGTGAAGGGCTTGAGTGAAGTTGGTCCTATATGAAAATGGCGAATATATGACCTCCAACATGGCCGCCATAATATCCATCGTGGCGATCTTGTTATCTCCTCTCCTCCTCAACTTAGTGGTATATCGAAATAGAGTTTGGACTCAAGGACACCATATGATATTCTCATTGTCCTAGTTTATATGTAATTGCTTGTGAACACTTTCAACTTGTGTTAAAACTTAAAGGCCATTTCGTACTTTTGATTTGTGTACACCACTTGAGTGAACACAATAACTTGTCCATATACCCATTGATCTGGACTGGACTTCGTATTTAGAGCTATTAAAAATATAGAAATACGATAACAACACTGATAATAATTCCAAGGTGAAGGTCGTGACTCAAGTTCTTGTCAATAGATGGAAGATGACCAAACCTTGTTTAATTATATATCTGAAGTAAATTTTCAGTGACTGCAGGTTAAAAAATCATAACGTTTTTGTTTGAACAATAATGGATGGAAAAAAAATGCAACTCAAATTAATAGCAATTAATGATTTCAGTCACACTTAGACATATAACCAAAACACTGTATGCGTCTACTATTCATGACATCATATCCATGGTCAAAAGTTATAATTTATAGTTTATAATGGCCTTTATATTGTGAAAATGTTATTTAAATAAATAAGAATGTTTAATATTCAGAAATTCACTGATGTTTTCTGATATCAAAAAAATATTTAAAATGATTTCTACACTCAACAATTCCAAGGCATGAAAGGAGGTAAGAAACTGACTTCTCGAGGAGATATCTCAAGAAATTCTTTTTAGCCAGCACAACATCAGACCCATCGAGGAACTCTTGCTTTATAACCTTTTTTTTTCAAATGCTGCAAAAAGACGACAATGTAGATAAAGAGTGGATAGCATAAACTGCAAGAGTATCAACAACGTAAATGCCAAATATGAAAGATAACGTCCCAGAATGAAAGAAAGATGTGTCGAAGTAATGTTCAATAGCAGAAAGAAATGCGATGAAAAAAAAATGAATTCTGTGTAATAGTATTTATAAAATAATTTTATGTCTTTACAGATGTCGTGCAACGGAGGGCCTTCGATCCTAATGCCCTCTTCCAACAACAGTCACAAGCAGCCCAGTCCTACATGACGAGCGGGGGTGGATCCCAGGCGCCACCAGGAGCTCAAGGGGCCGGAGGCGGAGGAAACACGGGAACATTTGACCCAAACAAACTCTATCAGCAGCAAGCCTCCCAGAATCAGCAATACATGAACAGTCAAAGTCAGGGAATGCAGCCTCAGAGTGGAACATCCGGTGGATCAGGAGGCGGTGCGGGTAGTTTCGATCCAAACGCAGCCAATCAGATGGCTCAACAGTCAGGAAGTTCACCAAATAGTCAGAGTGGAATGCCCTCAGCTACGGGCGGCCAAGGTGGAGCGAGCGGCACACAAAGCGCTGCGGGAAGTGGCGGTTCCGGAACTTTTGATCCCTCAAGTTTAAATAACCAAATGCTGCAGCAAAATTTGCAAAATATGAATAGTCAAAGCAGCTCATTTATGCAGCAACCAGTGTCACCGATGTCAGGTGGTAGCCCTGGAGGAGGATCTATGCCATCCATGGGCGGTGGATCTGGATCGGGTAGCACATCTGGAGGTGGATCTATGACATCGATGGGAGCTGGATCTGGATCGGGTAGTACATCTTTGTCATCAATGGGAAGTGGGGGATCCAGTACGTCTAATGGCGGATCAATGCCCTCATTGGGGGGTGGCTCTGGCGGAGGTGGTGGATTTGATCCTAATGCCTTAAATAGTCCGGACCAAAACAAGATAGATCCTTCCAAGTTTATGAGTGGAGGTGGTGGTGGAAGCTCTAGTGGAGGTGCTAGTCAAATGATGTCACCATCAGGTGCTAGTGGCAGCTCTAGTGGAGGATCGAGTCAAATGATGTCACCATCGGGTGGTAGTGGCAGCTCTAGTGGAGGATCGAGTCAAATGATGTCACCATTAGGTGGTTCAGGATCTGGAGGCACCTCGGGTGGCTCTGGAGGCGGCGCAGGTGGTGGATTTGACCCTAATGCCATAAACAGTCCGGACCAAAATAAGATAGACCCTTCCAAGTTTATGAGTGGAGGTGGTGGTGGTGGTGGTGGTGGAAGCTCTGGAGGTGCTAGCCAAATGATGTCACCATCGGGTGGTAGTGGCAGCTCTAGTGGAGGATCGAGTCAAATGATGTCACCATCAGTTGGGGGCAGTAGCAGTAGTTCTAGTGGTGGATCAAGTCAAATGATGGCACAATCGGCAGGAGGCGGCGGTAGTAGCAGTGGTGGCGGCTCCAGTCAACTGAGCAGCGGTAGTGGAGGTAGTGGTGGAGGATCCAGCGGAGGTGGCTCGGGAGGTAGTTCAATGGGAAGTTTCGATCCAAATGCGATTAATAAGCAACTTGTGTCTTCAAATTTTATGAACCCGTCGATGTTTACGGGAGGAGGAAATTTTGTTGGGAAAAGGAAATAAAGTAATAACAGACTGATTTGTTTGCAATTCTGTCTCATTAGGAAAAGGCCAATCCATTTTCTTTTCGAAAGGCGTCTCGTAATAAGCATATTTCACTCCTAATAAGTTGATAGAAATGTCACGTCGTAAATAGACATTTGGTACCAGTGTTCGTCATGTCAATGTATCACGATTATAAGTTCTATGCCCGGATTAATAAAAAATCTACAGTGGAGGGATTTTAGAAGGACGTTTCTTAGCAACAACTCCAAGCATTTACAGATAGGTCTATCACTAAATAAATGCAATACATATTGTTCTTTTGGTTTTTTTGTATTTTATTCGTTTAAATAAGTCCACAAGTTTAAAATCATTCTGAGGAGACAGCTTTCTATAAGAAACCGGACCCTTATTAATCAGTAGGCCCAGGTAAGACAGGGCAATTTTTGCAACTTTACCACCAAGAACTGGCTAAAATTTTGTCTCGAAGGAGTATAATGAACGTATTGATTGTTCGGCTGCAACCCACCATTGTACGTACACCTGTAGACACATTTCCGTGGGTATTTAAATACACGTAGCAATTAAGGGTAATTTGTTTTAAATCTCACCTCAGACTAATATCTCATTAGTGACTAAATAAACTACTTGTCCAGCAAGCATAACATGAACAAAAATCATGAAGTAGGAAGCAATTGACGTGTCGGTCTCGTTTATAACAAGATAACCGGGTGGGAGTTTGGATTTATTACATAACACTGTTGATGGTAATACAAATACAATGTTTACTGATGTATGATTTGAATGGAAAAAGAATTATGATTAATGCGTGCGTGTATTAGATCCAAATATTGGACAAAATTAACACAATCCGCAAAAGCCTAATAATGTAACATAAATGTGAATACAAGTAAATGACCTTACACAGTACAAGGACATAGGTTAATGGTTCATATTAATTTCATACGATGAAAAGAATAATGTGTTTTACTCAAATAGTACAAATTATTCACGGTAATTTCATAGGAAGAAAAGAATGACGTGTTTTACTAAAACAGTAAATATGAAGTTTTCACTCAAATAGTGATAAATGAGGTACTATACTCAAATAGTAAAATGATGAAACGATTGGACAGATATCATACAAAATATCTTTAGTCCCAAAACACTGGGTATAACAAACTTTAAAATTAGCCCAAGCTAACAGATAACATGTATGGAGTTACACAAAGCACTGCGTCACTAGCATACTTGGCTACCAGTCACACTGGTCAAGCCTGGCCCTAGGATGTGCGATGTCCAAGGCAGCATGTGGGGCCCAATGCAGCAAGCGATGAGCGCGAGGCCCCAATCAAAAACTGCATTGCGGGGTTGATTTTCTGAAAACGCGGAGCCCAAGGCGGTTGCCTCGTTCGCCTTGCCCTAGGGCTGAACTTGATACTAGTCACTCAAGCAGTCAGCATTAAAGGTAGTCACCGACCACCATTCATTTCTTTGGTCAATCAATCAACCAGCGCCAACCAATCGGTCGACAATACCCGATCATCTGATGCTCAACCAGCAACACACTGTTCAATCAGCTGAACGGCCGCCGTTCAACCAGCTACGTCGCCAGCTCCAGCGTCAGCTCCACAGCCGCTATGGCCAGCACCATAGCCGTCATGGTCAACTTCTGTGGTCAGCTCTACAGCTGGCACCTCGTCAATCTTGACCACCATGGTCAGTTCCACAGCTGCCACGGTCAGCTCTGATCACCACGGTCAGCTCTGATCAGCTGAAAATAAATCTAACACCGTGTACTAAGAATGAAACGGGCATATACTTTAAAACATAATGATGTTATATACGGTAAGCTATACAAATTACATTATCGGCACAACATTATAAAACAATAAACAGGTCCACAAGTGAACCTACATGTGTCCGATAAGAATCATATGGTACTAAGTATACTGCATTTACATATGTGCAGTGCATTTATAAACTGATGTAAGTATATTGCATTTACATAATGATGCACGTGCAATGCATTTACAAACTGATGTAAGTATATTGCATTTACATAATGATGTACGTGGAATGCATTTACAGACTGATGTAAGTATACTGCATTTACATAATGATGTACGTGGAATGCATTTACAGACAGATGTAAGTATATTGCATTTACGTAATGATGTACGTGGAATGCATTTATAAACTGATGTAAGTATATTACATTTACATAATGATGAACGTGCAATGCATTTACAGACTGATGTAAGTATACTGCATTTCCATAATGATGAACGTGCATTTATAAACTGATGTAAGTATATTGCATTTACATAATGATGTACGTGCATTTATAAACTGATGTAAGTATATTACATTTACATAATGATGTATTTGCAATGCATTTACAGACTGATGTAAGTATATTGCATTTACATAATGATGTACGTGCAATGCATTTGTAAACTGATGTAAGTATATTGCATTTACATAATGATGTACGTGGAATGCGTTTACAGACTGATGTAAGTATATTGCATTTACAAAATGATGTACGTGCAATGCATTTATAAACTGATGTAAGTATACTGCATTTACATAATGATGTACGTGCAATGCATTTACAGACTCAATCATGTTCGCCGTCTATCAGGTCTTCTTGCAGATTGTCTTTCGACTGTAAAATTTTGTTTTGCAAGACCTCATAAAATAATAAACGTTCTTCACAATTTGTAGTGAATTTAAGGTCTTCTGGCGATAACTCGTCAACTCATCGGCAAGGAATATCTAGTGTCGTTTCCTAAAACTCTTTGTTGTTTGCGATACTAATTCCAGTAATCTGTATCTGACGAAATTTTCAATACTTTGTTAGTTTTCAATCTAGCCGTAACTTGTGTTTTGTTTTCCAGTCTTCTAACATATGTTGGATTTTGTTTGCCAATGTTCGAAGTGGAATGGCAGATGACTAACATAATGTGGCATATGGGTGTGCAAAATTCCACCAACCAGATTAAAGAACTGTGCTGTGCATTCTAGTTTGCTTTAATACTTTATCTGTTGTGATACTCCTAAATCTAGACTTCGATGACCTTTGTACTATCTAAAGCTTTATCGTGCATTTCTGGAATTTGGTTTCTAACAGCTTCGTCTTTGAATCATAAACCTGCCTATTTTTTCATCTGTTCTAATCCTAAGCATGTTTTGTAAATTATCTGTAAACGAGGACCAAATTCAGAAGATTTATTGTCCGTAAGTAGGATTAAGAACATGAGTAAAGCTTGGAGAAGGTTTCCACAGAGTGTAAAGATTACATAAATGTGTTCGCAACTCCCTTTTCACATTTTCATATCCTACCTTATATTTTACCATTGTTGCACCAAGATATTTTTGTAGGATTATACGATCATAGTTATCGAACCACATGTTGTGTTTGCCATGACTTCAGGCAATGCATGAAACATTCAACAATCCATTCGTATCATGCTTTGGACAAGTTTCGTCATTTCTTCAGCAAAAACGTTAGAGTTTGAATGTCCCAGAAAAGCTGTTTTTCTTGAAATGCATGGTTAGTTTGGACATTAGAATCAACAAGGAGTTACAATGTGACACAGAATATGAAATCTTGTAATATAAGCATTAAATATGCCCCTCTAATCCATCGATGCATGCTGACAGCCTCTCCTCAGACTGTCTTGTTCTTTTTTCTAGACAGTTCTCAACTGAAGATCATATGTCTCTGGCTCAGGCTTGATATTATGTTGATAAAGGTTTGGAACCCACAATGAGTTGTTGTTCAAGGATCCGCAGATTAGGAATTGATAAACGTGGGTTATTTTACTCTTGTGAATGGAAGCTCGTTAATTGATATAAAATGCTTTAATTATCATTTTATAAAAATCATCCTTGACGATAGTCGCTTAAATATAGATTTGCAAAAGAGGCAAATGAACCGCACTTAAGTTATAACATCTCTGGTTTTAAAGCTTGCTGAAAGCTTTAATTATTTGAATGATCTATACTTTCTATACTAGGCAAAGACAAGAGGAGCTTGTGTGATAGTTCTTCTTACGGAATTTTTTGAGCACTATCACTCCTACACTTAAGTCATATGAACGCTAAGGCTGCAATATTGAAGATATACTTATCGATATTCTCATCCATGGATAGTCATATAAATATTAGTTTTATCTTCCAATATATACCTGGTGAGTAATGAAAGAAGTGTTGATCTGACGACCAACGTAGCTTTCGATACGTCCCTTGATTGAAGATATGTTGTCAGTACATGTTCTAAAGGGATCTGTGTATGCGTTTGCACTAAATTGCTTCTACTAAATATAGTTATTTTTGAATGAAATAGATGACGATCTGACCACCAACTTGACCATCACTGCAGCCATCTTTAGAAACTATTCTTTCTAGTTGGTAATGCACGATAATCGTGCAGATCTGACCTCCAAAAAGTCTCCTATCTTGAAATGTCAAGTAGTCCACACAAAAAACCAGCCCAAAATGAAAGACTTGTCATTCTTGTTGTCGGGTTTAACGCCATTTTTTCAGCACACGATAGGCTATAAATGGCGGCCAGTATTAATGGTGGAGGAAGAACCCGGGAAAACCCCAGAAAGAACCACCGACCCACGAGAAGCTACTGGCAAGCTTTCTCACATACCCACATTGGCTGAATCTTAGACTCGAACCGCCGCAGACAGAGGTGAGATGGCAGTGATCCGTAACGAAGAGCGCTTTAGACCATTCAGCCACTCAAAATGAAAGAAAAGTTTGCGAAAGCAGTGTTCAGTAGAAGAATGTATTGTAGTAGTAATGATGTTTCTTTGGAACAATACTCGTTAACTCGTGTTTGTATGTTTACATATATCATATGAGGGCTTCGGTCCTAGTGTTCTATGTAAAAAAATACAATCGCATAGAACCCACTCTTACATGATGAGATGGGGTTGTGTCAAGATGCCATCAGGAGTCTGAAGTGGAGAAACATGGGAACATATGATACAAAAAATCTGTCAGCAAAAAAAAGAAAACGTCTACGCTCAACAATGCATGAACTGTCAAAGACAAGAAATGTAGCCTGAAAGAGGAACCTCCACTGGATGAGGATGACGAACCGGCAGTTTCGATCCAAACTGTGGGACTTCAATTTGTTTTTGTTTTCAATTTTGGTGGAAAATAAAATAACAGTAAATAATATTTTAAAACATGACATGCCTTCTTGGTTATTTTAGCACAAACAATGTACAGAATATCAGAAAATTAGTGAGAAATACTTATCATGATCACAATCAGTTTGCCTGTATTTTCTTAATGATTGATATTGCTTACAGACGGTTGCCTGATTTTCATTTGGAATCTATATGGTGTACTATAGACTTTTCCTTACAAAGTTCTTACATATTTATTCCACCCCTCACACTTCCACCCCACCCCCTATTATCATAACCCTCGGGAGAAAATCCGCTGCTCTCTTTAGTGATAAAACAACGTAATGGATTTTCTCCTTGGTTTAACAACTACAATAGGTTACTACAAGTGTCCGCCATTAAGGTACTGGTTTCATATGTGTCTGATCCGATGAATAATGAATAAAAGGTGACATTCTAACCACTTCAGTATTCCTCTATTTCTATGAATAAACTTTTTTTTTCCGCAAATATCTATCCAAGTTTTCAATTTTGCACTCTCAAACACCGGAGCAAACAGTTACATTATAGAAGAAGCAAACAATCAATGACCTTTTAATCTTGACACGTATGCTCACTAAATTTTATTGTTTGTATTTTTAAAAGTCACTGTTCAAGAAAATTTATCAGTATCAAGACGTCCTAGTAATTTGAATGAAATTTAGAAGTTTATTCAAAAATAAGCGTTTAAAAAGTGATCAATTATCTGTCCCAAAACAGGACATAACTGCCCACGTTATCGAAAAATTACTCGTTTGAAACACGTGAAGGTTCAAGTTTTGTATCTTCGTGATATTTCAACACAAAAGAAAATACAAAATTATACTTATGGGTATTATAATTAGTTTTCCGTGTTCTTAGAAATCGAAAAATGCATATATTGGAATATGGTATTTTATTTTTAAACATTAGGATGTCTGATTTTTTTTCTTCATAAGGTAATACTTAGTAAACAAATCACAATTTTTTAAAATGTTTTTTGTCATAAGTCAATCATGATCTTCGCCATTGCTAAATCAGCTTAAAACATTAGGTGAAAAAGGATCATATAGATCATAGTGGTTTCATCGTCTATATTCTTTTCCCTTGCCTCCTAATTCAGTCATGATGAAAATGGTATTATCTATGTATTTATTTATTTACATGCGCAGTATTTATTCTTACAATATAGCAAAGATTTTGTGAATCATCACATTTATGATAGGAAAAATAGTTTATCTCTTTCAAATTTTCTGTTAATTTCAAAATTTGCAATTCAAATTTGTATTTAAAATAATATTATTTATTGCTTGACTAACGAATGAAATTATGTGTTTCATTCACTATAATTCCAATTTTTATTAATTCAACGCGTTTTCTGCAATTTGATTAGATGTAAAGGATCACGTGATACTGAACTCGAAGTTTTTACACATCGATACATTCTGCAGACTACTTTTGTGGTTCCCTGTTTCTATATCATTTGGTGTGAAGTTTTACACCCAAATAATAACAAAATCCCACCCACCCACTCCTGTGATTTCCAATCAAAATTTACAAACCACACATTAAAATGAACCATTATAAGTTAAAACAATGTAACTACACAGACCTACCTTCACTCCACCGCTCATCCATTTTGCCGACAAGGGCATGTGGTATGCTTAACAAGCCAATCTTCGGAAATATTGCATTTCACCTCAACAGCATGTTATAGCAGTGGTTATTAAATGTCAGGGTCATATGGAATCGGGTCACATTTAGTACTTCTAGTTCAGTACCAACGACTGTAGTTCCAGTCTATTTTTACATTTTTTCCTCTCTCATTTTTTGGGGTGGTGATAGATTTATGCTTTTTTTGGTAGGGATTTAAAGGTAATTTTTATTCTCGAGAATATGAGCTTATGGTGTGGTTGTCTTTGTGTATTTCGGCGACAGTGCACAGTGAGTAATAAGGCCTAGGTGATGGTCCGGAAGTGAAATCTGTTTTCTATTATATGTTGCTTTGTTTACAGTCCAGCCTCTTAAAACAAATGCCGGTGAACCTTTGACAAGAACTTCAACGTGATGTCATCTTTGAAGGTATTTTAGATTAACATATAGTTTGTTCTGATTGTCACACAGTGGAAAGTTCAGTACTGAGAAACAGATGTATTGAGCATATGGTAAAATGAATGATGTTCTATGCCCACATGTCAAACAAGGGATCTCACTAAAAATGGACACAATTTTGCTGTTGAAAGATCGAAATGTTTAGAAAGTAAAAACAACGTTGCTATAACATCACGTGCCATACGCAAGCGTAATTTTCGAAAAAAGGAATATCCTGGTTTAACCGCAACAACCATTTTTTAAAAAATATTAAAATAATGATTACAACAATATATCACTATCATGACCCGCTATGACATTCTACCCCATATCACTGTATAAAGAAAGGATCGACAAATCATGGCCAGCGAAGATCGGGCTATGTACTCTATCGCAGTTAAGAGGCTAATGAAAGAAAACTTCGATCTACATAAAAGTAAATGTTGTGTTGATGAAATATGCTGATCGGATGTTAGAAAGGAAGTAAGTTGGAATTATAAGGATTAAATGATTATGGTCGGGTATTTATCGATGTGTAAATTTTACCTAATCACTTACAAACTTTACATAAAGTCCTTCGGACTTTATTTACTCTATGAGTGATTAGGTAAAATTTACACATCGATAAATACCAAACCACGATCATTAAAACCTATAATATATTAACTGGAACCATGCGATGGTTCTTTTATATATTTATTTTTATTTCTGTTATTTTCATAAACTTTTACGAGAATTAAGAATAGAACAAATATAAGAACGAAAGTGAGGGTCAGAAAGTATGACTCATTTTAGCAGACATGATTCATAAGGCAAAGTACTGTGAACAAAAATAGTTTTACTGAAATTAAGGCAATAGTTTCGTGTTTAAACTATTATATCAACAATTGAGGAAAATAATAAAATCATGCATTAATGTCTCTGTCATAACATAAACTAATTTGAAGACATTTTATGGAAAAGACCCGAATTTTAGAAATGAAATTTAAAGGTACCGAAATTCACCAAATAATTTTTTTCACGGCGAATTGAATATTTGCGACAACAAAGACAGTTAATGTAAAGCGTTCAAACATGTTTTTGATATTTACAAGTTAGCAACAGCCATCTCACAAATACGTGGAGGTAAAAGTTCCACGTATTTGAATTCAGACTCGTTTTTCTTCAGTCTTATCTGTCTTCAAATATTCCAGTAGCATATCCGTGAATTGTCCAAATAAAGATATGCTTTTGATAGTTTACAGCTAAGAGACGAGAATAAAAACTACACAAGGAAGAAAACAAGTAATATATGGCCTTTAAAAGGCTGAATTAAAAATTATCTAACCTGTATGATAATAGAATTTATTTGCATTTTAAAGTTATGTTAATGTTATCAAGCATTCTCCGATAGGATTCAGGTATAGCACTTTCCGCTCTGCTTGGTGTATATTTCTCTCTCTCTCTCTCTCTCTCTCTCTCTCTCTCTCTCTCACACACACAGACACACACACACACACACACACTGTTGCATGGACAGTCAAGCTAAATAAGACATACGGCAATAACTGAACTAAAACGTGAGCCCGGTTCCTACAGGATAAAGATTGCCTTACGATACAATCAGTACGTTAGGGCCAGTAGGATTAAATGGCTATTCACGACATGTCAGAAAGCGAGCAAGAGAAGTAAGTAGTCAGAAGGAACTCCTTTTTCTGTAACAGTCCCAAAGAATTATTAGCTTAAACTTCTGATCTAATGCGTTACATGTCTCCTTTATTGCGTGCGCGTGTTTAGTATATATTTACTTTCTCTAGAAGGATGCCAAAGGTAAATACATGTATAATTGGTTCATCGAATATACGGCCGCCGTACAATATTTATAGACACATGCCTATGTAGACAATCAATCACTGACACCTGGTTATATTTTTTTCAAAAAAAAACACGTAGCTTATATAAGCTGTCTGTCATTATAATATAAAGCTTTATCACATAAACTACAAACTGAAGAAAGTGTCACTGATGTAGTATATTTACTCCAGGTGACTAGATATCCCTATTTTTCCTTAAAATAATCTTTAGGGTTCATACAGTTATGTAATATTGTATCAGGCAATAACAATTCATCGTCGCTTTTATCTGTGCATGCAAGCAAAATCACAAACGTGTTCTTTACTCGATCAACGGAAAGAACGAGTTTAATATAAAATAAGGTATACGTCAAGGCTGTCATGCCGAGACGTATTCACAGGCATTCTCAAACATCTTTCCCCAGATTCAGAACAAAACACAAATGCAGTTATACATTTATTATATAACCCCATTTTTACGATTTCTAAGTAGTTGTAGCCTTAATATCCGAGTTAAATTCAAAACGAACTTTAATTTGTACAAATTAACGTAAACGAAAACACATAAATTTCCAGTCTGGGTGTGTGATATGGAAATCTAGATTTGAACATTCGTATATAATACTGAATTAGCCATGTAAATACTAAAAGGGTATTAATAAAGAGGATGCAATAAGGACACAAAATATATAGTAATCTAAATAGAGATTGAACATCACATACCTCCGTTGTAAATAATTTTTCGCAAATTTATCAAGGATAATATTCTTGGTTATCAATAAAATGTATTAAATGTGGAGTATTCGCACGTGTCCAATGATCTTAAAGAGTCATGTCCATTAAGCTTATTATGTTTCTGCAAGTAATTTTCTGTGAGTGAAAACGAAATTTTAAATCAAGTGGAATTCTAGTTTAAATATTACCAATTTATTAATAACATTGAATAGAAATCATTCAGATATACATTATATAGTTAACCAGCGTTGCTAAAATGTGTCGGAGATAATATTATGACCATTTGAGATGGAGTAAATTATCTGCCTTTGCTAGCATTTTTAATTTTACATCACTATTTATTTTACGTTATTGTATTTTTGAGCAGTTATATGTTTTTGTTTCCCATCATACAATTTTCAAAGTCTTATTTTGTATTGTCTCTATGAGCCAATCGATGATTTTTTAATTATTGACCTATTGTTTATTGGATGTTAGAAATGAACAATAGCGTCAACTCTGTTATTCTTCGTAAAATATATTAAGGTATAACAAATATATATATATATATATATATATATATATATATATATATATATATATATATATATATATATATATATATATATATATATATATATATATATATATATATATATATATATATATATATATATATATAGATGTGTGTGTGTGTGTGTCAAGAATATTAATACTCTCATTTGTAGGCTGCTTCAAATAAGCTTGACATGTACATAAAGAATGACAATAAAGGAGTCAAGTCCTTCTTTCTTTTATGAAACATGTAATATACTCTTAAGAAATATAAAATTTTCTTCTCTA
The DNA here is from genome assembly GCA_028554795.2 of Sinohyriopsis cumingii. Taxonomy (NCBI): domain Eukaryota; kingdom Metazoa; phylum Mollusca; class Bivalvia; order Unionida; family Unionidae; genus Sinohyriopsis; species Sinohyriopsis cumingii. The sequence goes on from CM068825.1 coordinate 53,014,107, forward strand.
ATATGTCATCATCGTGCAGGTCATTTTTAAAGGCGAACCTTTTATCAGAATGTTGAAATTTGAAGTCATTTTATTCCGATGTTTATACATCTAGGATTGTTTCCGCTAGAATTATACAGCGTGGTTTTAGACATGGTTCTCCTCTTGTTCAAATATTATATTGAGCAGCTCGAGTGCTGTAAAGTTTCGCCTCCCTAAATAAAAAATAAAACAAAATCATATTTATATGGGTTTATCACCAAATTGTAATAAAATAATTACTTGATTGAAGAGATTTCGACTTTGCAAATATATATCACCAGTTTAATGACAGGTATAATTTCTTTAGAGTTTTCGGACTGAATGGTCGTTGGTAACACATTATAAACCAGTAATTTATCTAATCAAATAGGAAAATAGACAATTACTCATAAATGTACCTTAGTAAAACAACAAACTAAGTTTGCAAACTTAATTTTGATATTTCAAACGTTTTTGTTGTTGTAGCCTAGAATATATTATTTAAACTACTTAGTATTTTAAAGGGTTATAGACAGATATTCTAAGATCTTTGATTCCAATTCATCCTAAATTAGGTGTAGGCTTGAATATAAGCAAAAAAATGGCTTGTTCATTTTGAGTATCACTCTCATTGACAACTCACCACTATTCTGTGATTTTCTGATAGCCGAAAGAACGGTTTCTTTTGAATAGCCATGCTCCAGCACGCTTTGTGCTGCAGGTAAGAACAGCAGGTCTTCACTATCGATTCTCCCTTAATAATAATAATAATAATAATAACAACAACAAAAATGCTAATGTTGATGATGCTATGAAGAATAAGGACTAGAACCCAGAATATCTCTAGCTTGTAAATATTTTTTTTCAAGATTAGGGACGAATTGTCCCGGTAATGAAATTAGTTCACAAACTTTCTTCCTGCTATTTAAATACTTATAAAATAAAAGATGTTCTAGTCGAAGGCTAACGTATCTTTCTCTATGATATACATCGTGGCAGATATCGTTACTCTTTACAGAGCAATCTGATGTTGGAACAATTCTTAATTACTATTGAGATTATACCTGTATGTGTTTGTCCTCTTGGAGTTGCAGTCTTTGTTGTTTCACTTGATTCGTCAGACTAATAAAATAGAAGACAATCTTTAAAATAATCAAGATTGAGAAAAAGGCATAGTAAGAGGTTTTGACCGTCTAGTTTCATGTAATGCACATTTACGCTCTAAACTCTCAAATATTGAAACAAACCCTAAACGGACACTGTGAATAAATGTTTTATTCCATAATCCCATTAGGCACAGACATGAAATTTTTCTATTTGCAAATTTCCATTCTCCTAAAATATTAGAAAAAGGCTTAGAAAAATTTCCTATTTTTAACAGTGTATTGCTTCACTTATTTTATGAGGGTTATGATGGGGTTTGCAGCCGAAGATTGACATTTTCACTTAAATAATCAATTTCGTTGGATGTGTAAAGTACTGAGAAGTTTTGTACGTATTGTCTCCCAGAATCTTGAATTTAAGAATTGATTCTCATTTGTGTTCATAGAAGTATGAAGGAGACGGAAATGTGTAAAATGTATGAATCTACTAAAATTGAAATCTTAACACAGTAATTGTAATTTTTAATGTTATTTCAATCTATGAAAAAATACTATATGTAATACTATCTTTAAAATGTTGAAATCCTAATTTTGTGCTGAAAATCGTCTTAACGGCTATAGTTAAAACATGGATACAAAATGTAAAATTCGTTCAACCCTTTAATGTTATCTACTGATAAGGTTCAAACAAGTACTTGATTGTACCCGTCACAAATTTCATTCAGTTTAAAAAAATAACTGATATTTATTAACAGTTGAGTTTGTAATCAAACGAGAACATTGTTGAGTACATATTAGACAGTTATTAGCAGTTGTACATGGTTGGAACTTGGAATAAGCTGACGTCCGAAACACTAGACATGGATCAAGTTGGCACCTTTCTACGGTTGGAAAGAGTTTGTGAATTATCGTTGGCGTCTGTTCTCAGGTTTGAAAGGGTTTTGATTACTTTTCGCTTTTGTATCACGTAACCTATGCAAGAATAGCTATTACTTCCCTGGGATTGTCAGAGATTAAAATCATAATTAGTTCCTTGCAGAACTCTACAGGTATGAGCACAGCATTTTAGTCGTCATGTGACGGGTTCTATTCGATGAAGTTTGAACTTTTTTTTATAAATAGTTGAATATTGTAATTTATATTTATAATGATACATACACTATTTGCTGCGGGTAACGCTGTTAGTATGCACTGTTCGTTATCGAGGATATCGTCAATGCAAGAAAAAACAAACAAGTTTTGGGGCAGATGCAGGACTTATTAATGTGGAAAATATATGGTAAATTATGTGAAAGAAAGATGCCGAATTACACGTACTTCTTTCGCTTAGAAATAGCAAAGGCAATTGTTGTCTTTTTTATTCATAACACACACACACACACACACACACACACACAAACACACACACACACACACACACACTTCATTGTTTGATGGACTCATAGAAATTACCATGATATTTGGAATTTTGAACAACCATACAAACTTTGCATATAAAGAATGTGACCTGAGTTAAGAAAGGACAAAAGAAAATATATTACTAAAATTGATTAATATTGCATAAATTGACTTACCGTCAATACATTGACTGCAGTACATATAATATCAGAATGCAAAAACATCAGTAACACTGCATATAATTAGTGATTTTTCCGTGTACGACCTATTGTTTTAGTCTATGTCCGAAAATAATGTTATTCAATGGTTAGGGATCTTAAGTGGCAACAGAATGCAAGAAAGTTATTTGGTTTACCTCCGTGTTGACTTGCATAACTGAACACTCTTATGTTACGTGTTTAGGCTCGAATAAACAGTAACAAAAAAAGCGTGAAAACAACAAGCCTTAAAAATTTTTTAATATATTTCCCTGGAAAAAGGCTGTAAAAACGAAAACAATATTAGAACTTAACGGTTTTAAGAATCAAATCCAAACGTAATCCAAGAATAATCTACAAATTAAATTTTAGACGTCCCGACAAAAAAATCCAAGATGGAAGGCGATGACCTATATTGTATCCTTTGTGGTGTTGTCTACAGTTCTGTGTTATTCACAAACAATAATCCGGTGTTTTAATTTCTCAATAAAATGTCATGAAATGTCTTTGTCCAAGAATTCTGCATGAGCACTCATATATTTCCAGGAAAAAGAATGAACCCTTTGGAATCCAAATAATTCGAAGAAACATTACAATAACTCCAAACTGACACAACAAAAAAACACCCTTACGTCCCAGTGTTTTTAATCCCGACTGACAAAAATGTCTATAAACAACCATTATACAGTAACTCAAAACGCAAAACCAATTCCCGGATGAGGGCCATCTTTCCAGAACCTTCGTGAAGTATTAACGTACAGAAGCACCTAGTCCCAGTATTATCTTGACAAGAACCGATCATTTTACTCTAAGAAGAAGATAAAAATAAAACGAACGTTTTAACTTCTCTCACTGATTTCTGAATTAATATCGGGAACTAGGTCAGCTTTGCGTGTATACAAATGAACAGTAAAGGTAAAACTATTTCCTGGAAAAGTATCGAGTTCCTAGTAAACAAATTTTTATTATATGCACAGTCACGATGCTCTCTCTCTCTCTCTTTCTCTCTCTCTCTCTCACACACACACACACACACACACACATACAAACACGCACACATACACGCTTTAAATGGGATACAAAATCATTATTTGGAAAAAAGATATATACCAAGAATTCATGAACAACGTTTGTACCGACAAGTGAAAGGACGATAGGACACTGTGGTGCCAGTTTAATGTGTTGTAGAAGGGGATCATCACAAAATCGCCAGTCTCGAAGAACCGTCCTACATCCTGAGCAGTACACAGAATCAGTTGAATCTGAAACATGAGATAAAAAGTATATATATATATATATATATATATATATATATATATATATATATATATATATATATATATATATATATATATATATATATATATATATGAAATGATAATAAAGTATATGTAATAAACAATTTCATATATGAATTATATAACGTTAAATGGGAGAATTGAAATGAGGTTAGGCGGATTTTTATTCAGGCTAAGATACACATTTATCTCCATATAACTACGTGTTTTTTAACTGAACTCTAAACTTCAATCTGCCTAGAGTTTATTCTTCTGCGGGCAGTATATATTAACGTTAGTCAGAGGGTTAGACATTGAGCGTATCAGACTGTTTTAGAGGAGTCACAACAACTTTGACTGATACAAAATAAATTGCACGAAGGCATCATGAAGGTTTGAACATGTTTTGGCTGTTAATGTTCGTACATTGTCGACATTAGAGTCTTAATCAACGTTGTTAATAACTCTAAAATGTTCAATCTTCCAGTTGCAGTATATCATTTGGTATTGTTTGTGCAATGAAATTTTAAGCGAAGCAATGCCGTATTTGAATACAGAAAAATTAAACGTTGATCGCGTTTGAAACATGCAAAACGTTCTTTTAGCACAACTTAGTTCAGGCTGATGTATGAATCTATCAAGAAGGATAATTCATCATTCCGAAAAGTAAGTAATGTAATAGAAAGAAAAGTTTCTAAAACTAATTTTGAGAGAAAGTCAGCAATCCGGAAAATATCGAGCTCTTTCAGTACCAATTCATGTAAGTGTCTACAAGTTACCGAAATACGACAATTAAATGTGTTACCATGTTTGGCAGTACTGTTCCGCACCATCTTTGGCAATAATCATGAGAGGCTGAGATATCGAGATAATTGATTAGGACAAACTAGTTAGGTTTCGGGATGGCGGAGGTGATTGATATATATATATATATATATATATATATATATATATATATATATATATATATATATATATATATATATATATATATATATATATATATATATATATATATATATACTGCACTATGGGTATATGTGTATTTATTAATACACGCGCTGTCTGATAAATTTGTTATGGAAAGAGGTGCAAAGAGACATTCTGATCTTCCTTGACTGTATTGATCATGCTATTAACTATAAAGGAATGAATAAGTTTTGATAATCATGATACTGATGAAGTCTGCTATACGTCGCACGATGATAACCTCGTATAATATCATTAATTTCAAAGGCAAGTGTATCTGCCCCAATAGTTAAAAGTTTCGGTCTGCAGCAGTGTCTTGTGAATAGTTATCCTGTAAGGAATTTACGAGCTTCCAAGTCACTCTAATACTACAGAACGCCATTATTGCAGTATTAACGTGATCTGTCTAGATTCAATAGTTTCGCCACATTGCTTATTCTGTTTGTGGTGTTAGAGAGTGTCGTTCCCATGTAGAGAGTTCTAGTACCATACTTACCGATTACCTATAAAGCTGGAGTAAGGTCTACGGAAAAGAACTCGATGGGTGTGATCTATTTTGACCAGTATATTACCAGATTGTAACTGAACATGTTCTGCTACCGTTGCATACATTCGGGCCTCATTTTTTGAATACACTGCACTGAGTGTGCAATATCCACATATTATTCTCAGTTATTGGCTTTTTATTACACCACAAAACGTTTACCTTTAGGGGCCATCCATTTAGTACGTACGCAAAAATCTGGCAAAACTTGACGCCTTTTCCCCCCGTACACATTATTACACACACCCCACCTGCGTGCGTACGCTTGACGCACCCACCCCAATCTACAGAACGGCTTATATTTAATCCACGCATAAGTCATAAAGGATTAATAATATTAACGTGTTTAATAAAACAGATGGTCCACAGACGTTGAATGTCTGGCTGCATCAAATAAATAAGCTGCGTAACTTTAAACAGTTTAGTGTCCGCTAAATTTCAAACGCCGAGTGAACCCAGTCGAACAGGTTACGTATTAGACAAATTATTATCGAGGTTTCACCACACACACACCCGTTTCCTATGCGTACGTACATTATCAGAAGACACCCCATACGCAAGCGTATGCATTTGGGTTACCCCTTCCCCTCTCCATGCATAAGTACTAAATGAACGGCCCCTTACTAGTCTTTGCCTTTACAAATTTCTGCTATCTGCTTGATTTCTGTCCTGTCTGTCGTCAATCTTCCTGACTGTATCTTTTGACAACGAGCTTTTGAGCATTCTTCTTTTCAATCCAAGCATCTCCTCACAGGCTGAAGCCAACATCTAGGTCAGCAAGAGTCTGGAATTTGTTGGTGAGAGAAATAGCGAACTCCTGTTGTTTCAGAAACCTCGTATATTGGGCGTGTCTACCGGCCAGTCTTCTTTATGCTTCTGAGTCTGGTCTTCAGTTGTGTTATCACCTGCTCATATATAGGCGCTAACATCTGTTAGAATCCATCTGCGGCAGACAGCCAGCTGGTCGATCTGATTCTCTGTTACTGAATCTGGGAATTTCCATCTAACCTTGATGATCCTACTATTAGGAAATACTGTCCCTCCAATTATAAGGTTATTCAACGCACAGAAGTCAGACATGAGCTCTCTGTTATCGTTCATTTCTCATAGGCACATTAAACCATAAATAATTCCCGTACGGTGTTCTCGCTTCCAATTTTTGCATTCATGTTGCCTGCCTATCACAAGTTTGACGTCTCTTTTTGGTAGTCGGCCAAACATGCTACAGTTGGTCTTAAATATCTTCCTGGGCTTATCGGTCTGCAAAGTTCATTGGAGGGTAGCATTGCGCTATGTTTATCTTTTAGAACTTTGACCGGCAGCGGGCTTTCGAAATACTCTTGCTGACTGGTACCCAATATATTAAGCTTTCTTTTGCTTTCTTGCTCAACATCAGCTCCATTCCAATCCTGCGATCGTCGTCCTGGTTGATGGGTCCTGATGCATAGGTGAATTTGCCTGATGTTGTATATCGAACCTTACTCAGTCCCAGAATCCCCAATCTGTACCAGTCCATATCTTTGGTAACTTCTGCTGTTTTTTCTATCTCGTACAGTGTTCTTAAACTCCATGTTCCAGTCCTTGTAATAGTCTTGTTGGAGAGAGGAGTTGTTCGCAATGCCGCAAATCATCTTCCTTTCGAGTTTGGCTGGTCCGTTTCATATGCTCTCCTTTTCCATTGATACAATGTAGATTCTGCTAGGTTGGTTTCTCTTGCGTGGCTTTTGTTTATGCGACGATGTAGTCCCACACATAACCTCTTTCTCAACCGAGCTCACGGCGTCTTTTGGGTTCATTTTACTCGCCACTCTCAATACAACATCTGCAACGTTATCTGAAGCAAACCGTGTCATTCTTCCTAAACGTTTTCGTCTTATTTCTTTCCAGTTTCGACATATATTCTTTAATTATTCTACAAACAATGTGTATGCAGTCAGTATTTAGTCTCTCATATAAAAATTCATAGTTTCATTTAACATTAAGAGTAAGTCGTTTCCCATAACATTTTGAATTTAGCATGTGGCCATTTTCTAAAGGAGTAAACAAGAAACTCTCAGGATATCTTAAGTATCTGTTCCGTTAGCATGCACACATAAAGTATACACAGTTTCCTATCTTAATTCCCTCCGTCTTCCAAGATCAATAGAGCCAGGTATAGCTTGTGTTGTAACAAAAGATCGCATCCATACAATTACCTGGTTACGAACTCGTATTATGTGATATAGTTAAAAACATAACGTCTGTTGCTTTGGAGTGCTGGGTGGCAAGAGGACCCATGAAGTTTTTGTTCCTTTGTAGGAGCATACTGCATTAAATCGGGAGTACTCACGAATATGTAGCCGACAAAACTATTTCTTTTCTCGAATCCGCTTCCCAATTCATCATATATTATTGGGGGTTTTGAAATTAAACTGATGCGTCTATATTGTTTTCTAGAAAGCTAATCGGAACAATGGAAACGAAAGTGTATTGCTGAAACGATTCTTTGGTCCTGCGTTGTTTGAAAAAAGGAACCCACACAAAAGTGATGCTGAAGGACAATGTATGCTTAAAGAAAAGCGAGTAGATATCAGACAAAGTTCTATTAATTGTAAATTCATGAGTTAACAATGAAAACCAAGAATGTATGATACCTGAATAGTGGATTTCAGAAAAGTTGATAGTTAATCGACTTTCAAGAGACTGAATTAATTTCCTTCATTGAAGAAATCATGCTTGCTCATTTTGAAATGTTAGCAATTAATCAAAGATTAACTTTGTATATGTGTTGACCCTCGACACAAAATTAAAAAAAGAATATGAATGACCCGTACGAAAACAACCGAACTTTATAAGTTATATCATCTTCCGCCACAAAACTATTCAAAATATTCATGAAAGATATACGCGAAATGACCTCCGCTGTTCCTTTATTTAAAGAGCTAAGCCTAGGAACGAAAAGAAGTAGAAGAGATTCGTTGGTGCATAGTAAAACCACTGTTCGTAATAATATAACTAACAAAACAAATATTTTTACTGATTAATCTTTTTTCTTCAAAGTTCCTGACGAGATGTTTCCCAGATCATTTCCACTTTTAATTGTAGTTATTTCATTCGTTGTGATACATCCTCGTTCTTTGATTTCATCACATGCACATAATATGTTCATCATACTAAACCAAAATCAGAACCTTGCAATCTTTTTTGCATGCCAACCTAAAGGACTCGTTTCAAAACGGAGACGCTTTTTCATCACCATTTACAATATTACGGATGGCCTGATGTCATTATCTGTCTCGGCTGCATCTCTTGTGATCACTATATGTGCGCTGATCCCTATGAAAATTCAACATTCTTTGAAGGTTATCCACTCAGCTCTTGTGGACAGAATTATATTTGAAAACAATCAAAACAATTTCATCGAAGTGTCCTGCAGGAGACTAAAAACATCAGATGATGGGACCCACCTTGATTAGTTGTAAATGATATCACAATACAATGCAAAAGTCAAAAAATGTAGGTCAATATACTGTCTCTTTCTGCTCTGATTAAAGCTTTCACAATAGTGTGATTCTGGAAATCTTTCGTCGGCAATAATGCTGTCATTAGTTGCAATAAATATCTAAAGATGGGCATGGCTAATGATGTAAAATATGATCTATTATCCTGACAATTTCAGTCAGCCATTTCAGCATTTGAGCCCAGTAGACTTGACGTAACATTTCAAAGGTCAACTGATCGGCACTGACATCATAGTTACGCCTTTCCTGCTCACCATAACTGGGTAGTACTTCATCGAATAATTCTGATTCTATCCATATATTGTTGGTCCACCCAAATAAACCATGATCTCCAATTCACAGACACAGATGAAATCATGTATTCTATAATGCAGTTCAGCATTTGTTCACCCCCTTAACTCCATGCAGGCATCTTATATTAGGCCTTGGGACTCTTGCTTCTTAAAATATAATGCCTGTCAATGTTACTATCAGATTAGGCAGACGTTGGTGGATAACTTAAAATGTACTTCCAATTGTAGGAAAAGCTGTGGTGTTGCTTTTTCTCCAGGCCCGCTTGGAATATATTTTGACCAATCAATTTTACAATGAGACAAGTTGTGCAGTATCTTTTGTTCTAGAATAGGGCATCATATACATGTATATTTTGAAACGTTCTTCATACAGCTGTGTTCTTCCATATGCATATTCAAGAAGAACGCCAGAAGTCTGATCTTCTTCTTGAATACGTATAGCATGTGTGTGAACAGGAATTAAAATGTGGACATGATCTCCTGTCCGAAAGATGAATTATTTATGTGTCACGGACAGTAGACCTAAAAAAATCAGACTGCCTTCTGTGATGCATGGAAGGTTATTGTTTCATCTAGAGTCTCTTTTAAAGAATTACATTAGCTGCAGAGACGTGTGCGAATCAAACTTCATTAGGTACCCATCGGCATAAATATGTGAAATATTTCAATGAGTCTCATGGTTATAAACTTTCATGTATGCAACTCACAGAATAAGTTTCTTTGGGCAGCAATCCGATGGTTGTTTAAAACCTGGCTGGCACAGGATGGTTATCCATTGCAAGTCCACCGTCCTTGTATGTAAGCCATCTGCAACCAATACACGGTAGAGCGAAGCTACAGTTCGTTTTCGAACTCAAATCATCTTCTTTCCCCATAGATTTTTCTTCTTCGTTTAAAAGCTGTTGTTCCCTCAACAAGAGCCTAAACATAAATATATATGGTCTTGAATCAAGAAATTCACTTATCGTCTACCCCAATGAAGAACTAATTGTTCTAGTATCTAATGCCTTGTTGAATTTTCATCATCACATGAACAAGTGATCATATAAAAATAGTTATCTGACCTTTATAACATATTTTTGCTTTACAAATTCCTCTTGCCGTCTTTTGAAGCAGTACAGATATACTTTATAAACGTTATGACGATGTCGTGCTGTAGTAAATTCACACGTTTTAGCGTGACAGCTCTTTCAGTATAACCGTTGTCTCTCTGACCGACAGCACATAAGAACGGAAATCTGTACTGTCGCATGCAAGACACAAAGTTTCAACAGTTGTCTGCTTTCGGTCTAAATATCCAGTACAAGCCACATGGATTGTGCTAAAAAAGAATTGACATTAGACAAAAGAATACCAACTGATGAGGATATAGATCTGGTGTGAAGAGTATAGAAATCTACAGGGTATGTAATAAGCCTTCGTTTACGGTGTAACATATATTGAGGTATCAGTCATGGCAGTGCTGAAATAACCTACGTGATTTGCCTTTTTTTATTAGTCGGGATAGTCACATGATTTTGAGGGTACAAAAGAATCAGCTAAGTAGTTTGACAGAAAACGAAGGCATTAAGAGAGCTCAACAAGAAAACTCGCTGGTGCGGTGCAGACGTGAGAGAAAAAATGTATATTAATTTTGGGAGAATGATACCTATAGTGATGAGTGTACAAAAAAGGTAGTGTGAGAGGAAATCAACATATTTATAACTGGAGAAGGGCTGGGGAAGGATGTATCCATTCACACCTTCCTTAGTGTGAATCAACCTCATACGCCAAAAATTAGCTTTCATGAGCTGGAGATGTGTAACGTAGGGTGGTATTGGGACATTATTAGTTACAAAAGAAAATATCAATGCAGATAAGTATACTGAAACACTTGCGTAGGCCAGCATATGGTCCTGACTTGAATATTACTGACAATGTGTGGCTCAAACTGAGACGAAATAAAAAAAAAATATTCATTATCTGAGGACTTCTATTTGACTTAAATGCACCATCAGAGTAATGTGGGAAACATATCAGCAGAAAACAGTCAACATTTATACCCTTCAATTTCAACACGGTTAACAAGAGTTTATAATGACAATGGACGTAACACCAGATATTATGTCTGTAACTTGTTGTTGAGAAAACTTTAGGAATTAAAGATGCGAGGTGAATAGTTTGCTTATGGCATCGATTGTAGCTTTTCCAATACTGACAGATCTTCTGAATCGTGGTCGTTTAAGTGTTTCTTCCTCGTTTGATAACGAGTTCTTGGGTTGCACTGATTACTGGATGTTTTTGTTTAACTTTTTTCACTGATATGCAAAATAAGTGATAGTTTTTGTGTCACAAACATATCAATACGATCATTTTAATAACAGAAGACAGTATCTAGATTGACGGGTTGTGTAAAGATAAGTGTTAACTACATTTTCAACGGTGTCCCATTATTTATATAACATTTGATAAAAATTTTAAGAAGAAAACCACTTTTACTTTAATAATGAAATTATTTTACACCATCCCCGAAATAAATCTTTAGGGCTCCAACGTATACATCAAAATGTGTACCCACGATACATAATACATTGTGTCCTTACTCAAGTGCTGTTGTACTATTCGCGCAAATGATGTAAACCGGTTTTTAATCATGAATCGTATTTCAAAATTAAATCTTGGGTAATATATTTAGTCTCAGAGCGGTGGTGTATATGAAATTGCATTGATTTTCAAAAAGAAACTAGACAAGATATCTTATAAAACCGAGTATATATTGTCCTCCATTACAGGGAAGTTGACCTTAAGAGTTAGTGCTTTCAAATGGCCGCTTGGATTTTGTTATTTCGAAAAAAGGTGTTATTTAAGGTTTCTGTTAGCAGTAATGGCCTTAGCCGACGCGAGGCCCGATTTCGATCATTTTGGCGGGGCCTCCTGTATTTACATGCGGGCCCCCTGTGCACGGCATTTGGAAATAAACTTTTAAACAAGTTTTATATGATATTCAATTTAACATTTCCATTCATCGCTTTAAAACGACTTTCTCTGAATAGATATATTTTAAAAAAATTACGAACGCGCTGGGCCGCTGTGAGTGCGGAGCCCGATTGGGCCAAATCGATCCAATCGACCTAATGCCGGCCCTTCAGAATTAACTGGCTAAATAACTATTTATTGAAAGAGTATTCACTGGTTATATGATATGCTTTGCATTATCGAAAAACATTGCAACCTGAATAATCAGTCTACCTTGAACGTAAATGAAACGCGATCTTTTTATAATACCCGTAAGAATATGCTTTGATGGATATACTGTTTCGTTAAACTTTTACCGTTATTCTTAAGTACTTTCGCTTTTAAAATATTTCTTTATTTTGTCTATGATATCCATAGAATCACAGTAGATGATTGTTATAATTATGATATATTGAGTCATTTCGAAAATTGTATTTCATGTAAAGACAATTACTTTCATTGGATAGGTTTTTAAAAAAAAAATAAGTACAGAGCTTCTATTTCAGTTTCTCCCTGAAAGATTAGTAGAAACCTTAAAATGGTTTTACCGGAAGTACATTTCCAGGCAGTGGTGTGCTATGCTATAGCATTTGCACGTAAGTGGTTGCCATATTGTGCTAAATATAAGAGAGGAAATATTTCTAGAAGATACTAATACAAAGTTATAACAGTACATAAATTGATAACTGACTCTAAGGTTCAGAGTTTAGCTGACAAGGCACCCCAAAAATCTATGAAAAGCATTATCTGCCACATGACCACGGAAAGGTAAAATACATTCCACAGGAATGGCTAAATAGCTTGTTGTCTGTTGAGAAGAATAATAGTTTTGAACATTTAAGTTGTTAAATCCTAAACTCAAGTGATAAAACACAACGGGTACGGACAGAGGAAGTGCTTCCGATATGTGTCATCAAATTTAAATGATTCTTTAGGTGTATAAGTTATATCTTTCTTATTCCGAATTCACATTGTTAACCTCTGGTTTTGCGTTTGCAGGTGAATGAGTGCATTGAATTGAATCTGCGTTTGTAAAGAGCAATATCGTATGCATTCATAAGTGGTGAAGAAAACATCAATTAGGTTAACATTTCATGAGTATATTTTAAGTAGACATATCATTAACAACATTCTGACACATTTTCATGAAAGTACCAAATACACATGCGGCTGTGATTCCTCAATTTGGCATCGGGTACGATTAAACACATGCTTTCCAAACAAAGGAAGTTAAAAAATTTCTCGTACACCTTTTTATACCTTGAAATTATTTGTCACATATATGTGCTCATATGCTCACGTGCATTTGGCAGCTACATGAGTATTCCTGCAATGTAAACAATATAGTGACGTGATTATATACTGACAAGTCTCTTGTCTTTCTTGTCTAAAACATCCATATTGATAGACATTCTAGAAACAAAGAAAAGACACAAAATAATTGAGAGCTTTGCAATATTACGTCAGATATATGAATTACATCATGACTTAGTAACAAGTGCACGCTAATGAAGGAACATTATTTCATTCTGAAAAACAATCAATTATGACTGCAGCGAGCACAGAATAGTTCTTTTTCTTCTTCATTTCACCAATCACATGTATGTATTTCGCAATTACATTTACATACTCTACTGGCAGATGAAACATTGGTATTAAAACATATTCATGATTGTCATTTATATTTAATCTTCTTAGAACATTACCTACAGGCAAGGTACATTTGATGACTCATATACTGGACAGGATAGCAGTACGTTTGATTCATCTCCTGCATTGGACACGATAGCAGAAATTGCGCCTCGTCCCCTTATCAGTGATTATCATTGATAGATGTCTTTTCGAATTTTGTTTTACAAATTAGAAATAATAATCTACATAAGAAGAAAGTTTTGTTATGAAGAACGAAATATTAGACCCTCTTTCAAACAAAACGACAAAAGTCTTACCATAATAAAGGAATCCAGCGTTTGCGAAAGTGAGAAAGTTTTGTTTAGACCCTGATCGGCAGAATATGAAGGACTTAAGTCTTTGCTGAACTTCAGTATATGGAGAACTCCCAAGTCTATTGGTTGATATGCAGTTCGCAATGTACTGTGGACATCTGTTCATCATATCGCTTCTGTACGTGTCGTGGCATGCATTTCTCGAATTTCCCCTTGTTACCATTCAGTTCAACTTCCGAAACGTCTGCTAAAAGCAAACAAAATGATGATTTGCAACATCATATACTCCTCTGTTATTAGGTCAAATACTTTTGGCAGAAAAATCCCTTTAAAAAGATATTTTCACCACGAACGATATAAGATTTGTAAACATTATATTGGTTTGGTATTGTCGTGCACTCATTTTCAACAAGGTGAGATGGGGAACGCATGACTTCAAGGAGGCAAATACAGTTCCGTAAAAGAGGAAATAAGTAAATAGAATGCACTTTGGCTCACGAAATCTATTGTACTCATATTGAGAAATGTTACGTTTTGTTGTTCGGCTTAAAGACGAGAGGCAAAATTTCTCTTATTAAAGATAAAGTGATTATATGTGCCGCAGTAACAATAACGAAAGCATTCTATTTACAAATTTTTACTTAAAAATATCCAAATTACAACCTTCTTGGTAGATCCAAATTCAACCTTCTTGGTTGATCCGAATTCAACCTTCTTATTTGATCCGAATTCAACCTTCTTAGTTGATCCAAATTCAACCTTCTTGGTTGATCCGAATTCAACCTTCTTGGTTGATCCGAATTCAACCTTCTTGGCAGATCCAAATTCTACCTTCTTGGTTGATCCAAACTGCTTAATTTGGTAATTTTTAAAAACCATGCTTATGTAACAAATAACTTCATGCTTGTGACAAAATTCTGTCGTGCTCTTAATTTGTTAGATTTCCATGGCAGTTATTCATTTATAAAGGATAATTTTCGATAAGTTTAAACAAATTAAACAGTATGATCTTTTTGTTCGACGTTCTGGATATGATATGTATTTCAGTAAACATTTGTGAAAAATCTCACAATAATTAACGATAATTGAAGATAAATGTGCTTCGAAAAAATGCAACAATTAAATGAAAAGATGTCCACAATACAACCCTTGATCGATACCTTTCATATTTCCAACACGCTAGTCCTGAAGAGTTGAAAGATAGATTTAAAACGTGACACAAAACCTATTCGAGAAAATGGGGCAGCATTCGAAACGTTTAATTTATTGAACTCGCAATCTTGAAATTGACAGAGATGTCGTGTATCTGCGAATAATATATAGTCATTGCTTGATGACAAATCATCCATGGACATGGGAGGTTTTGCCTATTGACAAACAATTGCACTTAAAGTTTCCGTCGGACGAACAGACCGAAGAGTGGAATAGCACTTGAACATCTCTCTTCTCTTGAGACATTCAACACTAACGACAACAAAACCCTGATTGCAATCCATCAAATGTAAAGAGAAATTACACTTAATCGTATTGTCAGGAATCGAATTTACCCAAGGGTTTAGAGCAATATTTAAGCCCTCTCTCCACATCCAATAACGTTCCATACACCTTGGGACTACCTATGAATACGTAAAATAATCATGGTTTCAGTATTTTTTAAAAATCAACTAAATATCCGGCTCAACAATTTACAAATTCGACCGTTAATTTAGATAACCTAATTCAAATTCCTATTAAATCGTCCACCTTTGTGTAAACTATCCAATAGATACCTCTGCATATTGCATTATTCAATGCATAATCAATAGGACCACCGGAAAAGCGCACATAAATAGTT
The DNA here is from genome assembly GCA_028554795.2 of Sinohyriopsis cumingii. Lineage (NCBI taxonomy): Eukaryota > Metazoa > Mollusca > Bivalvia > Unionida > Unionidae > Sinohyriopsis > Sinohyriopsis cumingii. Next base: position 53,030,162 of record CM068825.1, read on the forward strand.
AATTTTATCAACAATCAGAATATCGACGTCTTTTTCCTGACAGAAACATGGCTAAAAACATCAGGCGATGAGCCCAAGTGCGCGGATCTAACACCCACCGGTTACTCCATCAAGTCGTTCCCCCGCCACTCTCGCGGAGGTGGTATTGCTGTCATCACAAAGAACTCCATGATCAAACGTCTAAACCACACCACAACTTTCAATTTATACCACACATCGTTTGAACTAGTCCAAACCACACTTACACTGGAACAAAGGTCAGTCAATTTGTTCTGCATATACCGCCCTAATCCTAGTAGAAAAAACAAGCTGACTGAATCTTTCTTTTTGGAGCAGTTTCTGAATCTCCTGGAGTATGGACATTCGATAGGTGGCAACCTGATTATTCTTGGAGATTTCAACTTTCACTTTGACTGTCCATGAAACCCAAACACATCAAAACTCCTAGATTCCATTAATGTTTTTAACATCAAACAGTCAGTTAAGCAACCCACCCATAAACATGGTCACATTTTAGACTGGATTCTTCACAGACCTGATAATAATAGTCTACGTTCCTTCCTGGTATCCCACGAACCTGCATCAGATCACCTCTGCATTATATGCCATCTTGGCGTATCAGTCCGTAACCCTCCACCTTTATTTGCTACTAAGAGAAACCTCCGCATCATAAATAGAACCAAACTGATGCATAACATCCAAGCAAACCTAACAACTTGCCTATCTCCTACAGCAGAGCAACTCGATAACTGCCTGCGTTCATTGCTCGACAAACATGCCCCAGCCACCAAGTGCAGAGTATCAATTCAAACGTGTTCTCCATGGTATAGAAGTGTTAGGGACCAGCTTCGCGCTGCTAAAAGAAACCGCCGTAAAGCTGAGAGGCTTAGGCTTTCATCAAACTCACTATTCATAAGCAAATATATAAAGTCGCTAAGAAGAACGTCACATAGTCCATGCAGCAAAATCAACCCACTACAGTAATAAGAGCACGTAAAGTTCCATCTGCAAAGAGCTCTTCGAGGTTACAAACAAGCTAATGTCAAGGAACAAATGTACACCACTTCCAACTACCTTCTCTCTAGTCGACTTTGCAGACCTGTTTACAAATTTCTTGCGTGACAAAGTACAAACCATTAGAGATAAGCCTGACAACACAATTTCAATTGACTCGTCGTCACCATACAGTTGGGATACAGAATCTCAGCGGCAACCATTAGTAGCATTTAAACCTGTCTCTATGGATTTAGTACGTACAATCGAGATGAAGAGTGCACCAAAGTTATGTGAACTTGATCTAATTCCAACATCACTGCTGCTTGAGTGCTTAGATCCAGTATTGCCTTCACTAACTGATGTTATTAATACCTCTCTCTGTCATCAGGGGAATTCCCATCATTTTTCAAAACCGCCATTGTAAAGCCTCTGCTGAAGAAACCAACACTCGACCATAACGATTTAAAGAACTACCGCCCAGTTTCTAATCTCCCATTCATATCAAAAATCTTAGAAAAGGTTGTTCTATCCCAACTTGTATCTCATCTGAATTCAAACAGTCTTTTTAGCAATGTACAGTCAGCATGTCGCCCTTGCCATAGTACTGAAACTACTCTTCTAAAAGTAGTTAATGACATTCTCTCTGCTTTGGATAGCGGAAAGATTACAGTCCTCACCCTCCTTGATTTGTCTGCAGCATTTGACACAATAGACCATGATATATTACTTCACTGTCTCCAGCCTGTATTTGGCATTCATGATACAACCTTACTGTGGTACAAGTCCTACTTGGTCAACAGGACACAAATTGTGCCTGCAAATGGAATACACTCCAGCCCAGTTAATCTATGTTCTCGGACCTGTTCTCTTCATTCTATACACTCAGCCACTCTCAAGTGTCATAGATCATCATCCAGTGTCTCGTCAATTGTACGCTGACGACACCCAAATATACAAATCTAGCCACCCAACTGAAGTTGATGCTACCATCCAAGGTGTACAGAGGTGCATTTCTGATGTGAAATCATGGATGACATGTAGCAAGCTACAGATGAATGATCATAGATAAAATTGAGGCCATTCTAATCACAACACAAAGACTTTCTCAGTCACATCCTTTACCTCGAACAATAAATATCAGTAACACCAACATTAAATTCACACAGTCAGTACGAAACCTAGGTGTCACTCTGGATAGTACTCTCACGTTGTACCAACATGTCATGAACATTTGCAAGGCTGCATATCTTGAGCTGAGACACATCAGCTCCATTCGCAAATATCCTTCAGTTGATGCCACTAAAACACTTGTATGTTCATTAGTACTTTCAAGACTGGACTATTGTAACTCAATTCTGTATGGTTCATCTCAATATCTATTTCAGAAACTTCAGAAAGTTCAAAACACAGCTGCTCAGATCATACTTAGAGTACCACGATCAGAGCACACTATCCCCCTCCGCTCTAAACACTCCACTGGCTATCCATTCAATCCAGAATCAAACACAAAATTTGTTCTCTGTGCTACGTTTCACTGACGCCTGTCTAACATACCTATCTGACCTCACCCACGTGTACACACCAGCAAGATACTTACGCTCTTCTTCTGACAATCGTATACTCATTATTCCCACTACGAAAACGAAGTCATATGGACAACGTTCTTTTGCATACCAGGGCCCTGCGACGTGGAATGAATTGCTCACTGAACTTAGACACAAAGACACAGTGATCCCATTCAAGAGTGCTCTTAAAACTCACTTATTTCGACTGCAAGAACAAACTTAAAGACCTAATAATGTTCCCTACCTTAAATATTTACATCATGTTTTTATGTTTTCTAATTTCATGGTGTTTGATTTCTGTAATATCATGATATATGTTTTTTATGTTATAGGTGTTGTCTAATGTTGTAAGGCGCTTAGAGCTTCTAAAGATTAGGCGCTATACAAAGTCCTCCTTATTATTATTATTATCCTTTTCTTTTTTACTTGAACCAGGCTCCATCCCTAGATAAGTTGAAATGTCATAGTAAACGTCTGCAATGTCTCATAACCATCCTATGAAAACAGGTACAGTAAGGTCCAGAAGTTTTAACTTCTGACCTCATGCAATTGAAATAATAGAACCATTGTGACATATTTTGTTTTGGCCATTGCTGTGTAGATGTACCTTGTTTCGTGCTTCAATCGTGTAAAACTTGTCAAGATTTGTTGATGAGAACAGAAGATCTCGACCGAAAGTTAATAACAAATTGACGATGAATGTCTGACAGATGGACTGAAACAATAAGTATTAATGGTTAAACATTCTGACAAATGTGTATTAGCCTTTTTCGGAAGCAAAACTGAATGTACACCAACAACATTTTAACTACAGCTGGCTAAGACCACTTTTTGGTGTACGCCAGCATCGAATAACTACAAACGTGTGCTTAAAAATTGTGTGTAAATGGTCAAATGTGTCATTGTTTCACAGTGTATCTTTTCGAATAGACGAATTGCATGAATCAGAATACCTATTTATGGACTGACACTATACTAGCAACACAGAAGGGATACTCTACAACACGAACACAGAGTAAGAAAGAATAATTCATATCAGTCTACGCAGTGCCATACTGATACTGTTAGCTCCTTGGAGATAGAGGTGGTACCATATATGTAGATGCTAAGATGAAAATTCCGACAATCGAGGGCTATGGATGTAAATCCTGCCTGAAACGGGTTTATATTTTTCAACGAAATTTCCGGAAGGAAATTTCTTTTTTTGACTGGTCTTGGGTAATAGTTAATAGTAGAGCTCTTTTCAACAAGTAAAGTGAAGCAAGAAGTCTTACATGAGAAAGAAAAGTTGGAGACACTTATCGTGTCAAACCTACCACTTATTTACATTCCTACCTTTCGTGGTCAGCCTGGGACACACAATGAAGGGATTAGTATTTACTATATACATCTACCAAATAAGTGACTTTTGGTTCTGACAATAATACGACCTTATTTATCTTACAGATTCTATAGAAAACACCGACTTCCACTGTAAAATTTAGTACCATTTGAAGTTGATTAAAACGACGATAATATATTTTAAAAATATTTCAGTGTGTTAATTATATTTCTAAATTAGTATTGCAAAATTGCACTATTGCAGGTAAATCAAATCCTTTATCGATTTTCTTGCCTCTTCCAGTTTTCTGGCACAGTGTCAAATATCTAAGCATGAAATATTTGTTTCTTTAAACCCTATCTTCATTGTTTCGGTGAACTTGATACCCTTGGAATAGAAAAATTAGGTAAATTCAAAGAGTGGGAGTGGGGAGACCATGCTCATTGTACAAAAGTGCTGAGTGATTATCAGCAGACCACACATTCGCATTTAGTAACGTTAATACCGGAAATTACATGTAGGTATCTAAACTGATTTTTAAGAAGTGAAAGATGTTTTTTCGAATGACCGCCAGTGAAAAATTAGGTACGTTAGATAAGTGATACATGCACGAGGAAGTACAAAGATTACTTGTCATCTAAATAGTAATTGGATAGGATAAAGACATATCACTAATTGTCAAATATGGTTACCTTAGGTTATAATGAACCTATCATAAGTAAGTCATTTAATGGTCAAATGTACACTAAAACGTTCCTCAATCTTACTAGTGTGTATACATAACATTTATTTTGGCCACAATTTCAAAATGAAACTAGACCTAACACTGCCATTTTTATCACTGGTGTTATCGTTGTCAAACCTGATGCTCTGATAAAGATTACTAAACCCATACTCTACAAATATCCCATATTTTTATATCGAAAACATAAAAATCATAACGTATGGCAGGACAGTTTCAAGTACTTACATTTATGTCTGTAGTTAAACAGGAAGAGAATGTTATAGGAATACCAGTGAGCTTTATATCAGGATAGGAAATTACGACTGCGCTATTTATAGGTCTTGCTATTGATTGTAACATACCTTTGTTATTGAACGAGGCATGACGTACCCTTAATGAATGGGTAGGTTCAAATGATATAAGATACAACAGTGCAAACGCTATGATTTACATATATTTGGTCTTGATTCGTGAAAGACAGGTAGTTTTTCGTGTACACTTACCGTACTAAAGCGTATGTGAGTGGTTCGTAGAACATACATTTGTAGCCTGTCTGCACGTAAGTTAAAATGCATATCTTGATACATTAGGCATAAAATATCTGTTTAATTCTAAAGAATGTGAGTAACTTCCTGCCGCTTTTAGTATCGTGTCGAAAGAGAGATGGCATGTTTATGTTGGATCCAAATGGTAATCGAAAGCAATAAAACAAGTATTCTTCCGAAGAAAAAACAAACTCGGTCATATTTTCCCATACAAATGCAGTAACCCAGAAGTATTACAGGATCAGAACGATACACAAGCCCCTATTGAAAACTGAATTAGTGGGGAAAAAATGCAGAGACAAATAGTCATACGTACAATTATATATTTATAAAGAATGTACAACATATCATTTCTTTTAATAATGTTTTATACAATTTTATACAGTCCCTTTGTATTAAGGTCGTTAGGATACATAGAATCTAACCTATGAATCCAGTAACTTTCTTAAATTAGCCTATTCATTTCTCCATGCCCCAAAATCGATCTACATTTAAGAAAAATTGCATAAAGAGTAATGATTGGTATTAAAATATATCGAAACATTAGAGGTGAACTGAGGATAAAATACAATTTTTTTATGAAATCTATGATTATTCATTCTCTTAGAAATTTGCTGAAGTGTTTGTCCAACACATTACTTGTTAATTGTTTTTACGCTGCTTTTATTTGCTAAATTGAGGAGACTCCAATATGCATTAATTACAAAGCTAATATTAGATAATGAGGGATTAAATTGTATTGTGAGAGGAATTATATTTTTCTCGATAGTTCATTTTGCTGTGTTCAAAGCCTCGTGTTGAGTAAGATTACGGGCTTTGCTCAGCGCAGATTCAATTATATGTACAAGATATTTTCTATTTTGGAAATATGTTTTTAATTCATTCGAAGAATTTTGTAATTGACAATCGTCTGAAATAATGTCTCGGTATCGTATGGCCTGACTATATGGTATACCATTTTTACATGACCTGAGATGACATGAAGAATATTCCACATATTGGTGGTTATTAGGTTTTTGACATGAACACTTAAAGAGAAAGCATTTTCAATTTGTTTTTATTATTACACTGACATCTAATAATGAAACATGCGTACTAGATGCGCTATAAGTAAATTTAATCGTCGGGTGAAAACAACACATTTTTTCAATTCTGCCTCACAATGATTCCAGATATAAAAAGATGTCATCTAAAAATCTTAAACAAACAGTTGGATTTCGTTTTCAAGAAAATCTTTTTTTTTTTTAATTTACCCGTGAAAAAGAAGCGTATGAAGGAGCCATAGGACTAGCCATTGCCATACCCATTATTTTGATGTAATTTTTATTATTAATTTTTTATATTATTTTACAAATATCTTCACCCGATAGTGTGTTATTAATAGGACTGTTATTAAAACAAAATATTTACGCCTTAATACCATCTGTACGCGGTAAGTTGGTATATTGTGATGTTACATCCAAAGATACCAGGATAGTTTGCCCTTTGGATAATCCAGCCCTGACAAAAGAAGTAATTTCATTAAATGTTCCAAAACATTATCAATCAATTTTAATAGGTTTTTATAATTTGAATTACAACCTGACATAAGGTCACATGTTATGACCTCAAATGATAGAGGTACATTATGTTATTTTATAGTGTTCTTGCCTATGTATTTTGTGCAACTGTCGGCTTAAACTGCAGGCCTCTGCAGTCTTTTAATACACTAATTATTCATATCCCTTTTCTTATAGACAAATATTACAAGAAAAAAGAAAAAGAAAAATAGCAGTTAAAAAAATCTTAACAAGCTAAACGTTTCTACACTGTCTAATGTTAATAATGTTGATAATGCTTCAAGGCCAAGCAATAAAACCAGTGTTGATGATGATCATGATACATTCGACAACAATGATTTTTTTTTGTTACGATACTGTATCATGTACGAGCGAAGAAATGGTGCGAGTCGCGTGTGAACCAAATCATAGGTAAATCCCTTATCCTGAGAGTAAATGTTGACTCGTAAGCAAACTAATATCATGACTAGGTTTGATGACATGGCTAATTCACACGGTTTACAGAATCCTTGCAAGCAGAACTGATTTTCCTTTTTTAACATTTGATTAGTCCTAAAATGCCGCTAACTGCTCATGGCTGATCGTAGTCATTGGGGCCACTATCAGAGCCTACGGGCAATGCAAAAAAAAAAAGGGTCAACGCACTATAGGCAGGCTGGGGAGTGACAAAGATAAATAAAAATGCATGGGCCACTGATGGAAGTAGGAATAAAATTAAACATGGGTGGTTAAACATAAGGAGAGAATGGATAAAATACAAGGAATGAGTCACTGGCTGTTGCGTCATACTACGGGGGGTTGTAAAACAGCAGATAGCTTTCAACCGCCATCTTTGAACACAGTTTAAAACTTTTGAATGTTTACTCTTCGTACATCGTGTCAGTATGACGCTAGCAAGCAGTCACTAAATTTCTTCGTGAAGTTTCCAAGCTAGTCGTTTATGGTATAACGTTACTGTTGTGCGAGTGACGTAATTAACTATTTTTAGGCCTTATGGCATCGGCTTAGCAAATTAGATCAGCTACCAGCGAATATTTATTGACATGATATCCGCTCTTGCATACCAAAACATAAGTCCTTACAGATCAATACAGTTTATACAATCACAAACTCTTACAAACCAAAGCCTGGGGGAAAAGGCGTATGATATTGTATAATACCTATTAAACAAATTCATAATCCAGTGCATACCCTTACAACTGATGTATAGGGGAATGATATAGTATGATTTTATGTTTTAAATATAATTTAAAACTTTCAAACACCTGATAAATTCAGATACCATGGAGATTATGTTCAAAAGTAACATCATATTACACTCTTAAGATATTTTTCAACTTTTAGTCATGCTTACGTTTTTGCACAAATCTTCGAAAAAACCGCGGAAAAGAAACGTGTTACTATAGAATTCATGCAAACTGAATCGATAAACAAACAAATAGACGGACAGACACCCATGTTTACAAATCAAAACACACCCTTGCCAACCAAGGGAAAGTGAGAGGGAGAATATATCGTATAATGACCAACACACACTCCTATTTACAATCCAAGAAAAAAATAGTCTTACAAACTAAAGTCAAGGGAGAAAAGCAGTATGGCCTGATACGTAACACACACAACTATAATTAATCACCCTTTCTAACAAATGTATAGTGGCAACGAACATAGCCTTGAATGAGGACAAACACATACGGTCTTTCTTGAATTCAAGCACTCTCTTATAGACCATTGCACATGGAATGTGATATGATATGGCTTGATTACTAACACAATACTTACAAACCACCAACTTTTCTTTTAAATTACACAATATAATATGGTATAGCATCATGGATACACTTATTATGACTAACACTCATACGTACAAAGAAACATTCGTCCTTAAAAACTAACACAGACACTTACAAACTAATACATAGGGGTACAGGTATGGCATGTCAAAATACGTAGTCTTAGAAACCATTACACACACACACACACACACTCTTGCAACCAACGATAATGAAAAGGCATGAATTTTGGGATCTGTTTTATACAAATACACACACGCATGATGGCAACGATGACAAGTACCCGCTCTTTTGGAATAAGGGGCATTGGGTCGGGTGGTGTGCGTTAAGAAAACTTGTTTAAGAAAACATGGCACCTCTTGACTGTACACTAACGTAGATTTCTGCCGTCAGTGGTCCGTACTTCACGAGTTCCTATATCAATGATGTCGCTACACGAAAATTCGTCTCACAAATGACTTTCTCTTTTCTCTGATGACCCACTTTGCCTTTACATAATCTGGATAGCCTGGATCGAAAAACATATTGGAGATAGTAGTAGAATACCTTACATTAAGCTGGAGTTGCGGTGGCTCAATGGTTTGCGTTCCGTACTCACAACTAAAAAGGTGTTGGTTCGAATCCTACCATCTAACCAGCCTGGGTCAGCTACCGTGGTATGTTTTGGGGCAAGACATTTCGTTCCAATTGCCTCGACACCAGATAACCCACTTGTGTTTCTGTGCCATAAAGCGCGAAAACCAACCCAAACCAAAGCTAACACTAGATCACATACTTTTATTTCGAGAGTGGATGGAAAGGCTGGTGAAACACTGCATCTTGTAAAGACAGAAAGAGATTGAGAATAATTCTAGCACATTGCCAAATACAGCGTCTTTATTTAGCTCACCCAATGGTGGTGCGTTTTGCTCAGCTGAACAGTTTGTATACTAAGAACAAATCAGAGCGCGGATTTGCTTATGCCGTGAATCACTCGGTGTGAAAAGTACCATTTATATATACCAATAAGAACCGAGAGCAATACAGTACAGTGATATAGAATATCTGAACTCAAGAATAACGTCATCTGTTGGGGTGGACCTGCAACCGTTCCTTGTCAAACGGTGACAATGTAGCCGCCTCTGTCACTCCATCGAAGTCATCAACAATCAAACCAGATTTATTTGGTTAGGCTATCTGCGATTTTCATTCACTGCAGGAATTTCAGATGTCACTGCTATAATCGTCGTCAATAGAGGACAATGTTGAAAGAAGACGAGTTAGAGACATCTGTACAAAGAGAGAAAGAGGATGAAATCACTTTTAAATTACAATAACAGAAAGAGAAGAGGAAACTACAATAGAAAATGGTTATTATAACTGTTGAACATAGCGATACATAGACAAACTGCATGGTTCCGAGTGTGCGGAAAGAACGAATTTAATAAAGCGTAATCTCCGAACAAAACACTTATGTTGTTTTGTATTTATTACATATCCCCTTTCTATTCAAAATTCTTTCCAACTTTTAGCGTTTATTTTAAAAAAAATTAATTAGGCACTTGTTTTTTTTGAAAAGATGTTTTAAAACCTTCCGAAAATTCCGCATGTACGTAATCGGGTAATGGCTTAGATATACAACACGCAGTTGTGTCATGGGTATGTCTGCATTGTGATCTGGATTTATTCTTTAGCTTTTAATATTTTTTAAATGTTGTATGGGACATATGAATGGATATAAGCTGCTCATCCAAGCAAGTTTTTTGTTTCTTTTTGGAACATAGGTTTTGGACCAGCAAGTGACCCTTTTTTACAATCTACTTACTGAATAGACATTCTACTTCGAGGTAAATTTCAACGCAAATTACAAAGACTAACAGTAATTAAATACGCTCAGTTGTATGCAGAAAACATTAATTTACGGTACTTTTAAGCGTTCTAATTTTATATTTCATTTGTTACAAGAAGTTATCGATGCATTTAATATAACGTGTAAATCTAAGCATACGCTTTTAAGAAATTGAAAATTCGGTCTCTTTCCAACATGAGGACTAGATTTGTAATATTCATTTGGATATATTTTAACAAGAAAATTCTAACCAATAATGCACTAATGTTTTGCGTTGTTTCTCTTTATTTTTTTTTTCTTGAACAATCGCAAGAATTCGAAATGTAAACATTGCAGTTCCCTCTATTTGCCACAATGATGATAAAGCCTCAACAAAATTGCAACAATATGAAATTCTTCTGCGTTTGCTTCCCAATCAAAATAAGTGCTGCTGTCTGTGTTACGTCCTCCTTTATGTTGCAAATATGTGTCAGTTTTATCCTCAGATTTACTAAACAAATACAATTCCTAAGTAATATTAATAGAGATATTAAAAGTTCACTTAAACTTACTCCTGAAGAAAAGACAATTCCGCAGACCATATTTTTGAATTTCGGAAGCTGAAATGAATATCGGACACATTTGGTGCTTTAGCTGATTAACACTGTGAATGTTTCATGGGAATATACATGGGGCTAAAGTTTTCTCTGAATGAGGGGACATTTCTAAAAATGCCTTGAAGCATGACATGACTTCCTGTGTATTTCTTACTATGTCTAGATTCTTTTTATAAACTTTCAATACAAGCTTTCAGTTGTGCCAGTAAAAAGGAATAATTGGTTAGAAATGCGTATGGGTGGTGTACCTGAACGTGATGACTCCACACAGGGCCTGCTGTCGAGCAATTATATCCCATGATTATATTACTAATAAAAGCACTATGATAGACTAACGGTGTTATCGACGTGAAAAAACAACTAAAGTGAAAAAACAACCAAAGTAAAAAAACAACTGCAAAATGAAATCACCAAGAGAAACGCGTTGATCATAAAATATAACTGCGTGTGATTGGTTGTAGATACTATCTGCGTGCAGTTAGTCTGGGTGTGGCAGGAAGAGTGGTAATAACAGTCATAATAGTTGCACCCAAAAGAAATATCGGTGGGGTTATATGATAATAACCGGTACCTCTGATGATACTGTCAAATTAATTTTGATACGATTCCATTCATGAATAAGTATTTATTCATAATCTTTAGCGGCAGCAGAAAATAGTCTCAATACGATTAGTAAATTGTACTATTTGACTACTGAGGATGAAATAATTAGTATTGCAGAGTTCTATGCTTTTTTTGCAGAGATGGATAAACTCCGAGCACAAATAAGGAAATGTGAAGTAGCTGATTTACATATAACAAAACTCCAGTAATTTCATTTCGAAATAACAATAATATCTAAATACCAAAAACAATGTGTCACATCACACTCTCTGAGACGTTTACCACAGTTGTGTGATAATGTCGGTTTTATGGTTGCTGATATAGGTCTTCAGACCCTATGCCCCATGGTTCTGTTGTCTTTAATGGTCGTTTTCACTGCCATTGATTATAATCCGCGGGTTGCACATAGCAAAAGATTTTACCAATATAAGTAAAATTAAAGGGGATGGAGGCTGTAACTTAGATCAGTAAAGAAAATTCAAAATTGTCATTACCACGCCACTGGTGATAAAAATCAATTTTACAACTTAGATGCTTTAAGAGAAATGATACATAAATATAATAATACAAAACGCCACGGTATTAAAATGACTCCTAATTAATGAATAAGTAATTACAGTAAAAAGATCAAATTATCTAAAATAACTAGAGTATTCGCATGCCCTCCCGTTTGTTTGTACTTTTTTCCGATTGTAACAACAAAAAGCAACAAGGACATACAAGATGCAAAAACTGTAGTCATTTCATTCATCAATTTATAATTTCTAACCGGATTGTCACAAGATGTGTACGTAATACTGTCAGCTTATTCGCGTTTCAAACCAAACGGAAGTTCTCGATGTAAACAACCAGACACTGTATTTTCCGGTTTCTACAATAGTCCATTTCAGCATAAACTGTCGCCTGCGTCCAATATTTGCAATGTATGATTTAAATATTTCTAAAAGAATTGTACAAATAAAAAGGAAGAATACACGTGTTCAAAGAGATGATAATCCAAAATTTACAGAATTATTGAGATTTTCAAAGACAGCAAACTACAACACATATGCTGCTGGAAAACACTGAGTTTAGTTTGAATATATCTCCCCATTTGTTTGTACTACCCTACCGATTTAAAAAACAAAAAGCATGAACGAGATATAAAAAAAAGATGCACAGAACTTCATCAGTTCATTTATTGATTTATAATTTCAAACCTGATTGTGCCTCAGGGAGCCCAAATATCGTTATCATCTGTGCGAAATGGCAGTTTTCAGTGTAAAAACGACCATGCTCGCCAGTCATTTCCAGTTCCTGGAAAAGTCCATTTTCAGCGAAAGGGTGTGTGCACGACTTCACATGTATGTACACTGAAGGAAAATACAACATTATCTGCCTTCGATATTTACAATGTCGAATCAAGCAAGGCAAAAGAACGATAACTTCAAATTCGCCATTCACGTGGATTTAACAAGCGGTGTAATCTCTATGTTCATGTGCACAAAGAGATATAACTCTAAACTCAACATTATTGTAATTTACGGAATTATCCGGCAGTTACAGAATATGATGAACTACGTCACAATGTTTCCATATGGCGCCGTATTAATATGGAAAGTCCGTTAAGCATGAAAGGTGCAGATGATGCTAGTGTAAGGGGCCCCTCTGTCACATTCAGGTAAGACATTATGAATCAATAAACTAACTGACTAAGTTCTGTGTACTTTTAACTTTTCTGTTTTTGAAATGGGTGGATGGGGGGTGCAAACATATGGGGAGGTATATTCAGGCTTTAGCCAATGCAATATGGTGACCGTGTTACTAATGAAACTCCCATTTGATTCGAAAGGCAGACAAGTTGACAATTTTTGGACCTCCTTGAGATAATCAGGTTAGAAATAATAAACTGATGAATGGACTGTCTAAATTTTGTGCATTTTTGTGTATCTTTCATGTCGATTGTTTTTTAAATCGGTGGGGGGACAAACTGGAAGGTGTGCGAATGCTGTAGGCAGTTTGGGAAACACATGTAGATAGTCCGAGGGACTGACAGTAAAAAAAGTAATAAAAGCAATACCTCATTAATACTGTTATCCTTAAAACCTATCACAAATAGAAATAATGTAGCCCATTCACTCTGCTATTTAAGTCAGCATAGATATTTGGTTCGTTTAACTCATTAAGCCCATGCGCAGCGTTCATGCGTCAGAAGGTAATAGACTACTGCCGAGCTCTGTAGCGTCAAGGTTATATAAAATACTCTAAAGTGGGTGGTATTATAGAAAGGTAGACAGATGTAGCTCTACAATGATATAAAATACTCTGGACGTTCTAGATGCACTACAAAATACAGAGGGAAAAACCTAATTTATTTGACCCGATTTGTTTCCACCCGAAATTCGCCCGAGGTCGGAATCCGATTTTGTGTCCGGATTTTAGACTTTTTGGCCACAGATTGAAGACAGACTGGTCTGAACTGCACAAAGACGGGTGAACCTTTTGTGTGTGTGTGTGTGTGTGTGTGTGTGTGTGTGTGCGTGTGTGTGATTTGTATTTCTAACGTAGTTTTAAAAAAATTTCACTCATATCGCTACGATGTCTGCAGTGTGGCAGTTTATAGTGATGTATAGCACTAGGGCATCATGTCGCAGACATGTAGCGTGATGTCCCACCCAGTCACATTATCCTGACGGACACAGAACACAATTAATTTTACTATATGTTCCCAACATTTGTTTCTCAGTACTGAAATTTCCACTGTGTGACAATCAATGCAAATCATATGTTAATCTAAAATACCTTCAAAGATGACTTCACGGTGAAGCTCTTGTCAATGATTGACCTGCTCTTTTTTGAGATGCTGGACTGTCAACAGAGCAGCATGTAAACAGAACACATATTTCACTTCCGGATCATCACCAAGGCCTTATTACTCACTGTGCACTGTCGCCAAAATACACACAGAAAACAACACCCTGAGCTCATATTATCAAGAATAAACAATTACCTTTAAATCCCTACCAAAAATGCAAAAAAATAAAAACTCTTCTATCACCACCAAAATGAGAGAGGAAAAAATGTTCTAAAAATAGACTAGAACTACATTTGTGGGTACTGAACTGGAAGTAGTAATTGTGACCCGATTCCTGACAGGCCCCATTTTTTAAGTCAATTTTAGTCACACTTTTATATTTGCATGCTACATCTATTTCAACTTTATACATGAAGTTTTTTTGAATTTCCTTGCAAACGAAACATGTGACACCTGTCAGAAAGTATGTAGCGCTGGTGTTTCACAGAGTGCAAGTTTTGGCCCAAGTGCTCTTGAGAAACCAAAACTAAATTTGCTATATCTTCCTTAATTATAGGAATTTTTCAAAGCAGTAAAAACCTAATTGTAATACAAGATAAGTACTGTTTGAAAATATGTTTGAAAGTTACAAATATTGATCAATTAAATTTTAATGGCAATTTAAATAAACATTTAAATTTTAAAAACTAAATTTTACTGAATACTTAAATTTGCATACAAGTTTTAAAACACAGTTTGACAAATTTTAGACAGAAAATTTGACTAATGAATAATATTTAAAACAAATGGCAATTTGGGTCTGTACAACTGATAACATTTTTCCCAGGGGTAGTGAAGGAACATAGCTTATAGTGATTTGGGCAGCAAACCACAATATGCCTGTCCATATGTATATAGGTGTACATACTAAAGAAACAACGACAGGTGCTATGTTCCACATTAACTGTGTCAGGTACTTAGGTAGTTGTTTCCATAACTAATAGCACATTCAGATTTAAAGTCCTGATGGGACCACTACCATGTTTTATAGCAAAAATGCATTCCATTTCAATGTCGATAACTACAAAAGGTGACAATGGGATAGGAAAATAGTTTTTAGGGAGGCTCTACCTTACTGAAAAATGGTGCTGATCTCTCTCGTGAAGACCTCAGCCATGTCTTTGAGGTGCTATATATCAGTGTGGTGATATGAACTAATCTTGGTCACTTATAGCAGTACACTGCACATGTCCTTATGAAACCTTGCTATCACCACCAGACTACTGGAGAACTTCCAAGCTGATCCAACTCTAACACTTTGTTCCAGATACCAGGCTAGACCTAAAAAGATACAATATGTTTCACTTAATTCTAAAAAAACCCAGTAAGATCTAGGTAAATGTAGTTAAAATGTGTTAGATATGGTGATTTCAAAATAACATTAAGGTTGCAAGCATGGGAAAAAATATGAAACTTGACAGAGCGAAACCCAGAAATGTGAAGCAATGGCCATGTATTAAAGTGATAAATTCATCCTAAAAATATCTGAGGTTTCTAGAAGCATATTTATCCATTTACAGGTTAAATAAGTTTAAGGCAATGTTGGGGCGGTAAGGTTTGATCATTGGTGCAGACATTAGTACACACCAGTATACAGGACAGTCAAGTGACAATGTACTAAATTAGAATATATTACTATAAGCAATCTTATTCATGAGAGGAAAAAACAATTTTGGATATTGTAAGTGAATACAGCCAAATGTGGTCTCACAGATCAACTATAGGTACCAATAAATCCTATATCATCAACTAAATGTGAAATTCTGATCCCCAAAACTGGTAAACCAGGATGGAAATTTGCATATGTGGGACATATATAATGTACTTGTTACGATTAAATGTGCAAACATAATTCAAATGATCTGTTTGAACATTTATAGTGTATTTTTAAGAGTGTTGGTTACCAGTTATTAAGCTCATTGATTTAGTGAAATCAGATATCAGCTGATGCTTCAGTACCGCACTCTGTCAAAGTACTAAATTGAAATATGTTACCATACATAGGCATATTCATGATGAAAATAACATTTTGGGATATTTTCAGTGCACACAGACAGACGTGTGCCTTACAGATTCACTGTAGGTACAATATCAGCCTATATGATGTACTGAATGTGAACTTTTGATCCCAAACATTCTAAAATGTATGGATATTTGTTCATGTGGGATATATAACCATGTTAAGATCAGTTGTACAAAGTTAAATTCAAATAATCTGTTTGAATATTTCTTATGTAATCTTTAGAGTGTCAGTTAACAAATATTATTAGCAATTAATAATGCATAAAGCAAGATGGATCATTAGAATTCCCATCACATCATATAGGCCACAATGCCGCACTACACCAATCAATATCTTAACCAAACTGAACAATAAAATGGAATGCATTTTGAATTCAACTTATATCATTTTGCTGTTTTATTACAAAGATATTTTCTCTGACAAAATGTGACAAACATCCAACATTGGAGCTTGTATATGGTGTAGGAATATATACATGCTGATTACATTTAATATCATTCCAAAAATTATGATATATATGCATTTTGGGGGCAGATTTTTGTATTTTTTATTTTTTTTAAATTTCATCAAAAAATTTAAAATAAAAATTATTTTTTTACTTTTAATTTAATTCTTATATTTTCAAAGTCAATATAAATAATATCTTCAAATTTCATGTGTCTATCAGTAATAAAAAAGATTTTATACCAATTTAAACTTTACTCCAATACTGCACTGACAGGACATAGAACACAATTAATTTTACTATATGTTCTCTACATTTGTTTCACAGATTTCACTTCCGGATCATCACCAAAGCCTTATTACTCACTGTGCACTGTCGCCAAAATACACACAGAAAACAACACCCTGAGCTCATATTATCAAGAATAAATAATTATCTTTAAATCCCTACCAAAAATGAATAAGTAAAAACTCTTCTATCACCACCAAAATGAGAGGGAAAAAAAATGTTCTAAAAATAGACTAGAACTACATTCGTGGGTACTGAACTGGAAGTACTAATTGTGACCCGATTCCTGACACCAGGCCGAGACTAGTCCTAACACTAACCTCGTAATGCTGAGCGCCAAGCGAGGAAGCTGTTAGTACCATTTTTTTAAGTCTTTGGTATGACTCGGCCGGGGATCGAACCCAAAACCTCCCGCATCCGAGGCGGGCGCTCTAACCACTAGGCCACCGGAGCGGTGTGAACCTTTGTAAAATGTAGGATAAGGTAGGCATTTGGAATAAAGAGTGGTCTCGATACGAAAATGATGGGCCCGTTAAGCAAAAAACGAAAGAAAAAGAACTACTTTTATCCTTTTGCTATTGCGCGAGCGAAATAGCCAATGAAAAACGACGTTTCTAACACAACTAGGCATCAGGTTAACGGGAAATCTCTTGGAAGTCGATGTATTTGGATGTATTTAGAAGTAGCCCCCAAAATGTGTTTCCTACTCGCATTTCAGGTAAAAACGACAAAAACCTCCGGGGTTTAACGAGTTAAGTCCCCGGCCAGAAAGGGAAGAAACTGGAACGTCGATGTAACTACAATGATAATCGGGTTTACCTCCCCTAGTTCTTGGACGGTTATAATGGTACATGGAAATTAATGGTATGTACCTTTAATATTATCAAAACTCTGGCGCTCTGACTATCTTTTAACGATCCACGAATAGAAAATGTAATACAAATGGTAAATCTTTAGACATGTGGTGGATTCTGTGGCTTTTGGGGGTTCAAGGATGGACAGCCAAATGGTACAACTGACGGAACACTCATTGTGCATGCTTTTATACACATAGAAATCAAACGATCGAAACCAAAGAGCCAGATGTGATTGGGTTTCATGGTTGGTAACATAGGGCGTATATCATTCATACCTCTCTAAAACACTGTAAACATTTATTGTAGAACCTCTTCAAGCATATCATTCGTTACCCTCTAAACACTCTAAACATTACATTCTACAACACAAAAAAATCATATATAAAACAATTAAACAACTCAACAACGTTATGCAAAACAAACAATTAAAAGCTCATTTTGCCTCTAAAACACCATAGTACCTTGTTAGAGGACCCGAACACGCTATAAACAGCATCAATCTAAGCTATACCAAGCGTAACATTTCAGACCCTTATTTATCCTCTGAAACACTGGCGGGGGGGGGGGGGCGCAATAACGTTCATTTTACCATCTCGATTGTGTGTGCAACTATTGTCCATTATTTATTCCCGTTTCATTCCTCTTATAAAATCCGTCTGTGGAATCATTCTCAGTGGCATTCAGATAAAATTTGAGAGAAATTATTTTGTAGTTAAATTATTCATTGGAATTACAAAGTGACCGTTGACTTCTGGATTGACACATCATTGAAATCCATACAGGACATTCTGTACTTTTGGACGTGTGATATGACTTTTAAGATTATTTGGAGTTCAGTTCAAACTACTATGAGTGTTTCTTGCAACATAAAAAATAAAGAACCTGTTGATTTGAGTGAAATTGTTGTTCTCTCTTTTTTTCTGATATTTATTTTAAGGCCTAGGGTCTTGATTACCTACACTCTGACTGCTCAATTTTATTTCAGACCCACTTAATATCGTAAGTAAGCATTTGGCGAAAACGTCATGTCTCTGTGTCAAGGAGGAGCGATGACAAACTTGTGCTAACAGACGGACGACGGACTACATTGGACAGGTCAACGTATAAACTCTTCTCTTCACTTAACAAGAGAGCCAAGAACTTGATTGTCTTGGGTAGGACATTTTGAAATTATTATAAAGACTAGTGCTACATATAAACATGTAAGTTATTTACTACTCTTCCGTTGTTGTATTTAATGTTTAATGATCATTATAGTTCGTTGAATATTTAAAACTTTTTACCTGTACTAATTAATTGTTGTGTCACCGCTCCGGTGGCCTAGTGGTTAGAGCGTCCGCCTCGGATGCGGCAGGTCGCGGGTTCGAACCCCGACCGACTTATACCAAAGTCTTATAAAAATGGTGCTAGCAGCTTCCTGGAAAGCGCTCAACATCATGAGGTGAACATTAGGATTGCTCTGACTGGTGTCAGGATAATGTGACTGGGTGGGACTTCATAATACATGTCTGCGGCATGCTGCCCCAGTGCTATAGTTAGCTATGCGTACGGTATTTTGAAAAACGCGTTTTCAAGCTGTGACATTAATTCTTTGGATTTATCATGGTCTCGTTATTACATATTTATATTTTACCCTCCTAAACCCTAAGATATTACGCTAAGAGAAGTTCAAAAATTTAAATCTAAAAATAATTGAGCGTCAAAATATTCGACTTTTGGAGATAAAATTTTATCCTCCAAAATCAAGCATTTGCAAAAATGTAAAAAATGGAAACAATTTTTATAATACTCTAAGCTAACTAAATATCAAGGCATTATGAATTTGTACGAGTAAATAAAGAAAGACATCTAAAACGTATTCAATTTTGTTTCTACGTACGGTAATTGGAGAAAATGGACGCTGATTGTACATAAGGATTCACATCGCTTTGATTTACTCCAAAATATTAGCACAATCCGGGTGAATCAAAAATGCAAAACGCGCGTTACTATGCATTGTTTCAATTTCACCAAATATCTTCCTAAACACTGAGCAGCAAATTAAAAATTGGAACTATACTTAACGACACTTCGGCAAGATGGCGAAGAGTTGATTGGTATTTATAACAATGTAGGTTGGCGCTGCAATCGCCAAAGTAGTAGTCCAGTTGGTAAGCTGGTGATTAGTAGTGTTTAAAAATTTATAAATCTGCCGTATGGTGTGCCGATTTTAGTCAAAAGTTGATATAAATTTGCAGCGTAACATTTTCATGCCTTGAGAATAACGTCAAGTAATACCCTTACTACTTACGTCATGCTGGCAGTGCATATTCCGGTTTGGATTACATGTCTGACCCACTTAATTCAAAACTCAATTTCACGCAAAGCGCATCACCTAAATTTTCAACAAAATCTTGAAAAATAGTAAAATTGTTGCTCTCTCTCTAGAAATGTATGTGTAGAGAGCGTATTTGGCCAAATACGATAAAATGCAATCTAAATACTTCGTAGTGCCCTTGCTCACCTTAAAACTCGCGCTAAAACTAAAATAATGCCATATACGCCAGATTTGGGTGTTTTAATGAACATAAAAACTAATAATTCCGTGCCAGACGTTATCACTTTAACACAGGCTATGGTGCAAAATGAGACCTGTTCTGATCTCCGGGTCTAACGTTCATTTTCAAATATTATAGAGTTATCCCCTCCTTGCTTTCTCAGAGCTACTATAGTGTAAGTCACATAGCTCATGTACGCGCTCTAAGTCAATTTTTACAGCTGCATGTGTCATTTTGGAGAAATTGATTACACATACCTTTAAACGGCGTTTATTCACTTTATTTCGAGTCTTGTCCATCAAAACTCCATTAAAGATTATCGTATAATTCCTCCAAAAATGCTTGACGGTAAATTCATTTATAACGTACTTCGACATTTTAAACACTGTCAAGCAAGCGGGTTCATCTCGTTTAAACAGGTTTTGTCGCGCGCTATGATGTAAGATGGAACGCCTGCGGTTGGGAAGAAGTTGTACAACAAACATGAACAGAGACGCAACAATGTCATCATTTATAAACAAAGGCTGGGTAAACACCGGCAGGAAAAAAATCGGCACACAAGTCCAATAAATTGGAGGCAATTATGTAACTTAGTATGTGTCTTCCGTATGGCATGGCATGTCTTTTATTTCAATTCGTACATTATACTCATTTCTCCCATACAAATATGTGCTTTCATGCACGTAAAAGACTTGAAACACTGCTGTCAATTCAGAGCGGTATGTGCACGAATACATATGTACATACATATACCGTCTGTTTCCGATATGTACAATGTTGAATCAAGCAAAGGAAAAGAATGACTAATAAATTTGCCTTTCACGTGGATTTAACAAGCCGTTTAATTTCTGTGTTCATGTGTGCAAAGGGATACAATTCCAAACTCTCAACGTCATGGTAATTTACGAAATTATCCGGCATTTACCGAATAGGATGATCTGCGTCATTATGTTGTCTGCTGCAAATAAATTAGCAGATAGTGTACACAATATGGCGCCGTGTTAGTATGAAACGTCCGTTAAGCATGAAAGGTGCAGAGGATGCCAGTATTAGTGCCATTCTGGTCACAGGTTAGAAATGACAAATTAATGATTAATTTGACTTAGTTAAGTGCATTTGTTATCACATTAAACCTTTTCGCTATTGAACTGGCACGCGTATCGTTCCTAAAATTAAATTAGTTTATTCCTTGTGAAGATGCAACTACAAATAAACAAATAGCCATCTTTAAGTTTATTTTTATCCTGTTCTGGGGAAAGCTATAAATAGTATCTCATATATATATATATATATATATATATATATATATATATATATATATATATATATATATAGTCTATAAATGTAAAGTTAAAAGTTTTCGGGAAATTCCAGTACTGTATTTATCAACACCGTATGTACCTCATTAAATCCCCCGAAAAACACTATAACCATCATTATTTTAATCATCTATAAATGTGTCACTATTCGATCGCATAATCTCACAAACAGACTAGTTTATAAAGAGTGTTTTGTTTTGTTTTGTCTTAAGATTATAGTTAATAACTAGAAACAGCCAATGTATAGAATATCATAATAAAATCTACCCTCCTTGGTTCATCAATGCCATTCTGCCTGACTCCAGTCATTTGTAAACTACACTCCACCCCTTGCCGTCGAAAGTATTTACCTAGCACAATTACAACCTTGCTGAGGATTATTTAATCCCTCCAAAACTTACAATTTTCAAAACCAATTTTCAAAAGCAATCGTTGCTCCGTCAGCAAACGTTTGTGTGAAGTTCTCAGCGTTGAGTGCAGCGTTAAAGAAATACACTGTACTATTTTTAGCAGACGGGGCAGCCTAATGTACATAATAAGGTGGTTGGCTATGACGCGGACGCTCACACAGACAAAAATAAAATTCGGCATATCTATACTGTATACAACGTGTAAGATACCAAAGCGCCATAACCAGTAACATTAAAAAACGCTACGAAACTAAGGTGACAAAATATTCTCTGAATCCAAAAACTGTAATATAATTACAACAGACTTACCTTTTTTATTACATGCCACACATTCCAAAATAATCCAGTCTAGATAAAAATAAGGCTTTATAACAATTTCTTTTTAAAATTCGCAATTAGATATAGTTTAAAATTAATGTCTGTGTTTTAACTACATTTAAATGAGCAAGTAATGGGGACATTGTTGTTGTTGTTATTATTATTATTATTAAGTAATAATTAAAATATTCAGATGACGACAGTAAAAAGTTTACCAGATCAATGATGAATAAAAACAGAAATGATGTTGTAAAGTAATGGCTGATGTTTTTATCATAATTTTACGATTGAGAAATTTCTTCAGATAAATAAAGACATCATTTTAACATAACTACTTTATATTTATCAAACGTTTTTCACTTATATTTATTTATTGATTATAGTAAAAAGCAACGTTAGCTACCAACTTCATACTCAGTAATAGTCAATTTATAAATAAAATAACAGAGTTTAATATGTTGCCATTTTAGATTAAATTCAGTAAAATATATTGCTATTAAATGATTGCGGTATTAGTCTGAAATATTGAATTTTAGATTCTTTAGCTATCGTGAAGTTATGCGATATTGAATATTATCTGTATCATATTCTAAAAGGCATAAATTGTACAATGTATGATGCTGGTAAGTGAAGGAATATCGTAGTTTTATATGTCTCTCCTATATCCGTAATTTAAGTTTATTGTAGACTGATACTGGAATGTAATTTTATATGTTGAGTATTTCAATAAATCAATTCATTCGTCAGAGACTCAAAGAGCCTTGTGTCGTTACAGCATCCGGAAGTACCTCCCGCATCGTCATATTCCCCAGATGTAGCCGTATTTACACCGTTATGAGTGGCACACTCTTTCAAGAGAGCCTCTCTCTCTCTCTCTCTCTCTCTCTCTCACCATGGACAAAGACATTTCTTAACTGTTGAGTAATTCCTTCTCATAGCAAGAAATGAGAAGGTTATGAAAAAAAAAATCCTTTTTCATAACATATGCAACACCCTGTCTCATCAAAAGCAATCATTCTGTACCGCCAACTTTAGCAATATGGACAGCGTAAATATTCATAGCCTGGTAGCAGGCAATATATGTCTAATCCAAATATGAGAAAAAGAATTTGTAAACTTAGACGTCCTGGTATTGGAATTATATACGATGTGTTAAACTAAACCAATACCCCGTTTGCTTATTACAGTTACTTACGAGTCCTTAATTTTTGTGTTTCTGTGGGGGTTTTTTTCTTCTTTTTTTAAAAAAAGCGAGAAAAACAAACATCCAGTGACTGAGGGAAATCAGAATTCAGAAGGATCCATGAGAATTTTTTCACTGATGCTTAAATTCATGTTTGCATTGATAGATAGACAGATAGATAGATAGACAGATAGATAGAAAGGCAGGCTACGGACAGACATACAAATAAATCCATAGACAGATAGATATGTGAACTGTTGGAAATTTAGGCGGAACAAACACACATAAAAAGACCGATAACCCCCGAGAGAATTTTACTCACATATTGTATTTGGATTTTTGTAACTTAATTAGTTATGTGGGAAGTTCAAGATTTGAATGACACATTGCCAGTTATGTTGAGGAATAGACTGCGTGTCGTTGATTATCTAGCATAGCAAAAACGTCGAGACACCTCTCTCTCTCTCTCTCTCACCGCTCCGGTGGCCTAGTGGTTAGAGCGTCCGCCGCGGATGCGGGAAGTCATGGGTTTGATCCCCGGCCGAGTCATACCAAAGACTTATAAAAAAAATGGTACTAACAACTGCCTCGCTTGGCTCTCATCACTGAGAGGTTAGTGTTATGACTGGTCGACCTGGTGTCAGGATAATGTGACTGGGTGGGACATCATACTACATGTCTGTGGCATGATGCCCGAATGCTAAACATCACTATAAACTGCCACACTGCAGACATCGTAGCGATATGACTGAAAAACTGTTAAAGGTACGTTGAAAATCCAAATCACACAATACACTCTCTCTCTCTCTCTCTCTCTCTCTCTCTCTCTATCTATCTGTATATATATATATATATATATATATATATATATATATATATATATATATATATATATATAAAGAGAGAGAGAGAGAGAGAGAACTTTCTCGAAGTCTTTGCTATGCGAGATTATCAACGACACGCTGTCTATATATACATATATATGTATGTGTGTGTGTGTACGTATGTATAAGATAAAAATATATTTAATAATATATTGTAAATATTGTAAATCTGATGCTACATCCTTTCCTCTACTTTCCAGAAATTGATACTTGTTATTGTTGTTATGGGTTTAAAGCGATTTTTCAACACATGATAGGCTATACGTGGCTACCAGTATATTTGGTGGACGAAGAACCCAAGAAAGAACCACCGACCAGCGGGAAGGTACTGGTAAGCTTTCTCGCATACCCACGTTGTCTGAGTATGTGGCTCTAAACCCACAAAGAGATGAGATGTCAGTGATCTGTGAATGCGAGCGCCATTGGTGAATTCGCCACCTGAGGGCTCCATAAATAGGTTCATCTCTTTCTCTCTCTCTCTCTCTCTCTCTCTCTCTCTCTCTCTCTCTCTATATATATATATATATATATATATATATATATATATATATATATATATATATATATATATATATATATATATATATATATATATATATATATATATATGTATATATATATACATACATACATACAGAGAGAGAGAGATGCGAAATCAAACCTTATAATCATGGTGATTATGCAGTCTGGTTAGAATCGAGCTCAACAAACAGCTTATAAACAGATTTAGTGTTTTATTATTAACTATTTCCTGTGTTATGTTTAGGCTCGAGTGAAAACAGCAAGCTTTGAAAAACATAATAATTTATTTCCCTGGAAAAATTCTGTAAAAACAAAAAATTATGGACTTACAGTCTTAAGAATCAAATCCAAAAATCATCCAAGAATAATCCACGAATAAAATTTTACAAGTCCTTATAACAAAATGTTCGAATGATTTAAAATTCGAGTCCCGATGAAGAATCCAAGATGGAAGATGATGACGTATGCTATAACATGTAGTGTTGAAGTCTACAGTTCCTATTGAAACAAAAAATCACTCCGGTTTTTGGAAATGTGAATAAATTTTATGAAAGCTGTCCTTGTTCAACAATTTCACATGAGCACACGTATTTTCCAGGGAAAATTTTTTAATCCTTTTGAATCCAAGTAATTTGAAATAACTCCAAACAGCACAACATACAACTTCCAGTGTAAGAGCCAAAATACTGAGAATATCTCTCCAAAACAAAGGTTATATCTTATTCTAAAATGCAAAAATAGGGTCACGTGTAACCATGTACCAGATCCTCGTCGAAATTATCTACTTGTTAAAGATCAATGTGGCCCTGGCGAAACCAATCATTTTACTCAAAGAAATAACAAAATTCTTTTTAAAAAATTGTTTACATCTTAAATCAGTAGTCCCATCATGACCTCGACAACAAACAATCATTTAAAAAATATAGAACTTATGTACGTGGTTGCTACTAATTTTGAATCAAGGTTAGGATCGAGGTAAACAACCTGGTGTTTACAAAACGAGCGGTCAAGGTCAAACTATTTTCTGGAAAAATTATCATCTCTAGTAAATAAATTTACATTACAATATCAAGTAATGAAAAATATAAAAAAATAAAACTGACAAACAAACAAAATTAAATGAAAATAAAAATATATATTAGATCGTATATAATTAAATCAAATATACATAACAGAATGTAATTAAAAATGAATCACTTTTATAACTAGACTGTAATTAAAAACGAATCACCTTTCAGAGTTTTCTTCCATGGACTCTATACATCTGCAATCAAGTTGTGGATACAGATAAAACGTACTAAATTAATATAACTGATATTAATGAATGTAGTCACCGAGACGTAAAATATTGATACAGAAAGGTATGATGGGTTGGGAATGGTTAGTTTTCCTTCTGTTCTGTCTTTTTGTGTTTATTTTGTCGTCGAATGGTACCTAGATCTTTCTGAAATACACATTTCATATAGTGTATAAACATTGTGCAGACAGGGTGGAGTTTTAATGGCCACTTGTGAACGGTGGCGTCTTCAAGACATTGATTTAAGGGCAGAAACAGGTAAAAGGCGAAGCGCGTATAGTTTGTAAACTGGGTGAAAATTAGCTGAATTCTGATATTGGCATTGCAGCACTTTGAAGTCTATATTAGTTCAGCCCCTTCTCCGATTATTGTGTTTTGTGATCACAACCCCCTTACAGTCATCGGCAAGATGAAAAACAAAAATAAGAAATTATTAAGGTGGAGTTTGATGTTGCAGAAATATAATACTGACATCAGGCATGTTAAAGGAAAGCAAATTTAACAACATACGCACTTTCACGTGTATAGAAATATAATATTTCATGTATACTTTGGGTCATTCACAAGATTTCAACTGATGTCATTTTTTTCTACATGTATATTTGACTTACAGTAAGAATAAAGCGTTATTGCGTAAATCTTTTGTTTTCTTTATGAGGGGAAGTGTGATGTATATTTTTAGTAGCTTGTGTGTTAGTTTTTTAAAAATTAATTTCATTATACATGCTACTGTAATGTAACATTGTATGCTGGACAAAACTGAGTTCATTTCTGCTTGACCTGACTGACGCTTTCATTTCATTTTATGTAAACTAATACATAGCTCAATTATTCTCTCTGTGTATGGGCTTAATATTATCATCTTTATTAATAGAAGAAGTAAATATGTTTATTTGGGTCAGGGTTTTGGCATTTCCTAAGTGAATTTTACAGGTTATGGTTTTGATTTTGTAAACATCAGGAGCATTCTATAAAGTTATTTTCCATTAAGTAATGTTTTTCTTTTTTAGAAAATGCTAATTGTGACCTGAGGTCAAGTAGAGAACTAGATAATCTTGCAATTGTGAGGATTTGGTCATTCGTGATTTAACATCTAGCACTTTGAAGTTGTATTCTGTTGGGCTGAATTGTAGTTTCTTCAACTTATTGAATTCAAGTGATTATTTTCTATGGAAATACAAAATTCGTGGATAGAGTCATTCACTGGAATTTATACTGAATTCAACCCTAGAATTATATTACTGTGATTAAAAAAAACTGTTTACATATCAACACTCTATAAGCCATACCAGACATGTCATCGCCTTCAGTTTTGGATTTCTTCGGGACTTGTACTGAGTTTTATTCAGGACTTAAAATTACTAGGACTTGTGTCTGCAATTCTTTGATTACTTGGGGATTTAATTCGCAATTCTGTAAGTTCTTTTTTCCCATTTTGACATTGCATTCTGGGGAAATATGTTATTTGTTAAATTTTACAAAGCGTGTTGTCTTTCACTCTTTTCTGTTACTTGTTTTAAGAGCACAGACTCGCAACAATATGAACTGTTGCTTTTGTTATCTCCACATTCGCCAGTGCATAACACAATTTATTCTTGACTAAGCATTTTACCAGACAGCTAAATGTCCTCCTTCGAAGGACACAATATACAATTAAACATGACATCTAAACACGCGTCTGTAAATAGACATGTTTTGACGATGTATATAATTAGTTGATTTACGTGTTCACAGTGTTAGCTTGACGTTGCGACTCTTCACACGAGTACTTAGTTGATGGTAAACTTTATGTGTATGCTTATTTTATGATAAATTATGTATTTTGGTATTTCCTACAATCTATAATATTCCGTGAAGTGTATTTTCTATCTATTCTTGATGACCGTTATCAACATTGTACAGAAAACAGACGTATACAAAGACTGAGAGAGAGAGAGAGAGGGGGGGGGGGTTATTTAACGATGTGTAAATTGTACCTAATCACTCACAAAGATTACATAAAGTCCTTGGGACTTTATTTACTTTGTGAGTGATTAGGTAAAATGTACACATAGGTAAATACTATAGTAAAAACACTGTGATTAAACGTCATTTCAGTTTAAAAACGCTGTGACTAAACGTCATTTCAGTTTAAAGACGCTGTGTTTAAACGTCATTTCAGTTTAAAGACGCTGTGATTAAACGTCATTTCAGTTTAAAGACGCTGTGACTAACGGCAAAACAACATTTAACAAAGCTGTAAATCCTTCTTGAGATCTGTTTAGACCTTTTCACATGTGCAAATTACGTAAATAGGTCTGTTCCACTGGAGTCATGAATGCTGCTAGAACACTTCGCGACCGGAACCGTAGATACTGTATATCAAGGTGGTCGCCTAAGATAGGTTTTTGTGAATACTTAGCAGAAGGAACGGGCTGTAGTGTAATCAATAGCAATACGATACGAGGTGATAAATCTCTTTCTCTCTTAAACACTCTTAGGTACAAGATGATGTCATCAATTTTAATTTGTGTAAATAAGTGTCTAAGTAACATCGATGTTGCTGTTTTGCACACAGAAATATTTCTGAGATGTCAATCAACCTTGCTTAATATCTGCCAGTCTAATTATCTATGGTCAAAGGAAGGACTTTCAACATTGTACATGATGAATCGGATCATGCTGTATTTTACTTGACAACATCTGCTAAATGTTCACACACCTACATTTTGTTGTTGAGTTTAATTACACTGGTCAACAGTGAAATCATTACTGACTTGAAAAGGCCCTAATCTGTAGTATTTTGGTGTGCCGAACACGAATATAACCGTGAAAAATTTGTATTGGCTCTCGTTTTGAAGATATTCATATACCTCATTTTCTATGTTTCACTGTGTAAATTTCTCCAGTAGGACTGCAGCAACATCCGGAATAATGATGTAACATTGCATAATACCATCATGCTCACATCATCCACAGTTGATTGCATCATTTTCTGATGCAATGCAATACTAATGCCATGCGGCTGCTGAAGTAAGTTGACGTCAGCAGTGTACTATACATGTGTAGGCCTATTATACTAATGCCAGGCGGCTGCTGAAGCTGACGTAAGCAGTGTACTATATAAAGCCCAATCAGATAGGTTCAGCATTTAAAATATTTTAGACGTTGTGCGAGACAGTTCAAGCTACTGTTACATAAAACTTATTATTTTATCCATTTACGTACAATAAAGAACAGTAATGCCTCGAAAGTGTGTTAATACCGCGGACAATTTTTGCTATATTTGTGGGGAAGTGACATTTGCCAACCAGAAGAAAAGTATCAATTCTCAAGTGAAGAAGGCATATCATCTTTACTTCGGATGCAAGGTTGGTGACCAAGACAAGCCTTGGGCTCCGCATATATGCTGTGCTACATGTACAACACAGCTTTCACAGTGGTTGAATTGCAAAAGGTCATCAATGCCGTTTGCAGTCCCAATGGTGTGGAGAGAGCCAAGCAACCACCTAAATGACTGTTACTTCTGCTTGGTTCCTCCTCTTTCCGGCGGAATAACGAATCGAAAGAAGTCGAGAATAGTCTACCCAAACATTCCGTCTGCATTGAGACCAGTTCCACATGGTGAGGGACTTCCTATTCCAGAACCTCCAGCAGAATATTCTCTTGACTCATCTGACGAAGACAAAGGTGAGTCGACCTGTTCTTCTCCTGGTCCATCAGCATGCAGTGATCCAGATTTTCACTGTGGTGCATCATCAACCCCACACAGAATAACACAGGAAGAACTAAATGACCTGATTCGTGATTTGGACTTATCAAAGAACAAGGCAGAATTGCTAGGATCAAGACTCCAACAATGGAATCTTCTAGAAGAAGATGTCACAATTACTGCATATCGAAAGCGCCACCAGCAATTGGAGCCTTTCTTCAGAAAGGAAAGTAATCTGATATTCTGTTCCGATATTGAGGGCCTCATGAATGCTTTAAAAATCACTCATGACCCACAAGAATGGAGACTATTTGTGGACTCTTCGAAACTGAGTCTCAAGGCTGTGCTTTTGCACAATGGAAACATTCTTCCATCTATTCCAGTAGCGTATGCTGTCCACATGAAAGAGACATACGATAACTTAAGGCAGCTACTGAATTCCATTGAGTATAACAAGTACAGCTGGCACCTCTGTGGTGATTTGAAGGTAGTTGCCCTTTTAATGGGACTGCAGCAAGGATATACAAAATACATGTGTTTCTTATGCGAGTGGGATAGCCGAGCAAGGGAAATGCACTACATGAGGAAGGAATGGACTCACAGGCAGAATGTAGCCATTGGAGAGAAGAATATCCAACACCCAGCTCTGGTTGAGGCTCAGAAAATCTTGCTACCACCCCTTCACATCAAACTAGGTTTGATGAAGAACTTCGTGAAAGCCATTGACCGGACTTTGCCAGCATTCCGATACCTGCATGAAAAATTCCCTCGACTCAGCGAAGCAAAGATTAAAGAGGGAGTTTTTGTGGGTCCTCAGATTCGAGAGCTTTTCAAAGATGACCGGTTCAACAACTTGCTGGAAGGTGACGCGAAACAAGCATGGAATGCTTTTCGCCTAGTTTCTACAAACTTCCTCGGAAATGTTAGGGCAGAAAACTATAAGGAACTAGTAGAAGACATGTTGATGAAGTATAAGAAACTTGGCTGCAATATGTCTCTAAAGATTCACTTCCTTCATTCCCATTTGGATTTCTTTCCTAGCAACTGTGGTATTGTTAGTGATGAACACGGCGAACGTTTTCATCAAGATATCGCAACAATGGAACAAAGATACCAGGGAAAATGGTCCACTACAATGCTGGCTGACTACTGCTGGACACTCCTCAGAGATGCTCCCGAACAGCTGTACAAGAGACAGGCGAAGAAATCTAAGATGTAGTCAATGACTTGATTTTTTATAGGTAGGCTATTACAGTTGACCTTTTACTATTGGAATGCATTTCGTTATGTAAACATTAATTTCTTGCAGATTACAAAAAAACTAGAGCCAATTTTGCAATTTGACTGTCATATTCGTGTTCAGCACATAAAAATTGATAAGAATTGACTAATTTTATTCAGTAACATGACTTTTGTCAAAATTTGTTGTCCAGTGTTATAGTGGCGTGCGCACAATTGTGCATGTGCCACTTTTTTCTGACTGCACAGCAGCCTGCTAGTTGTTCCTGGGGAAGGGGATGGTGCCACCTCCCCCAGGCTTTTATGGATTCAAGGAACCCTGATAGTTTGGCCTCAATATGTGGGTCCATAAGGTCCCTACAGTTGAATGGTTGGCTGTCACTAGTGGGAAGGAGAGCTCGGTAATGGTCCTGCTTGCTTTACACCGCTGGTTTCTTGTTGCATTTGCCTGGTGGGTTTTTTTTTTTTTTTTTTTCGTTTTTTTTTCTTTTTTTTTAAAATATTTTTTTCTTCTTCAAAATGTTCTAAAAGGAGTGGGGGAAGTTCTATGCTGTTTATGGAGGTTCTTAGTAGAAATCATGTATGAAGAGAGATTTTCAAGGTTATTATGGCATTACTAGTCGAGGTGTTTAGGGTGTGCTTCCTACGTTATGCTATTTATAAGTTTTTAGATATTACCTCTTAAAGTTATTTATTAATTGATGTTTTTAGAGATTGAATATTATTTATGCTTTATTTAGCAAGAGACCTTAGTCCTAGCCGATTACACGGTTCGTTAAGGACATCTAGGACCGGAATCCTAGCTGATTACTCGGTTCGTTAAGGACATCTAGGACATCCGATTTTGCGTTTCCTTAGTTTTTTATAGGTGCTTCGTAAGTAAATTATTTATTAATACTTTTATAAAATTGAATGATATGTTATGGGTTTTTATGTGGTGGCTTCTAAATTTATTTAGCTAGTTACTGGGTCTTTTGGTTTTGTGGGGATAGTAATTATATTTTGTTCCTAAGTCCTGCTGAGCCTATGAATTGATTTATATTTTTATATGCTGATTGTTTATTTTTATTAGAGTCCATAAGTAACTCTGGGTATGTGTGTGGTGATCCAATCTCTTTTTGGTTTTTGATAAATATTTTCCGAGCGGGTTGATATTTTGGGCATATATTGAATACGTGGTGTAGATCTTCGGTGGTATGGCAGTTAAAGCAGTTAATGGTTGCTGGTTTGGGTCCTATAAACCTTCCAAAACTGCTTGCTAGTTTAGTTTTTCCAGTTATTATCCTGTTTATGGTTTTCTGTTCTAAATAGGTACCCTTAGGTAGCTGTATGTTCCTATCTACGTTTTTGAGGGTTTCATGGTGCTTTTTACCTTTTGTGGAGGAGTTCCAAAAATCTTGCCATGTTTGGTCTATATATGTTTGTGCGAAGTTTATTGCTTCTGTAGAGCTATAGTTAAGATGGATAGAGTTTTGATCTCCTAGTTTGGTTTTTGCAACTTTGTCTGCTGTTTCATTGCCAGAGATTCCAATGTGCGACGGTATCCACATGAGCTCGACTAATTGATGTGCTGTGGTGATATCGTCAATTAATAGGCACGCTCTGTCGAGGAATTGTTCCCTAGAGTGTGTATTGCGATTTTGGATCGATTTGATTACGCTTAGGGAATCGCTTATAATGACTGCTTTAGGTATTTGGTTGTCTTTGATCCATTGTAGTGATTCAAGTATAGCCCAGAATTCAGTGGTGTAAATGGAGCAATAGTCAGGTAATCTGGATCCCGTTTGTATATTGAATTCAGGGATGACTATTGCTGCTGATGTTCTTGGTGGGTTGTTTGGTTTTGATCCATCGGTATATATTTTAACATAGTCCGGGTATTTTTGGTTGATTTCGTTTACCAGTACAGGTTTTAGTAAGTTTTCTTGTCCTTCTTTATTGCCTAATTTGGTAGCTTCAGTGTTAATCCTTGGTGGGTTTTGTAACCATGGTGATTTGTTCTGGTCTGTATTGTTTGTTACCTGTTGTTTTTAGTAGAGGTATGTTTTCTCTTAGTTCAAGGATTACTTTGCCACTTGGTGTGATAGGTATGATTTTGGGTTTGAAGACAACTTTACACTTATTTATAGCTATTTTGGTGGGATGGTTTTCTGGGTGGGTATCTAATCGAATGGAGTATCGGAGGAGCAGTTCTTGCCTACGTAATTTTAAGGGTAGTTCTCCTGTTAGTGTTTGTAGTTCTTCTAATGATGTTGAGGGGAGTGTTCTTGTGCATAATAGTAAGGCTTTTCTCTGGATAATGTCAAGTTTTTGTAGTACAGGATGCTTAGCCGAGTTATATGCTTGGCAACCGTAATCCAGTTTTGATCTAATTAGGCTTTTATATATCGTGAGGAGGGTTTCCTGGTTGGATCCCCAGTCAGTCCCTGTGATGTTCCTGAGTAAATTGAGATCTTTGTTACAATTCTGGGTGAGTTGTTCAATGTGCTGTTTCCATGTGAGGTGGTTGTCAAAGAACATTCCTAGGAATTTTACTACTGTTACGTATTTGATTAATTGATTTTGTATATAGAAGTTTGGATAGACTAGGTTGTTATTTCGTTTGGGGGTGAATATGATTGCCACAGTTTTTTCATGAGATATTTTGAAACCCCATTTGTCAGCCCATCTCCCTATGTTGTCTAGGCTCTGCTGGATTTCTTTAACTACTGTGTTATTGGCAGGATTTCCATTCCTCCATATGCCACTATCATCTGCAAATTGTGACAAGTTTATATTTGCGGAGGCTGCATTGAGGTCAAGGTCGTTTACCATTAGGTTAAATAGTAAGGGACTTATTACACTGCCTTGCGGTGTTCCATTTTCAAGTGAAAATTCTTCCGAATGGGTGTTGCCTATTCTTGTGGTAATTTTCCGGCCTTTGAGGAAATCACCAATCCAGTTGAACAAGCGTCCAGTTATTACAAATTGGTTTAATTTGGCCATTAGTCCATTGGTCCATACTAGGTCGAATGCTTTTTCTAGGTCTAAAAAAACCGCTATGAGGTTGCGATCGGTTTTCCTATGTGCGTTAAAAGCGAGTTTGATGTCTGTTTCCAATCTGAGAAGTTGGTCAGTGGTGGACCGTTTGTTCCGAAAGCCACATTGATTTATGGAGAGTAGGTTATTGGTTTCTAGGTGGTGTTTTAACCTGTTTGCGATTATTGTCTCCATTATTTTGCAAACATTGTTTGTAAGGGAGATGGGTCGGTACGAATTTATGTTGTTGGGATCTTTACCTAGCTTGAGGATTGGTATTACTATGGTCTGTTTCCATCTGGTGGGTAGTTGGCCTTTATCCCATATCCTGTTAAAGAGTTTGATTATGGCTATTGTAATATTGATAGGTAGTTTTTTGTAGATAACGTAACCTAACTGATCCTTACCAGGGGATGTTTCGTTTTTGGATCGTAGGGCTATCTTCCATTCATGTACTGTGATGTCGCTATTTAGGTGAGATTCTTTTGTTCCTTGGTCTTGAAACATCTGAGGTTGGGTTCCCTCCATTAGTTTTTTGTGTTCTTGAAAGTTTCTGGTGTGATTATTGTTGCTACTCATGTTCGAAAAATGCTTCGCTAGGAGGTCTGCCTTATCTTTATTTGTTATGGCATTTTTAATTTTTGGGGCTGAGGTAGTTGCTTTCCCTTTTATGGCTTTTATCTTGTCCCATATTTGTTCTGAGTTTGATTTTAGACTCAGTTTAGAGCAAAAGGTTTGCCATAGATTAATTTTAGCAGTTTTTATAGTTTGTTTTAGTGCTTTTTCTTTATCTTTATATTGCTGGAAGTAGATAGAATTTTTGGTGCGTTTATATTTATTTAAGGCCCTTTTTTAGTCTTTATGTGCTTTAGTGCACTGTTTAGTCCACCATGGTACAGGGTTTTTATTTTGGATATTAGTTGTCTTTGGTATGCATCGGTTAGCTGCTTCTATAATTGTGTCTGTTATGTTATCATAATACATGTCAATACTTGGGCTTTCTAAGTTATCTGGATTTACTCTAGCTAGTAATAATTGGAATTGGTCCCAGTCTGCCTGTTGGTACCTCCATTTAGGTGGGGTTTCGTTTGGAATGTGTTGAGTTTTTGTTTGAATATTGATTTTGATGGGAAAATGGTCACTTCCTAACGTATCTTCCTGATCCACCCACCAATTTGTGATTTGAGCCAATTTTGGGGTAGTGATGGTTAGGTCTATGGCTGAGAGAGTGCCATCCTCAGGGTTTAATCTAGTGTTCGACCCGTCATTTAAGATGACCAGATTGTTCTCAGTTATCCATTTTTCAACCATTTTTCCTCTTTGATCTTTCTTTTTACCTCCCCATAATTCACTGTGTGCGTTGAAGTCGCCACAGATCATTAGATTGTTGTTGTTGTTATTAGTGATTGCCTTTAGTGAGATTAGGTTGGCAAGGCAGAAGGTACCCCCTGGGTCGTATGCATTTATTATTTGAATGTTTGTGGTTCCTATATTTATCATTACTGACATTATTTCGACGCTATTATTGATGTTTAGGTTAGGGGGTACTTCTACTACTTCATAGTAGATTAGTGTATCTATTAAAAAAAATTGCTAGTCCACCCCCTTTCTGCCCCATGGGTCTATTTTTAAAGATTCCCTGGGTATAGCCTTGTAGTTTGGGCAGGCGTTTGTGTTCTTGTGTTATGAGGGTTTCCTGTAGGCAGATTACGTCTGGTTTTACGGCCGTATTATTCAGTTTGTTCTGCAGTTCTGATAGGTTTTTAAAGATTCCTCTGCAGTTCCATTGCCAGATTATGATTTTATTATTTTTTGTACTATTCATTTTTTGACGTTGTCTTTATCTGTTAGTCTTGTGGTCCAATCAGCTAGTATGGTGAAAATGGTTTTGAGGGTTCTGATTATGCTACTGAGATCTTGCATTAGGGTTCCTGTTGTTAGGTTCATTACTTCCTGTATTAATTCTGTGTTGGGGTGTGTGTTAGGTTTGGGGATGTTTGGGGTGACAGTTTTGTTTGTATCTGGAGTGTTATCAGGGTGGTCATGGTTTGTTACAATGTGGGTTGTAGTGTTTGGTTCTTTTGTTTCCTGATTCGAGGGTATGTTTTGTGGTGCAATGTTTTCCCTTCTGATTCTGCGTGGAGAGTTTTGGTGCTCATTGATTGTTTCAGAGGTA
Source organism: Sinohyriopsis cumingii (assembly GCA_028554795.2). Lineage (NCBI taxonomy): Eukaryota > Metazoa > Mollusca > Bivalvia > Unionida > Unionidae > Sinohyriopsis > Sinohyriopsis cumingii. Next base: position 53,066,732 of record CM068825.1, read on the forward strand.
GATTTTGGTGTGTTGGGGTTGTTTTTACAAATAATGTTTTTGGCAGAATGGTAGGTGAGGTGTTTTTCGTTCATTAGGTCCACTATTTGTTTCTCTTTTATTGCAAATCTGCATTCTGCCGATCTAGGATAATGGTTTTCTTAACAGTTAGCACATTTTTGTTTAATTATGTGGCATTCTCCTTTGTGTTGACCTACGCAGTACTTACATCTTGGTTTGAATCTACATCTGAGGGCATAGTGTCCCCAGTGCAGGCATTTGGTGCAAAATCTTGGCCTATTTATGTAGTTTTCCAGCTTATGGCACACTCCTGACTGTCCTAGTTTTATTATTGAGGGTATTGGCTCGGTAAAATATAAGAAATATAGAGTAAATCTAAGTCAAAGTGTCTTTAGAAATACTTTTTGATTTGACTCACACTGTGAACCTACCTTTCTTGTAGTACATTTAAAAAGCCAGTAAAAAAAATGTCATAATTACTTGAGGCATTAGGAAAGATTTTCCGATGTTAACGAGCGTAGGCGGATCTTAGAGAAAATAAATCAGCTTGAGCCTGGTGTAAGTCTGGGCGTGACTAATTCTATGGCTGTTAGTTACTCAAGTTACTTCCCGCACGGATCCATTGGTTGGTTTGCTTGATATATCCATGTTGGGCGTTTTATTGTCATTGGGTCGGAAAAGATATATTCTTAAGATAAATTGAAATTGTGTTATCAGTATTTCCTCTCGCCGACGTCGTGACAGATAAAGATATATTGCCGTCCAAGCAGACAACTTATGTAAAACAGTCACTACTACAAAGTTGATTTATTACATGAAATTAGACTGTATTAAGTAAAGTCTGATAATAAAGCAACTCTATCATTGCCTATTGTTGAAAGCACTATGTAGGACATACTAAGTTTCACCCCAAAATGATAGAATCTACACATGCATACTGTTACACACAGTCTGGTCCACAAATAGACTCGAAAAGTTTTCGAAAATCCCCAGTTCAAATTACTATATTTAGCTGTGGACAAAAAAAAAATGCTAACATAAAATAATAATAATAATAAATATATATATATATATATATATATATATATATATATATATATATATATATATATATATATATATATATATATATATATATAGTTCAATTATCTACTGTCATTTTTGCTCATACTCTCCTGTTTATCAACTGATAGCGCCAAATGCTCGAATTTAATATATGCTACGCGCTTAATTAGGCATTTGCGGTGTTTCTTGAAAATACAAGGCCAAATAAATTATCCACTGTAAGTAGAAGACATCGTTGAACTGTACCGAAAAACATCTTTTTCTTTTTTTTGAACTGTACCAAATTTTGTATATTTCTCTTTTTGAACAATATACCGTTCCATGAAGTCCTTCCATTTGAAAAATAGGCGATAACATGATTGACTTGCAAACATCTTGTAATTAATTATAAAATCTTGTCTTACTTTGGGGTAAAAATGGACAGGGCTAGAAAGATTGTCATAAACTACAATGTTTAGAAGAACATTTGTTTCCTTTATTTTACGATTTCATTGAATATTTTGTGAAAACTATGTTCGACTTTAAATATAGCGTATAATATACGAGTTACCAGATCTCATGTCGACCTTCGTCTATTCAAATACTTACATAAAGTATATAAACATTATGCACAACAACATAATGTCTTTCTGACATAAAGTGTCCAGGTGGACATTGAATTAGTGACTTTAGCATAGTATAACTTTTCATTGCACTCTTTGTTATTATAAAATGTACTTTCAGATTTGTTGGCAAAATTTAGGTACATCAAACACGTCCCTATTCCCAGAGCATTGTAGGTAGCTTTACCTCCAACACCGTCATTGAAAACATATCGACAGCAAGTCCGTATTACTGTCTTGCGAAAACTCCAACTTTTTTATTTTAAAAAAAAAATCTTTTTGTTTTGCTATATTCATTTGTTCACATTAAAATATAGAATTCTTGTTTTTGGTTTATTGTGGAGGAACTTGTGTGTCGATTTCAGTGCCGCTAAGTATGACCCAATCAAAGCTATCTGGGCCGCTAACGAGAATGAACATCCTGCGATAATCCATAAGTTTGCATTGAGAAACAAAAGGTATCACTTGTTCAAGATCGAGTCTGTTTGTTGTGAAGAGATGGGTCCAGTTTATGCCTGGCACAAATCTGCGATGATCTTCATCATTATTTGTCTTTCATTAGAAAGTTTCTTGATCTCCTCATTTAACATACTGTTCTTCTTCTTCAGCTCTTCATATTCCTAGATAATAAAAAAATAACACATTTTAAATATCATTAGGTTTGTCTGTCAAGTAAAAGAATACAGCCAGAACATTTCCAAGAGTGAGCTTGAAAGCCATGGGAAACTAAAAGATAAATATAAGACTGGGGATGAAAGTAATCTTTGGCAATGTATGTTAGTCACAATATGCAACACAGAAAATACCAGATGTTCATAATGCATATATATATATATATATATATATATATATATATATATATATATATATATATATATATATATATATATATTAAAGAAAAAAAGGAATATTTTGCTATAATTTGCATCTTTACATATGGCTCCCAAATATATTATATATTTGTATTATTATTTTACTTAAGACCAAATAATAGAAACGTTAAAAATTCTCAAAGTTTTCCAGTGCATTTTATTTATTTATTTATTAATTTATTTATTTATTTATTTATTTCAGACTTTTCGTTCTGTAATGTATATTTCATTTATCATATTTTTCCATGTATATTAAAAAAGTAATACTAATTTGTTTTTTATATTTATGTAAATAATATCCTTCTAGCCCGAAAGGTATACTAATTGAATTGTAGCAAGATTGATCTTCATTAGTTGACAGTGTACTGATTTCATAATCTGTTTTTGATATTATTGACTGTAAATTCCACAGGAGTAGATGAGTTAACAACGATATTAATATGTTCTATACGGTGTTTCTTGTCAGTTACATACTTTCTTTTGGAAAGCATGACGATGAAGAATGCAATCTCTAAAATGTTACGCTTGTGGTAACTGTTTATCGTAAATTAGTAAATTAGAGAATTAGCTCCTACCTTTAACATATGATCCTTCTCCAGTTTCTTTTTCAACCTGAATTTCTGAGCTGCTTTTCTATTTTGTTCTTGTCTTGTTTCAATTCTTTTTATTTCCTCTGGCCGTAACTGGTGTTCCTGTAGACAAAAAAGATAAACACATAAAATTGGCTTCAGAAAATATATAAGTTCCATCATTTTTCATATTCTGCAAATATTATAAATAGTAATGGTAAATTTATGTCTCCAACCCTTTGCAGAAATTATAATTCTATGTTTTTGTTTTTGTTTACATTACAATGAGTTAACATACATCAATGAATATAGATAATTATGTGTGTGTGTGTGTGTGTGTGTGTGTGCGTGCGTGCGTGCGTGTCGTTTATGATTTATGGCTGTAAATGAGACTAAATTTCAGTGTTTACCCTAGAGAGGTAAGATTGAGAGTCGAAATCCCCTTTAGTGTCAGAACTGCGGATTCAGATTCAGTGAAAAAGAAACCGTGAAGTCAGAACTGGGAGCCTGGTCCAAAATGTCAGGGTCTATGGTACACAAATTAGGGCAAAGGGAAACGATTAATGCTAGTTACCGGAGTGATATATTGGACAATAATTGAAATCTGAAAAAAATGTTGAGACTTCGTTATCCACGTGTATCCGTCTTTTTAATGTGTCATAAAAATTGTATTAGAAAAAGTCGGTTTATTTATTAGTTTATTTCAATTAGTTTCTCCATTGTCAAAATACATAATAATATTTTCTTCCAAGTTTGACTCATGTTCAATTTATTTATATTAAAGTCATTTTGCCGTCTCTTTATCTTTTATCACTGAAGCATTGCTACACATATTTTGTTTAAAATACGACTACTCTACCGCATACTACATTCTTACTTACATGTACGTCCTGTCTGGACATGTCTGCTTGTCGATCCAGCGTCAACTCATCACGGCCTTCGGACAATCTACGACTTTGTATCCGGTATTTGAGCTCCTCCTTCAATAAAGGTGTCATTTTCCCGGTTCTGTACGATTCTAACGCCGCTAGGAAAAGCTGACATTCCTCTTGTTCCGTTTGTGCGTCCATGCTGTGTTTCAGGCCTTCTGATGCGCTAGCCCACGTTAGTTGTGCGCGTAAGATCCAACGGTGATCATGTCAGCAATTTTCCGTCACGTGAATCACATAGAATCTCGTCTTTAACCCCGTTACTGTCTATATATAGACTAGTAAAAATCACCGGCTACTGTGCACGTTTATAAGACTGATTGCCAATCAGACGTTACGGTCTATATTTAGACTAGTAGAAATCATCGACCATTGTGCACGTTTAAAATATTGATTGTCATTCAGACTGAATCGTTTTTTTTTCTGTAGGTTTATTTTCTATTAATTAATTTTTAAATTGTTTAATTACTTGTTTATTTGTTACCAGTCCTTATTTTCCTTTCTTCATTTAAATATGAGTATTTTTAATAATATCATATGGAGTGAAATTTAAATTCACCGTCACACTGAGTGAAATAACTGCTTCATGAGAGAAATAACAAGAAAGAAATAGAGATACTTTCCAATGACTATAAAATACGTGTATTTTCATTTAATATGAAATATAACTTTATTTTGTCGTTTTCCAGTGCATAAAAAGAACAATCTCTTGATTAGTCATTTCACCAGATACCGACAACACATGTCTATAAATAGACATGTTTTAACTATGTATATAGTACATTTACATGTACAAATAGACGTAGACTTGACGTTGCGATTCGTCCAAAGGAAGCCGATTAGTTAATAAACGCATTATATTTCTTTTCAGTGTTGTGATATTTGTTTGTAAACATTGTGTTAATACATCCATTTGTATATAATATCAAGTTTTAATTAAGCGAAATAGTAAATGTGTGTCTCGAAATGTAGCAAGGCTATGACCTCTATGTAAGCGATATAAATAGGCAAGAGACACATGAGCATGTCATAGCATGAAGGTCAAGAAAGATAACTCCAACACGACTAAACTTTATCGTTACCACTGATGTTCATTGATGGCTCCCGAATGGTATGTAAAAAACAGACGGAAGAATGTATTTTTTTAAAAAAATAATTCTATTATGCCAAAGAGGAGAACTGCTTAAGTTTCTTTCACAGTGTCTAAGAAAATTTATATATATTGTTATACACGAATACAAAATCAAAACTCAATTATATTGCACGTAGAAAATATATACTTAACACAACAGAAAGCGACCATCTCTCAGGTGTTAGTTTATGAGAGACATTTTTCACATGAAAGAAAGTGACCATCTCGCAGGTTATATATTTAAACACCACATAAAGTATGTATTATGCGTCTTCATGGTTCAATTTCATTTATAATAGTCAGTGGCGTCACTCGGGTTGGTGTCACCCAGTGCGGTAGCTGATGGTGTCACCCCCATGGTCCTCCTTCCGTAACAGACCATACAGAATCCTTAGTAATGTCATTTTGGTGTCACCCCCTCTGATGGTGTCACCCGGTGCAGTCCGCACCCCCAGCATCCCCCTAGCGACGCCACTGCTGTGCCTGCTAGTCATGTATTTAACTATGATCGGTTATCCGCTTATGAAATCCGACTAGACCGAGCAGTGTGTGCTCTGTAAAATTTGCAATTTTTCATTTTGGTGTCACCTGGTGTCACCCGGTGCGGTCCGCACCCCCCTAGCGACGCCACTGATAATAGTCCCTAACATTGTCATACAAAACTTTACGATTACATATCAACTAGAGAAAACAAGTTTCAAATATCACTTCATTCTATTTTCTTGTATTTTTCTGTTAAAATAAAATAGAATATTCTCCATAAATTTATTTAAATGCACAGTCTGGACGTTAGTGCTTTTATTGCAATTTTTAAAACAATTGAAGTGAGACAAATATTAGTAAAGAACACATTGTAAATGCGAGAGAAATAAATTATTAAGAGAAGTAGAATTATAATAAATATTAATCAAGCATTCACTCATTCAGTTCTTTTATCGTTCGTTTACTTTATTGAATTCATCCTTTTCGCTGAAAATATAATCAAGAAGAGTTATATAAAACAATAACTGAGGTCGTTGCCAAAACTAGCCCCCCCCCTTTAAAAGACAAATATCAACTAAACTTCCTATCAAAGATTAATTGGTTTTTTTACACAAGATGGATATCGTATAAGTATAATATTAAATACACGGGATTTGACTAGACTTTATTTTTTAAAATTGCATTTAACATGTAAATAATGCACATAACGTTATATATATATATATATATATATATATATATATATATATATATATATATATATATATATATATATATATATATATATATATATATATGTATGTATGTATGTATGTATGTATGTATGTATGTATGTATGTATGTATATATATATATATATATATATATATATATATATATATATATATATATATATATATATATATATATATATATATATATATATATATATATATATATGTATGTATGTATGTATGTATGTATGTATGTATGTATGTATGTTCACCAAACCCCGGCCGAGTCATACCAAAGACTTATAAAAAAGGTACTAACAGCTGCCTCGCTTGGCGTTCAGCATTAAGAGGTTAGTGTTAGGACTGGTCGGCCTGGTGTCAGGATAATGTGACTGGGTGGGACATCATGCTACATGTCTGCGGTATGATGCCCCAGTGCTAGACATCACTATAAACTGTCACACTGCAGACATCGTAGCGATATGACTGGAAAAAATGTTAAAGCTAGGTTAAAAATATAAATCGCACACACACACACACACACACTCATTTATTCACTAATTTACTTGTTCATTATCGTCGAACTCGGTTGAAGCCACCCTTTTCGCTGAAAATGAAAATCATTTAGAGCTATATAATAATATAAATTTTAACGGCCTAGCACGCTCTTTAAAATAAATTAACTCTCAATCCAAAATTTTTTCATCTCAACGCTTTTCTCCCCCACAAGATACATTTATTGTAAGTTGCTAAATACTTAATGACTGGCAGTTTTGCTGCTTTTCTATGTAGGATTGCTACATAATACTACTCAAGGACTGTTTTGTTGCTTTCAAGGTAAAGGAAAAATATGTGAATAGTTGGACATTTATACTGTATGATTGATAGAGAGGAGTTACTCTTTGGACCTTTATATTATAGGACAGATGGCGCGGAGGTATTCTGTCTTGGGGGGGGGGACATGTAAGGCTTAAAGACGGTCAGACAGACAGATAGACAGACAGATATGTAAGAGGACAGACAGATGGATAAGACTTTTACATGCATGATATTCTATTGCGGCTCAATAGATAGTTTATCAACTTTTGTGTACCGTACAAATAACACTGAAAAATGTTACACACACATACAAATCCTCATATAATCTGTGTGTATTGCTTGCACCATAGTACATTCAACATGCATTCGTAATAATTTGGATTTTGTTTAAAAAATCAAATATTACAAAACACGCGAAGACTAACATTTCAGACCACCAAAGATATCTTCGTCATTTTTATTGATTAGAAACGAATTGTGAATGATAAGGAAAAATTGTAAGGGTAAAATTGTTATGTCAGAAGCATTCATGTTTTGTCCAACAAAAAAACAAGAAGAAGAAACACAAAGAAGGAAAACAAGAGTCCCTCGAAGGCACTGACACTTCAATGTCCGAAAAGAAGTTCCAGGAATTCAAATTAAGACCATTTCTTCTTTTTAAATGATGCTTGTTGAAATCATATCCGATATTCTTGAACCACTGTGGCAGCCATTTTCGATACCAGAGCAGAACTATTTTCATTTACTACCGACTAGACATCCTAAGAGGTCTTGTACCGAAAGCCTCATTTCGATATGACTTTAGTTCAGGAAGGGAAAGGATGATAATATTGTAATGATGGCTGCTGTGGTTGTCTAAAACATGGCCATTAATGAGCAGAAGAGCAATCAAAAGAAGTGCGATACAATACGGGGTAATGAATGACATAAACTTGGAGGATATCTTCTCTCTCTCTCTCTCTCTCTCTCAATCGACGGGCTAAAGATGATTGCGTCAGTTTTCATTAGGGTAAATACATGCCTAGATATGATTTGTGCTGACGTTTTGCACACAAAATCTCTTTCCAGCATACCACGAAACGATGTTTAATAATAATGATATACTTATGGAACGGCTACCAAGATGGACTTGTGTCTAGTTGTGTCATGTTGCGCATTGTGGGACATGTGCCAAATATTCCACCAACCATCACTAAAATATAGGAAATATTTCAGAAACCACCGCTTTAATTAGACTCATATTTTCAACGTATTGCTCATTAATACATGTACCACGTCTGTAAAATTTCATACTGCTTGGTGCTTTAGAAGATTTCTTATGCAAACGAGCGTGGGCGGGACTTAGAGACAAATGTCGGAAAGACTTAGAGACAATATCGGAAAGGGCCACTCTGTGAATTTGAACCAGTTGAATGACGTTGGTCGGGTCGTTGCTAACTCAACCACGGTTTCGTTATTGATTAGCTTCGCGGAAAAAAATTAATTGCTTGATTTTGCTGGTGTTTTCAGACTGTGTGTTTTAAAGTGCAGGCATGGGGGGGGGGGGAGGAGAAATACCACGTTAGTTGAAAAACACTATGGGTACTAAAAGGCGCGGAATTTATGACATAAAAATGCATCCACGTACACAGTGGAATTTAAGACATAAAAAATACACAGAGGAATTTATGACATAAAAATACAGCCACGTACACAGATGAATTTATCATATAAAAATACGCAGAGGAATTTATGACATAAAAATACAGCCACGTACACAGATGAATTTATCATATAAAAATACACAGAGGAATTTGAGACATAAAAAATACGCAGAGGAATTTATGACATAATAATACAGCCACGTATACAGAGGAATTTATAACATAATAATACAGCCACGTATGATATTAAAAAAATACAGCCACGTACACAGAGGAATTTATGACATAAAACAAATACAGCCACGTACACAGAGGGTTTATGTCTAGAAATCACTATTACAACAACGATTATTCCAATGAAATTAGACCTTCGCTCCTTAAATGTACTGCTGATAATAAAACAAGCACATTTATCCTCTTTTCCTACTTTTAAAAGCATTATATACTGTATACTCATATTCAAAATAGAAATTATATAATCTACACACGCATATTACCAGAGATAGACTGGTCGATAAATAGGCTCGACAGTTGTTAAAAAATCCCCGCTTAAAATTGCAATATTTAGCTTTGAAACAATCTAACATAATAGCAAATATTATTGGTTCAAATTATTTAGCTTGTTTTATTTTATTAAAAATTTGTACAGCCAACTACGTGAATGTACTATACGCACCACACTGAATAGGGTCACTGAAGTTTTTCATGAAATTAACAGGCCATACAAAGGATTCAATGAAAGTATAAGAGATCGTTGAACTCTATGGCACATTATGTTTTCTTTTCCTTTATTAAGAAATGTATCATCATATCTAGACCTATTACTCAAAACAATAATATACAAGATACCGATCGCTTAGTTCAGTATAAAATCTTGACTTACCTTGGTGCAAAACTGCGCAGGTTTATACAGGTGTGACCAACTCCAAAGTTTAAAAGAACATTAGTTTCCTTTATTTTACGATTTCGTTGGATATTCTGTCTAAGATAATGTTCGACTTAATGCATAATGTGTACTACACGATTTACAAGATCTCATATTGATCTTCGTCTACTCAAATACTTACATAAAATAAATGAAAAAGAATTGTACACAGCCAAAAACAATGTCTTTATCACATACAGTACTCAGGTGGACAATTAATGAGACTTCACTAAAGTAAAACTTTCCGTAGCGCTGTTTGCACTGTAAGACGTTCTTCTTTATTTGTTTTCAAATGTAGTTACATACAACCAAATGTTTTGATAGTACAGGCTACAACGCTGGCATCAAATAATATATCAACATCAAGTCCTTATTCCTGTCTGGAGAAGAATCCAAATATCCAGATTTATTGGCTGTTATTCATCTAATCACATCAGAAGACACAATAATTTGTCCTGATCTATTATGGAAGGAGCTCAATGTCGATTTTCATGTCGATTTTCCGACCCGAAAAACGCTATTTGAGCCACTACGACTTTCAAGAAATGAATACTTGAAAGGGCAGAATATTACTCGTTGAATACCGGGTCAGTTTGTGTTTAAGGGATAGGTACAATTTGTTCCTGACAAATCCTTGTGGAGATCTTCATCATCATTTCTATTTTATTTGAGAGTCGCTTGATTTCCTCTTTTAACACACTGTTCTTCTTCCTCAGCTCTTCAAATTCCCAGATTTACAAAGTCACATTTCTACCATCATTATGTATATTTCCAAATATGAACAGCATTAGAACAAATAAATTAAGTTTGTCTGTCTTGTAAAACGAATTCATTCACAAAATGTACAAGAGTGAGGATGAAAAGTACGGGAAACTAAAATCTAAACATAAGACTGTGGAGATGAATATATATATATATATATATATATATATATATATATATATATATATATATATATATATATATATGTAACTACGATTGTAGTTGTGATATTTGGCACTCAGTAAAGTTGACCTATAGTATCATGGAATAATTTTCTTGCGTGTATTGCAATGTAATAGATAAAATAAAAATTGGATAAGAAAGCAAAAAAAAAAATATGTCTGTTGTTTCAACTAAAATGTTCACCACAACTTTAGACAATTAAGAACCAGGAAGTAAATTTCAGCAATCTTTCTTCCAAACTATTGTATACATATTAGCACATTATAGCATATATATATATATATATATATATATATATATATATATATATATATATATATATATATATATATATTTGTCAAACATTATATTTAATTTTTTTCTTCATGTTAAACTATATTAGCACATTATATAAACGCATTATTGTTTCATCATTTTCCAAATAGGTTTTTAATTTATATTTATCACTTACAAAATACGTTTTAATTGTACACCTATTGGGTGTGATTTATATTTTTTTTTTTGCTGTTGATGTTATTAACTGTATATTCCACAAGAGTATATGGGAGACGAACATAATAATAACATTTTCTGTAATGTGTTTCTTGTTAGTTACTTTTGAAAATACCTGGTGATAATGAATACACACTAAGTTATTAAAGTAGATTTCCTTCGACGTTCGGCTCGCGCTCTATTGATGTTTATTTTAAAGTCAAACTTTTGTCTTTTTGTTGCCATCCTTGTAGATTATGTTTAAAAGAAAACGTATTTGGTACAGAATATATTCTTACTTACACGTTTGTCGTATCTAGACATGTCTGCTTGTAGATCCAGCGTCAACTCATCACGGCCTTCGGACAATGGACGACTCTGTATTCGATATTTCAGCTATTTCTGTAATAAGGGTGTCATTTTTTCCTGTTTTGTACGAATCCAATGCCGCTACGAAAAGTTTAATTCTGTATATGCTGCGTGCACGTCCATGTTTTTATCTCAGGCCTTCTTATATGCTAGACCGCGTAAGTTGTGCCGGAATGATGCAACAGTTATGATGTCAGCGATCTTCCGTCGCACAAATCACATAAAATTTCGCTAAACCACGTTATATTTGGAATAGTGGAAATCACCGATCGGTGTGGATGGTTAAGGATCTGGATTTTAGGTGAAAGTATCGAATCAAAGTAAATGTAATGAAAACAGATTAATCGTGAGCAGATGTATCATAACTCTTGTTGTTGTTGTAGGGGTTAACGCCATTTTTAAGCACAGGATAAGCTATACACGGTGGCCAGTATAACTCTTGGAGGAAGAACCCTGAAAAAAAACACCGACCCACGAGAAGCTACTGGCAAGCGTCCTTACGTACCAACGTTAGCCGAGACTGAGACTCGAACCCACGCAGACAGCGGTGAGATGGCAGTGATCCGGCTCGGTGGGCGCATCAGACCACTCGGGGACCCCGTAACTCTGATTTTGTTTAATTGATTTTGTGTGTTGCTGAAATTTATTTACTTTTCATCTTTAAAATACATGTGCTAATGGTAGTGTATGGAGCCATCCAATTGCCGCTAGTTCGTACATTGAGTAGGGAAAAAGTAACCTCTAGGTCAGAGTCATGTTGAAAGCAAAATCCTTCAGATCAGAAACAACAAGATGAGAGGGTGTAGATTTAATGATACTTTCGCATGACTAAAGCTCTTCAAATAAGTGAATTTTTATTTAGTATGAAATACTGTTTTTGTTACCTGTTCATTCTCCAATGCATAAAACGAATTTAGTCTTGATTAGACTTTTTACCAGACACCCCAATGTTCTCCCTTCTATGGAGAGAATATACGATTAAACATGACATCTAAAACACACGTCTATAAATAGACATGTTTTGATCATGTTTATAGTGAGTTCTTTTACATGTACACAGACGTAGGCTTGACGTTGCGACTCTTCACACGAGAACTTAGTTGATAGTAAACGTTATGTGTATGCTTATTTTATGATATTTTATGATAAATTAGGCATTTTCTTATTTCCTTGTATACAGTGCATTAATTTATCCATCCAAACGGAATATCTGGTTCCCTCTCAAAACTGAATGGAATAGTAAATTTAAGTTTCGAAATGTAACAAGGTCATGATCACGGACTACGTAAGCGATATAAATAGATTCAAAACTGTACAGTGTATGAAGTCATGTCATTGTATGTAGATCAAGAAAGATAACTCCAAAACACCAACTCATATTGTAAACGCTTAAGGGGGCAGGGGCCAGTTTTTATGTACAAATTTAATGTCGCATGCACCTGCCTAATATAAAAATTAATATAAAAAATGATACATGAGTGAGGCCCATATTTTGAATAGGTATTATGAAGAACAACATAATTTATTTTAATAATTTTATTCTAAGAACTTCAGTAGACTTGTCAGGTCAAGGGTGTGATATACACACTTGACCTGACAAGTCTACTGAAGTTTTTAGAATAAAATGTTTCTGCATCCCAACCCCTGTTGTATACAGTGGCGTCACTAGAAGGTGCGAGGGGTGCGGAACGCACCGGGTAACGCCATCTGAGGGGGTGACACCAAAATGACTGTCTATAAAATGTTTGAATTTTTGTGCAGGAAGGAGGTCCATGGGGTGACACTATGAGTTAACGCACATTACTGTCGAAAAAATAAATAAAAAATTATTTTTGTGCAGGAAGGAAGTCCATGGGGGTGACACCATGAGTTACCGCACTGGGTGACACCATCCCTAGTGACGTCACTGATTGTATACATGCATTTTTCACATCCAAGGCCATTTTTAACAGCATGTGGTGCTCACAGTGCAAACGCAAGCCCTTTCCCTGGGTGATACTTTTGAAAAACAGTGTCTACTAAATCGCTTGATGCAATTCAGAATAGTTGTCATCCAAGCCGTTTCTGAGATACTAGAGTATTCTACTTGCATTGAACCCAGTGTCTACTGCTACGGGTGGCTAGCTCTACTTCCTAGCCGACTATTAGTATTTCAGTGGCTACATACTGTGCAGTGATTATGGGAGGTGGACATGCCTCGCATCATTTTCAAGAACAACACAAGCCCGTAACACCTAGTTCACAAGTATATCCATCTCTTTAATAATTACACAATAATAGCTCAAAAACGCACACCATACCCTTAACTTAAGAAATTTCCCGAAGGCCAATATGTGAAACTGGCCCCTGTCACCTTAAGGACTAACGGTAATAATTCGGTTCTCATAGCAAACCTATGCAAACACTATGATATTAAAAATTCAATGACTTAAAATGTCTGAGTGCTCATGATCAAACCTATATACGTTGTTGGTATGTTAATTTTCCTGGAAAAATATGATGTGAATTATGTAACGTCATGCTGAAAAAATATTGCTCCTGTGAAGTTTAAATTAAAACACAGACAGACTAGAAATGACAGTGAGCATTTTGTTTGCTTATAATTTGACTGCTTGCAGGTTGTTGTTTTTTTTTTTTTTTTTTTTTTTTGGTCTTGTTTCATATTTATGTTAATTTTATATTCTCGTTTGACTACCATTTGAAGTCATACAATGTAACATCAGCTATTTAGGGCCATAATTCTTCTTTAACTCCCCCATCCCATCCGGATAATTCAATGGCCAGTTCCTTAGTACAATTAAGCTACAATCTATAATATTCCATGAAGTGAATTCTCTATCTAGTCTTGATGACCGTTATCGACATTGTGCAGAAAACAGAGAGAGAAAGAGAGGAGAATAGTATAAGAATGGGAGAATGGAACAACGATAACGTGCAAACATTATTTGCAATTGTTTTAAATATCTTCATACTAAACGATTAATTAACATATTTTGACTGAAATCCGTCTTTCTCATAAAGCAATGTGCCGTGCGAGTGCATTCTGCTTTCGTGCAACAATAATTAAGAGAGAGGTATTTCAACGCATTATATAATGAAAAATATTATTAAAAGTCTTCCCGAAAAATAAATCTGTTTTGCCGGGAGGGTGTAACAAAGTTCATGTTATCAAAGTGCACACTCAAGAACATGTATTTAGTTATAAAACTTCGCAAAAAGAAATGCGGTTCTGCGCACGTCAATTTGAGTTATTGTATTACACCAGTTTATTTCGTGTACCCAAAAAATGTGAAGTATGAAACACAACAAAAACACATTGTAAATAATGTGTCTGGGGATCTACAACCGGTGCACTCTCAGCGTCGCGCGCTGATAGAAATACGTGTATAACAGAAAGGAAGATACGCGTATACCGTAGTAATAATAGGGAAGGAATGACAAAAGGCACAGTAGTAGTATATGGGGTCACCCTAGCGTCAAGTGGACTTACCATGCAAAAACAGTCGATTCACTCTGGCGTCAAGGGGAATTTAACATGGGAAATTTTAACATGGATGGAACTGTAGAGCGTCAAGGGGAATTGAACATGGAAATTGAACAGGACCGGTACTTTAACGTCAATGGGACTTTAACGTTAAAATATGGGGTTTGCACTTTGTCGTAAATGGAAATTGAACATGGGAATGTCACCTGGATGTCAATGGGAATTGAACTTTGGGTGACGTCATGAGGTTTATAGGGTCAAAACATTTTATAGGGATTTTAATGTATTTGTAAGGACAAAGGGTAGATAGGGACAAACATACAAATACACATTTAAACACACAGAAAAGACGACAGAAATGTTCTAAAACAAACCTCACAGAGAGAATAATGGCATTAAAAGAAAAGTCTGTTGTATGGGTTCAAAACATTTATTCAAGTATATACATGGGTTCTCTGGCCTGTGCTTTGGTCTAAGCACTATCCATTTAATACATAAACATTTCTACATCAAACAAACCTATTTACTAGTTATTTAGTTCTTGGCTCTAGTAAACCTGTTTACATTTAATGTTCATTTATTAGAAAAAGCTAACACAAAACAAGTAACATGCAATCAAATAGGACAAAGTTCATGTTTCTCTCTCTCTATTCGTCTCACACGTTGTTAAAAATCTGGTCAGCTAGCACTTGTGTCCCAGCGTAGATATTTCCCATCACTTAATCCGTTTCATCCATAAATCGGCTGTTATATCCATCGTGCTAGGTACACTTATCAGTAAGCAGATCAAGTGCAGTCATCGTCTTCTTCCCATGGAGGTACAATGTATACCATATGAATGGTTACTTTTCCTTCGTTGATGTCAAATTTTCCTCTCATCGACTGCACGTCTTCAATAGCCCTAAAAAGTTTGGACGAAGTTATTTCTGCAGGTGTGCTAAATCCGAGACATACAGGTGAGTTCAAACTGTCGCGATACATAGATAGGCTCAAACGACCTCGATCTTTGACTTGGCAATGACATCTGAGTTCCTCTAACAGTGAGTCAAGTAGGTCCGTAATGAAACCTGCTACTTCCTCGGCTGAAATGTCAGACGCGAAGTCTCTAAATTTCACCGTGTAGGTGTAAGTTGTCGTTCTAAATTTTCTTGAGGTCGCTGTCTGAGTCGTTTGGATGCTAAAATACTCCTGTAGGTCTACTGAATCCTTTCCCTTCTTGGACGCACTTTGCTGTGACGGTATGGTAGTGAAAGAGGTCAGTGATGTTTGTTCCTTCTCTTTTTTCATCTGCGTAGAGTGATTCAGCTTTCTCGTTGCTTGTCCTCGCAATGAAGTGTCGTTATTGGAAGTCGTCCCTTTTTATACTGGGTGATATCAGTATGTCCATAAGGTAAAGTTTTGTGGTCTGGAAGTTTCACTAGCTGCACGTAGTTTGTCATGGCGTTAGTACATAAATAACTAAGATGTGTTACTGCATTGGTGATGTGATAGTGAGGCAAAGAATCACACCCGAGTTTCTCGTTGGACTTGAGTCTTACGCTCTATACTTGCTGTTTGAAGGGATTCATTTTTTCTCAATTGGTCTTAGTAGTGACAATGAACTGTTGGTCTTGGACGTTGTCCTTTTTTATATGCTGACCAATATTGATGTGACCGTACGGCAAAGTAAAGTGGTTGGGAAGTCGCACTCGCTTCTGGTATACGATTTGATAGACTTTTTCCAAGGGTCGACTGACGATGTGGTGAGTGGGTAAACGTACAATCTTGTTCGGCTGGTAGGTGGTCACTTTAAAGTTTGCATCTTCTCCAGACTGCAATGCTTCTTTCAATACGCCAAAGTTGACCACACGACTGGTACGATAATTCAGAGTCAATCCTTTCACTTTACACTCTGTGTGCACTTCTCCTTGTGGGTCCCGGTATTCGTAGCCGTAATTTTTAGGACCGCCACTCGCGAAACTTAGAATCTTGTCGTCAGGATGTTCATCTGTCCAGGCTCCTAAACGGTCTCCTTCGATGTTAGGGTGTTGCTGACCCGGTCGATCTATGTAGATGCAACTGTCCGTGTCAAAGTACAGGACGCGATCCCCTAACAGTTCTAAAGCTTCGTACAATTTTAAGCGAGCATGAGCTGTCACGTAAGCCGCAATGATGACATTTCCAAAAGGGTCGTCTTGTACAAAGTCCAGATCTTCTTCGTAATTGACCAAGATTAAATTCTCTCGAACGACGTCCACGTGTTTCATGTATTTGGTTTTGTCGTGAATCATCTGGAAGTAGCGGGAAGGTTCTATCAAATATTCCGTCTTGGGTAAACACGGTCGTTGTGCCATTTTACCCCACAAGCAATTTAACATCACTTTGGCAAACGATCGCCTGCCTTCGTTTTTCTCGATGTGGTCTAAAGTGATGCCTTCTTGTTCCCGGTATTTCTCTTTGAATTTTATTTGGTCTTCGGAAGTGTGACACCAGGAAGGATAGCCGCGGGCTTCTTGCTTCAGTTTCAAAATGGCATCCACGTAGTCTGCGAAAATGCCTTTCTGAGTAGGGTCACCCTTGTGGTATTGTTGTGTCTTGGGAAAGTGGCAAATTTCGTACACTTCTGACAGTTGGTATCCCATGTCCATAGCTTTGAACAATTCTACGCTGACCCAGGTTCCCGTCAAGGCCCGTTCTTCCTGGGTGTGCTGACAAGGATGATCTTGGTTGCACGTTTCGGCACAAGTACGGCACAAGGGAAACATCAGTTTGCCTTGACAATGGTGAGGTAAGACGGGATGGTATAGGTTCGTGGGAGGCAAAACTTTGCACTTGATCAAGCCTTCGTATTGTCGAATGTTGACCAGGTCGATGTGTTCCGTCAGCAATCGCGGGTGCCCTGTAGGAAAGTGACAATATTTGCACACGTAGGGATACAGCGAACACACATCCAAGTATTTGATTTCTTCTCCTTTCTCTTCGTCGGCTTGGTACAGCAAACAGGTGGCATTGGTCCTTCCTCCGTACAAACTATCCCTCGGGTTCAGGGGGTCCATCAGCTTGTAACTTTCCACGACACGTTTAAACTCGGGATCGATTTTCAAACGGTGATCGTATTCGTGTTCCCACATTTCCACCACTTGGTATCCTTGCTGTTCTAACTTCAAGCGTCGCTGACAAGTGTCATGGTACAGGTCTTCCATGGTCCGTTGTAAAAACTGATTTTTAGTGTCACGGTCAGGGTAGCAGACGGGACATCCGTGAAATAAGCAACCGTTAAACTCATACACGATCTTGGGGTTTTTTAAGTCCCAGCCATCGACCGAATACGTTCCGATGGTCCTTTCGCCTCCTCCGTTGCGGGCATGCTGAATCCATTTGCCTTCCTTGTCGCACAAGTAATGTAACCAGCGTAGGGCTTTGACCGAGTATTGACGCTTGACATAGTTGGTCGTTTGAGGACTGATGACAGCCACGGTCTTTTGAGGCATGAATCGTTGGCGGTACACTAAGGAACACGCTTTGGCAATGGTGCAAGCTTCTTTCAAAGGATCGACCCCTCCGTGTTCCATGAACAGTTCTCGAAATTTTCCACAGCAACGTCGTAAAATGTCCACGTCGGAACGACAATACTTTAACATTTCTTCCTGAAAGTCGAAGGGGTCAGAGGCATGAGCCTGGTACCAAGCGTAGAAATCTTATCGTTGTTCGGTACGCATGTTGTCGGGGTCGTAATAGTGAGCCTCAGGCAAATGGGGTAGAACGGCATGTTGATTGGCTTCCGTATTGAAAAAGTGTGGAAAGTACCCTTTAGCCATTTCTGTCATTCCAAACGTTTTAGGCATTCGACTCAAAGGCATGGCCAAGTAACTCATCGAATCTTTAAATTGCACTTGTCTCACTTGCATGAAAATGATTTTGGCTCCGTTCAAAGTGACTTTAGGACGTTCGGTGCCATGTTCCGTATAGTACCTCAAAAGAAACTGTCCATCGTATCCGGAGAAATTGTGAGCCATCACTGTGGCATGGCGATGACAATCTCGGTAACGTTCGATGTCCTCTTTGCTCCATGTCTTGTCGATGGGGTCTAAGACCCATTTGGCAAAATCGTCTAGCGTCTTTGGTCCTCGAAAGATTTTTTCACGCCCTCCAGGAATTTTGCTGCAGTGAGGGCAATAACTGAAGATAGGTTCTTGAATACACTTCTCGCACGCTCGATGAGCCACGCAAAAATTAGGAATGTGAATGCCAGTCTCTTCCATGCATTCGAAATCGAAAAAGATGAAATTGCCTTTCTTCTTGTGACCGTCCTCTTTCTCTGGTGGGGGTTGGTATTTTTGCACGTAACATTGGTGTTCCAAGTCCACGATGTGGTGACAAATGTGACATTTTTTCTTTCCTGAACATACGTGTGCCTTGACACTATTGGTACGTATGCCTTGTCCACACGCGGGGCACAATCTCAGCAGTTGACAAGCGCATTTCTTCTGTGAACCTTGCGTCTTCAAATGTTGTTGGTAACAGGTAGGGCTGACAAACGTGCGCAGACAAGTTGAACAAGGCACTGGTTCTTCGCTCAGACAGGGTTGAGAGGCCAAACATCCTGAGCATTTCCATCCACAATGTTTGTGTTGCTCTCGATTATTATAACCATAGTCACATTTCTCACAATAATAAACATATCCCAGGAATCCAGTGATACTGGTAATGGTATCGAAATGTTCATCGTGATGATAAAGGTGAATGTATTTTCCGTCCTTAAAATGTTGGCCTCGAAACAACAGAGGCCCGCGCATTTCTTGAGGGTGCACTTTCAAGGTGTAGCGTGGAGCTAGGGCATCTTGCAATTTTTGCATCTCAGGAATGCCACAGGGTGTGTCTTTGGACAATCCGGCTTGTTGTAACAGGAGTTCTGCTTCATTTCGTTGTTTGGCTCGGTCGGATTGTTGAATAGTTTTCCAGGTTCTTTTCCATTCTACCGTGTCGTTCTTGTTGGCATAGGTTCGTCCCACCACGATGGCACGGGCTAAACACATCTGGTCATGAGGGTTGTTAATTCGGACGAGACTTGTTTTGGTGTTGCGAAGGTCGTCCACCAATAAGACCTTTTTGCGTCCTGTCCCTTGAGGAAGAGAGACGTGAGCCATTTTCAGTGTGGCTTTACCATCGGTGATGTCAAACTTGTCATTGGATTGTTGCACCTGTTGTATCTTGTCCATGACTTTGGAAGGGGTCAGTTCTGCGGGTCTGCTAAACTCGATCCAAACAGGGGATTTCAAGCTGTCGTGTTGTATGGATAGTGTCAAGCGATCGTTTTCTTTGGGTTGACATTGTCGCTTGAGTGTGGTGAGCAAAGAATCCCACATCTCGGTGATGAACCCTTCTGCTTTCTCCAACGGTACGTCGGACTTGAAATCTTTAAACTTCACCGTGTAGGTGTAAGCCGTGGTTCTAAATTTTCTAGAGGTGCGCTTTTCCGTCTCTCGAATGTGATAGTACTTTTCAGGGTTGACTGGTGAACTTTGGTTTGGAGTAGACTCTCTCTGTCTGGTCGCAGACGTGGAAGGTGTTGGTTCAGGTTCGCTCATGTCTTCTATTTAAGCGAACACTTCTTTTCGTGTGTGAGGCGATACGTCACTTCGCTGCCTCTTACGTTCTTCTTCTCTCTCACTGAAATCGTGCGATCGTTTCATCTCGATTGCTGATTCAGAAATGATTTAACCAAGTTCATTCTTTCCATATATACCCTCTCTACCTCTCGTTGTGACAATGACTTGGTATATTTCACAAGGCAAGTGAAAGCCAAGCATATAGGAACCCAACGACAGCGTTGCGTCTTAAACACCTCATGCATCTTGACGACCCTTCGATTCAAACCCTACCACGAAAGAAAATAGTTGCAAGAAAAATAAAACAGACAGTTGGTGTCTTCAAGAGAGCTAGAGACGGCACTGTGTCGTTGGGACACGTACGTACGTACTCCAGAAAACTACGCTACTCGACAACGTGAGTGTGCTTGTCAAAATGTTTGAATAAGATTAAAAATGTTTGTCAGTTTCAAAACGCTAACCAGTACTGTGTCCGTTTAATATTTGATGTGACAAGAAGAAATGGTACAATACGCAACAAAGGGTTTGTACGTTTACACTCCAATCTGTCTGTACTGCAATGGTAACAGCGCTCTTGCGTTGGCATTATTTTGCCACACTACCTTTTAAATAAAACAATGCATCACTCATCATAAACGATTTCATTGGCTATACTTATTTTCTTACCGCTTTCGCTTCGAACTGACTTCAGTACCTTTTCGCACAGCGACAAGATCGGACGTGTATTTTTATTCTGCGTCTAGTCGCTACACTACTTGCCCTGAATTTACAACCAAACAATGTGTTACACATTGTAATTGACTTCATTGGCTAACCGATATTTTACACTTCTGTCTCTGTTGATGTGAGTGTGCTTGTCAAAATGTTTGAGTAAGATTAAAAATGTTTGTTAGTTTCAAAACGCGAACCAGTACTGTGGCCGTTTAATATTTGATGTGGCAAGAAGAAATGGTACAATACGCAACAAAGGGTTTGTATGTTTACACTCCAATCTGTCTGTACTGCAATGGTAACAGCGCTCTTGCGTTGGCATTATTTTGCCACACTACCTTAAAAAAAACCCCAATGCATCACTCATCATAAACGATTTCATTGGCTAAACTTATTTTCTTACCGCTTTCGCTTCGAATTGACTTCAGTACCTTTTTGCACAGCGACAAGATCGGACGTGTTTTTTTTTATTCTGCGGCTGGTCGCTACACTACTGTCAACAAGCCCTGAATTTACAACCAAACAATGTGTTACACATTGTAAGTGACTTCATTGGCTAACCGATATTTTACAATTCTGTCTCTATTGATGTGAGTGTGCTTGTCGAAATGTTTGAGTAAGGTTAAAAATGTTTCTCAGTTTCAAAACGCGAACCAGTACTGTGGCCGTTTAATATTTGACGTGGCAAGAAGAAATGGTACAATACGCAAAAAAGGGTTTGTACGTTTACACTCCAATCTGTCTGCACTGCAATGGTAATAGCACACTTGCGTTGGTATTATTTTGCCACACTACCTTTAATAAAACCCCAATGCATCACTCATCATAAACGATTTCATTGGCTATACTTATTTTCTTACCGCTTTCGCTTCGAATTGACTTCAGTACCTTTTCGCACAGCGACAAGATCGGACGTGTTTTTTTATTCTGCGGGTGGTCGCTACTCTACTTGCCCTGAATTTACAATCAAACAATGTGTTACATATTGTAAGTGACTTCATTGGTCAGTCGATATTTTCCACCGCCTTAGCTTCATATTGGTTTCACTTGTTATTCGCACCGTGAGATGATCAGACACGTTTTTCTGTACCTGACCATTAGTCACTTCACAAACAATAAAACTAAAACACAAATGATCGCGCCATGAGCGGCTCATGGAAATTATGTTAGTCATGTTACGAAATATAGCACGACTTGTTTGGATGTACTTTTCTGTGGTCACTCTTTAATTACATGCGTCTCCAGTTCACTCTTGTGATATTTTTTGTAAAGGGTGTATTTTTTCTATGGATGTGATTGTGTTATGTTCTTTATGTTCTTTTATGTTTTCAGTGATTTTACTTTATATCTATATTTTAATTTAGATGTATAGACTATGTAGTCTGAAATAAAGAATTCTTATCTTATCTTATGTAAATGGAATGAGTGTTTCTTTGAAACTTTCATAAGGAAAATGTGCCATAAAAACAAACGTACGTGTCGTCATATTTTTTAAGTAGGAATACATGATCTCTCTCTCTCTCTCTCTCTCATTGTAGTTTTGATTTACTGCAGTCAATTCGAAGCGAAAGCGGTAAGAAAATAAGTTTAGCCAATGAAATCGTTTATGATGAGTGATGCATTGGGGTTTTTTTTAAGGTAGTGTGGCAAAATAATGCCAACGCAAGAGCGCTGTTACCATTGCAGTACAGACAGATTGGAGTGTAAACATACAAACCCTTTGTTGCGTATTGTACCATTTCTTCTTGCCACATCAAATATTAAACGGCCACAGTACTGGTTCGCGTTTTGAAACTAACAAACATTTTTAATCTTACTCAAACATTTTGACAAGCACACTCACATCAACAGAGACAGAAGTGTAAAATATCGGTTAGCCAATGAAGTCAATTACAATGTGTAACACATTGTTTGGTTGTAAATTCAGGGCAAGTAGTGTAGCGACTAGACGCAGAATAAAAATACACGTCCGATCTTGTCGCTGTGCGAAAAGGTACTGAAGTCAGTTCGAAGCGAAAGCGGTAAGAAAATAAGTATAGCCAATGAAATCGTTTATGATGAGTGATGCATTGTTTTATTTAAAAGGTAGTGTGGCAAAATAATGCCAACGCAAGAGCGCTGTTACCATTGCAGTACAGACAGATTGGAGTGTAAACGTACAAACCCTTTGTTGCGTATTGTACCATTTCTTCTTGTCACATCAAATATTAAACAGACACAGTACTGGTTAGCGTTTTGAAACTGACAAACATTTTTAATCTTATTCAAACATTTTGACAAGCACACTCACGTTGTCGAGTAGCGTAGTTTTCTGGAGTACGTACGTACGTGTCCCAACGACACAGTGCCGTCTCTAGCTCTCTTGAAGACACCAACTGTCTGTTTTATTTTTCTTGCAACTATTTTCTTTCGTGGTAGGGTTTGAATCGAAGGGTCGTCAAGATGCATGAGGTGTTTAAGACGCAACGCTGTCGTTGGGTTCCTATATGCTTGGCTTTCACTTGCCTTGTGAAATATACCAAGTCATTGTCACAACGAGAGGTAGAGAGGGTATATATGGAAAGAATGAACTTGGTTAAATCATTTCTGAATCAGCAATCGAGATGAAACGATCGCACGATTTCAGTGAGAGAGAAGAAGAACGTAAGAGGCAGCGAAGTGACGTATCGCCTCACACACGAAAAGAAGTGTTCGCTCAAATAGAAGACATGAGCGAACCTGAACCAACACCTTCCACGTCTGCGACCAGACAGAGAGAGTCTACTCCAAACCAAAGTTCACCAGTCAACCCTGAAAAGTACTATCACATTCGAGAGACGGAAAAGCGCACCTCTAGAAAATTTAGAACCACGGCTTACACCTACACGGTGAAGTTTAAAGATTTCAAGTCCGACGTACCGTTGGAGAAAGCAGAAGGGTTCATCACCGAGATGTGGGATTCTTTGCTCACCACACTCAAGCGACAATGTCAACCCAAAGAAAACGATCGCTTGACACTATCCATACAACACGACAGCTTGAAATCCCCTGTTTGGATCGAGTTTAGCAGACCCGCAGAACTGACCCCTTCCAAAGTCATGGACAAGATACAACAGGTGCAACAATCCAATGACAAGTTTGACATCACCGATGGTAAAGCCACACTGAAAATGGCTCACGTCTCTCTTCCTCAAGGGACAGGACGCAAAAAGGTCTTATTGGTGGACGACCTTCGCAACACCAAAACAAGTCTCGTCCGAATTAACAACCCTCATGACCAGATGTGTTTAGCCCGTGCCATCGTGGTGGGACGAACCTATGCCAACAAGAACGACACGGTAGAATGGAAAAGAACCTGGAAAACTATTCAACAATCCGACCGAGCCAAACAACGAAATGAAGCAGAACTCCTGTTACAACAAGCCGGATTGTCCAAAGACACACCCTGTGGCATTCCTGAGATGCAAAAATTGCAAGATGCCCTAGCTCCACGCTACACCTTGAAAGTGCACCCTCAAGAAATGCGCGGGCCTCTGTTGTTTCGAGGCCAACATTTTAAGGACGGAAAATACATTCACCTTTATCATCACGATGAACATTTCGATACCATTACCAGTATCACTGGATTCCTGGGATATGTTTATTATTGTGAGAAATGTGACTATGGTTATAATAATCGAGAGCAACACAAACATTGTGGATGGAAATGCTCAGGATGTTTGGCCTCTCAACCCTGTCTGAGCGAAGAACCAGTGCCTTGTTCAACTTGTCTGCGCACGTTTGTCAGCCCTACCTGTTACCAACAACATTTGAAGACGCAAGGTTCACAGAAGAAATGCGCTTGTCAACTGCTGAGATTGTGCCCCGCGTGTGGACAAGGCATACGTACCAATAGTGTCAAGGCACACGTATGTTCAGGAAAGAAAAAATGTCACATTTGTCACCACATCGTGGACTTGGAACACCAATGTTACGTGCAAAAATACCAACCCCCACCAGAGAAAGAGGACGGTCACAAGAAGAAAGGCAATTTCATCTTTTTCGATTTCGAATGCATGGAAGAGACTGGCATTCACATTCCTAATTTTTGCGTGGCTCATCGAGCGTGCGAGAAGTGTATTCAAGAACCTATCTTCAGTTATTGCCCTCACTGCAGCAAAATTCCTGGAGGGCGTGAAAAAATCTTTCGAGGACCAAAGACGCTAGACGATTTTGCCAAATGGGTCTTAGACCCCATCGACAAGACATGGAGCAAAGAGGACATCGAACGTTACCGAGATTGTCATCGCCATGCCACAGTGATGGCTCACAATTTCTCCGGATACGATGGACAGTTTCTTTTGAGGTACTATACGGAACATGGCACCGAACGTCCTAAAGTCACTTTGAACGGAGCCAAAATCATTTTCATGCAAGTGAGACAAGTGCAATTTAAAGATTCGATGAGTTACTTGGCCATGCCTTTGAGTCGAATGCCTAAAACGTTTGGAATGACAGAAATGGCTAAAGGGTACTTTCCACACTTTTTCAATACGGAAGCCAATCAACATGCCGTTCTACCCCATTTGCCTGAGGCTCACTATTACGACCCCGACAACATGCGTACCGAACAACGATAAGATTTCTACGCTTGGTACCAGGCTCATGCCTCTGACCCCTTCGACTTTCAGGAAGAAATGTTAAAGTATTGTCGTTCCGACGTGGACATTTTACGACGTTGCTGTGGAAAATTTCGAGAACTGTTCATGGAACACGGAGGGGTCGATCCTTTGAAAGAAGCTTGCACCATTGCCAAAGCGTGTTCCTTAGTGTACCGCCAACGATTCATGCCTCAAAAGACCGTGGCTGTCATCAGTCCTCAAACGACCAACTATGTCAAGCGTCAATACTCGGTCAAAGCCCTACGCTGGTTACATTACTTGTGCGACAAGGAAGGCAAATGGATTCAGCATGCCCGCAACGGAAGAGGCGAAAGGACCATCGGAACGTATTCGGTCGATGGCTGGGACTTAAAAAACCCCAAGATCGTGTATGAGTTTAACGGTTGCTTATTTCACGGATGTCCCGTCTGCTACCCTGACCGTGACACTAAAAATCAGTTTTTACAACGGACCATGGAAGACCTGTACCATGACACTTGTCAGCGACGCTTGAAGTTAGAACAGCAAGGATACCAAGTGGTGGAAATGTGGGAACACGAATACGATCACCGTTTGAAAATCGATCCCGAGTTTAAACGTGTCGTGGAAAGTTACAAGCTGATGGACCCCCTGAACCCGAGGGATAGTTTGTACGGAGGAAGGACCAATGCCACCTGTTTGCTGTACCAAGCTGACGAAGAGAAAGGAGAAGAAATCAAATACTTGGATGTGTGTTCGCTGTATCCCTACGTGTGCAAATATTGTCACTTTCCTACAGGGCACCCGCGATTGCTGACGGAACACATCGACCTGGTCAACATTCGACAATACGAAGGCTTGATCAAGTGCAAAGTTTTGCCTCCCACGAACCTATACCATCCCGTCTTACCTCACCATTGTCAAGGCAAACTGATGTTTCCCTTGTGCCGTACTTGTGCCGAAACGTGCAACCAAGATCATCCTTGTCAGCACACCCAGGAAGAACGGGCCTTGACGGGAACCTGGGTCAGCGTAGAATTGTTCAAAGCTATGGACATGGGATACCAACTGTCAGAAGTGTACGAAATTTGCCACTTTCCCAAGACACAACAATACCACAAGGGTGACCCTACTCAGAAAGGCATTTTCGCAGACTACGTGGATGCCATTTTGAAACTGAAGCAAGAAGCCCGCGGCTATCCTTCCTGGTGTCACACTTCCGAAGACCAAATAAAATTCAAAGAGAAATACCGGGAACAAGAAGGCATCACTTTAGACCACATCGAGAAAAACGAAGGCAGGCGATCGTTTGCCAAAGTGATGTTAAATTGCTTGTGGGGTAAAATGGCACAACGACCGTGTTTACCCAAGACGGAATATTTGATAGAACCTTCCCGCTACTTCCAGATGATTCACGACAAAACCAAATACATGAAACACGTGGACGTCGTTCGAGAGAATTTAATCTTGGTCAATTACGAAGAAGATCTGGACTTTGTACAAGACGACCCTTTTGGAAATGTCATCATTGCGGCTTACGTGACAGCTCATGCTCGCTTAAAATTGTACGAAGCTTTAGAACTGTTAGGGGATCGCGTCCTGTACTTTGACACGGACAGTTGCATCTACATTGATCGACCGGGTCAGCAACACCCTAACATCGAAGGAGACCGTTTAGGAGCCTGGACAGATGAACATCCTGACGACAAGATTCTAAGTTTCGCGAGTGGCGGTCCTAAAAATTACGGCTACGAATACCGGGACCCACAAGGAGAAGTGCACACAGAGTGTAAAGTGAAAGGATTGACTCTGAATTATCGTACCAGTCGTGTGGTCAACTTTGGCGTATTGAAAGAAGCATTGCAGTCTGGAGAAGATGCAAACTTTAAAGTGACCACCTACCAGCCGAACAAGATTGTACGTTTACCCACTCACCACATCGTCAGTCGACCCTTGGAAAAAGTCTATCAAATCGTATACCAGAAGCGAGTGCGACTTCCCAACCACTTTACTTTGCCGTACGGTCACATCAATATTGGTCAGCATATAAAAAAGGACAACGTCCAAGACCAACAGTTCATTGTCACTACTAAGACCAATTGAGAAAAAATGAATCCCTTCAAACAGCAAGTATAGAGCGTAAGACTCAAGTCCAACGAGAAACTCGGGTGTGATTCTTTGCCTCACTATCACATCACCAATGCAGTAACACATCTTAGTTATTTATGTACTAACGCCATGACAAACTACGTGCAGCTAGTGAAACTTCCAGACCACAAAACTTTACCTTATGGACATACTGATATCACCCAGTATAAAAAGGGACGACTTCCAATAACGACACTTCATTGCGAGGACAAGCAACGAGAAAGCTGAATCACTCTACGCAGATGAAAAAAGAGAAGGAACAAACATCACTGACCTCTTTCACTACCATACCGTCACAGCAAAGTGCGTCCAAGAAGGGAAAGGATTCAGTAGACCTACAGGAGTATTTTAGCATCCAAACGACTCAGACAGCGACCTCAAGAAAATTTAGAACGACAACTTACACCTACACGGTGAAATTTAGAGACTTCGCGTCTGACATTTCAGCCGAGGAAGTAGCAGGTTTCATTACGGACCTACTTGACTCACTGTTAGAGGAACTCAGATGTCATTGCCAAGTCAAAGATCGAGGTCGTTTGAGCCTATCTATGTATCGCGACAGTTTGAACTCACCTGTATGTCTCGGATTTAGCACACCTGCAGAAATAACTTCGTCCAAACTTTTTAGGGCTATTGAAGACGTGCAGTCGATGAGAGGAAAATTTGACATCAACGAAGGAAAAGTAACCATTCATATGGTATACATTGTACCTCCATGGGAAGAAGACGATGACTGCACTTGATCTGCTTACTGATAAGTGTACCTAGCACGATGGATATAACAGCCGATTTATGGATGAAACGGATTAAGTGATGGGAAATATCTACGCTGGGACACAAGTGCTAGCTGACCAGATTTTTAACAACGTGTGAGACGAATAGAGAGAGAGAAACATGAACTTTGTCCTATTTGATTGCATGTTACTTGTTTTGTGTTAGCTTTTTCTAATAAATGAACATTAAATGTAAACAGGTTTACTAGAGCCAAGAACTAAATAACTAGTAAATAGGTTTGTTTGATGTAGAAATGTTTATGTATTAAATGGATAGTGCTTAGACCAAAGCACAGGCCAGAGAACCCATGTATATACTTGAATAAATGTTTTGAACCCATACAACAGACTTTTCTTTTAATGCCATTATTCTCTCTGTGAGGTTTGTTTTAGAACATTTCTGTCGTCTTTTCTGTGTGTTTAAATGTGTATTTGTATGTTTGTCCCTATCTACCCTTTGTCCTTACAAATACATTAAAATCCCTATAAAATGTTTTGACCCTATAAACCTCATGACGTCACCCAAAGTTCAATTCCCATTGACATCCAGGTGACATTCCCATGTTCAATTTCCATTTACGACAAAGTGCAAACCCCATATTTTAACGTTAAAGTCCCATTGACGTTAAAGTACCGGTCCTGTTCAATTTCCATGTTCAATTCCCCTTGACGCTCTACAGTTCCATCCATGTTAAAATTTCCCATGTTAAATTCCCCTTGACGCCAGAGTGAATCGACTGTTTTTGCATGGTAAGTCCCCTTGACGCTAGGGTGACCCCATATACTACTCACAGTACCCATAATTATTTTATATGTATTGGTTTGCAGTTGTATTAATGGTATGGAAAAATGGAAACCAGTCTGGAAATGGGTGAACATAAAATAGAGTATTTATGGGTTTGGCTGGCAGGATTGGTTGATAATGAATGTTAGATTTTATTAAAAGGGATCTTTTGAGAACCTGGAAAACAAAGAGACATTGGGATTTCATTTCTTTAACAGACTTTACTGTGGAACAATCGTTACTGAAATTCGTACCTGACTCTTTGGTGCGGAACTGAAATCACGTGTTTCAACCACACACAGATCCAGAAAATGCCATGGCACATATGGTTTTCTCTGCACAGGAGTTGTATTCCAGGATGAATCTATACTGATACACAGAGGTTTCATCATGATCACTCAGAAATTTAAAGTTATTGAATTTTGAATATGATGGTGTTTGCATGGGTTTACTATGGGAACTGAATTAGTGCCCTGAGTCCTGACATCTTGCACTTGTTACACGAGTTTGTTCGTAACTGAACACATAATATATAACGGACAGTAACGTCATTTCGATTTAAGGATAATGTGATTAAACGTCAGTAGTAAATGGGGCCACATTAGGGACAATGGGACTTTGCACTAAAAACACCCCTGGGCCACTTTAGGGACAATGGAAATTTAACATGGTATTGATAAATACCATTATACACATCAGGTCAAGGCTGAAAGCCCGTCCTTTGGCCATAGGTATTTGGATAGGCATATTTTAGGCAAGGGAGATTGACATCTTGGAAATATATTTGTGTGCAAAACAGCAACACCGATGTTACTTAGACACTTATTTACACTAATTAACATTCATGACATCATCTTTTACCTAACAGAGAGAGAGAGAGAGAGAGAGAGAGAGAGAGAGAGAGAGAGAGAGATTGTATTAACTCGTATCGTATTGCTATTGATTACACTGCAGCACATTCATTTTGCTATATGTTCACGAAAACCTATTTTAGGCGACCACCTTAATATATAGTATATACGGTTCCGGTCGCGAAGTGTTCTAGCATCATTCATGACACCAGTGGAATAGGCATATTTACATAATTTGCATATGTGCAAAGGTCTAAAAAGATCTCATGAAAGATTTACAGTTCTGTTAAGTGTTATTTTGCCGTTGGTCACAGTGTCTTTACATTGAAATGACGTTAGTAGTAAATGGGGCCACATTAGGGACAATGGGACTTTGCATTAAAAACACCCCTGGGCCACTTTAGGGACAATGGAAATTTAACATGGAGAAAAACGCTGGGCCACTTTAGGGACAATGGGAATTTAACATAGAGTTTGGGTTTGTCTAGGGACAAGGGAAATTAACATGAGGAATAGAGTTTGGGCTTGTCTAGGGACAAGGGGAATGGAACAGGGGACTATAGTGTGGGTCTGTCTAGGGACAATGGGAATTTAACATGGGGAATAGATCGTGGGACTGTCTAGGGACAATGGGAAATTTAACATGGGGAATAGATCGTGGGACTGTCTAGGGACAATGGGAAATTTAACATTACGGAAACCCCTGGGGGATATAGCCTCAAGGGAATTTAACATATGCAAATTGAACATGGTGGATCTGTATAGCGTCAAGGGGAATTGAACATGGTGGGACTATCTAGGGACAATGATGGTAGAGGGTCAAACACAACAGAGACAGAAACATACATACACTAGTACAAGCGTTGGATTTATATATAAAGCATTACGAAGACCTGAAATCTTGCTGGGGTGTTCAAAAATTTGCATAATTGTAATGATGCTATAAATAGCTATAATCAAGGAAATGCTCAACGACAAAATGGATGTGACTAAAAGTAACGTTAAAATGACAAAATTGTCCCAGAATTTAAAGGAAAATAAACATATCCCCGAAAATTAAGTTACAATGGTTTAGACTAAAATGGATAAAATTAGTAACTACTTACAATATCAACTTCTGTGACGATCGTGGATAAATACCTATGTATCTATAATCAGCTGAAATTCCTATGAAATCCCACTATCTATTTATAGCTCCAACTTGTGGGTTTTTCCTTTGGAAAATCCCACTATCTTTTTATAGCCTCAGCTTGAGTGACGTTCCTGTTTATGAATTCTAGTATATATGTATAGCTACAAAATGTGGAAATCCCCAAGTCGATATTTATACTCTCAAAATTTCCAGCGTCAGTGACGTCACTGTACTGAACACTAGGGGATAAATGGCAACAGTGTTGCAAGTGGCTGACCTGAATACGCGCTACTGTAGGTAGGTAGGTAGAGTGTATCTGATAGGGATAAAGTGAGTTTTTTAGGGACAAACAGAGACCAATACACACACACACACACACACAACATACGCGCGCAGACACACTCACACACACACACACACACAGAGGGAAGAGGAAAAAACAAACCCCAAATATACTATCCACACTCGGGAGGAAGAAAAAAAAAACAACCAAATATACGATCTACACAACGTACGCGAACACACACACATACACACACACACACACACACACACACACACACACAGAGGGAAGAGGAAAAAACAAACCCCAAATATACTATCAACACAGAAGGGAGATAATACAAACCCCAAATAAACTATCCACACAAACGTACGCGAACGCATACAAACCCCAAATATACTATCAACACAGAAGGGAGATAATACAAACCCCAAATAAACTATCCACACAAACGTACGCGAACGCATACAAACCCGAAATATACTATCAACACAGAAGGGAGATAATACAAACCCCAAATAAACTATCCACACAAACGTACGCGAACGCATACAAACCCCAAATATACTATCAACACAGAAGGAGATAATACAAACCCCAAATAAACTATCCACACAAACGTACGCGAACGCATACAAACCCAAAATATACTATCCACACAACGTCGCTAACGCATACAAACTCCAAATATGCTATCCACACTCGGGAGGAAGAAGAAAAAACAACCAAATATACGATCTACACAACGTACGCGAACACACACACACACACACACACACACACACACACAGAGGGAAGAGGAAAAAACAAACCCCAAATATACTATCAACATAGAGGGGAGATAATACAAACCCCAAATAAACTATCCACACAAACGTACGCGAACGCATACAAACCCCAAATATACTATCCACACAAGGTCGATAACGCATACAAACCCCAAATATACTATCCACACTCGGGAGGAAGAAAAAAAAAACAACCAAATATACGATCTACACAACGTACGCGAACACACACACACACACACACACACACACACACACACACACACACACACACTATAAAATGGATAAAATTAGTAACTACTTACAATATCAACTTCTGTGACGATCGTGGATAAATACCTATGTATCTATAATCAGCTGAAATTCCTATGAAATCCCACTATCTATTTATAGCTCCAACTTGTGGGTTTTTCCTTTGGAAAATCCCACTATCTTTTTATAGCCTCAGCTTGAGTGACGTTCCTGTTTATGAATTCTAGTATATATGTATAGCTACAAAATGTGGAAATCCCCAAGTCGATATTTATACTCTCAAAATTTCCAGCGTCAGTGACGTCACTGTACTGAACACTAGGGGATAAATGGCAACAGTGTTGCAAGTGGCTGACCTGAATACGCGCTACTGTAGATAGGTAGGTAGAGTGTATCTGATAGGGATAAAGTGAGTTTTATAGGGACAAACAGAGACCAATACACACAACATACGCGTGCAGACACACGCACACACACACACACACACACACACAGAGGGAAGAGGAGAAAACAAACCCCAAATATACTATCAACACAGAGGGGAGATAATACAAACCCCAAATAAACTATCCACACAAACGTACGCGAACGCATACAAACCCCAAATATACTATCCACACAAGGTCGCTAACGCATACAAACCCCAAATATACTATCCACACTCGGGAGGAAGAAAAAAAAACAAATATACGATCTACACAACGTACGCTAACACACACACACACACACACACACACACAAACACACACACGCACACCACAGAGGGAAGAAGAAAACCATTATACACTATCCACACGGAGTGAAGAAATAACCCTTTATATATATACTATCAACAGAGAGTGAAGAAAATAACCCATTATATTCCATCAACACAGAGTGAAGAAGAAAAAGTTTTTTGAAAGCACCTAAGCCCTCACCTGCAATGACCAACTATGCCAAACACCTACACTCCACCCCCACCCCCACTCCCAACACTACAAAACCCATTTAACCCGTTATTTTATGGCATCAGTGTGTGCTTTAGGAAACATCAAGACACAAAATGATGGATGAATAGACTGACTATTGTTTACGGACTTGCATACCTAAAGAGCGTGCGTGAAGGAAAACATCCTTCCATTTCAATTCTAACTAAAACATGATCCAGAGGGATAGAGAGAGGTGAAAGAGCACAATTTCATAAAGTGTGAGTAAAAACAAAACACGCCATCCTTATTATACAATGTCAAGACCAAGAGACACTTACGTTTTCTTTCTGGTCTATTCTCTTTTAGAAGGTAGTATGAAATTTCACATCAGAGCCAACGCATCGGCTCACATTGTCAATTTTTCCATTTCCATGTCTTTACTGGTACAAGTTCTTCATCATCTTCAATTTCTTCTTCTTCTTCTTCTGAATCCCTCTTCTCTGTTTCGTCTTGTTTCTGTTTCTTCTCTTTTCTCGTAGGGCACTCTGAATTCCAGTGTCCTTTCTCCTGACAACGATATTAGGTATCTTGACTTTTGTCTCTCTTTCTTAGACGAAGCAGGTATTTTGGAGACAAATACCCATTTACCTTTGCAGATATAGCAAACTTCATTAGCACACACTTTCGTATGACTCTCATCAAATCAACGACCAAAAGAGTAAGTTTTGTTGCCACTTTCGCCTGTGAATTATGCTTTCATATGACTTTTAGCAAATATTTGACCAGCAGGTCGATCTGTGATGACTCTTCCATCTTCTTGATCGTTTGAGAGTGGAATGAATACTCTGACGCTAAGACACTCTCCTTATATACAGGGACCTGCTGCGTATGAAACCTAGTCAAATCTAATTTTGCAATAAGATGAAACGATTTCATTGAGGAAGTAAAAGGCAATGATGTACCGTATCGCCTCACACAGAACCTGAAGTGTTAGCTCAGATCCGTGTCAGCGATTTCGAAGACGACGTAACTGAGCTTTCATCAATGCTCTCCATTTATGCCACAAAACCACGAGTCCTGATTCACGCCAAAAGAAATTTCATTCGGTCCATAAAAAAGAGTGTTACATCTGAGAAACGCAAAAACGAACTTCCAGGAAACTGAGAACGACGGCTTACACCTACAACGTGAAATGTATGAGTTCAAGTAGTGCGTAAAACTTAGTCAAATTAAATTTTTATAGTCTAGACGAAACGATCTCTTTTCGAAGAAGAAAGCAGACACCAAGCGACAATGGCGATCCGTGTCACACAACACTTTTCAAAATGTATATGATCAGAGGTTTGTTCTAGCGATCTGCACGGTTAAATTAAATGTTGATGTATTTTGTAATAAGACGGACACAATTTCCATGGGATCGCCCATGGAACCATTGTTCGTGCATTAGTTTAATTTTTTAAAATATTTTTTTTTTTATATAAATCGCCTATAGGATAGACCCAGTAAAGCATGGCCATTCTCGTCACTGTGTGAATAGCTACTCAAGTCAATTCGAAGTGAACGCGGTAAGAAAATAAGTATAGCCAATGAAATGGCTTACAACGGGTGATGCATTGTTTTGTTCTAGGACTGTGTGGCATAATAATCCCTATGTTCTTGCGTTGTTACCATTACAGTGCAGACAGACTGAAATGTGAACTTACAAGCCCTCTTTGTGTGTGTTGTACCATTTCTTCTTACCACATCAAAATACTGAGCGTCAAAGTATTGGTTCGCGTTTTCAAGCTGACCATTTTTTTATATCTCACTTAAACATTTTAACATAAACACTCACACTCACATCGGTAAAGTCAGAACAGATGTGTTACAGTATTGAGGGGCATGTTACCTTTTTTTTTTCAAACTAATAAATTTGGGGTTTGTATGAAGTAAAGAACCGAAAGTACAGTGAAACTCAAGGATGATGACCCAATCTGTCTGTCTTTTGATGCGTGTATTTACTTAAGAAGAAATATGACCTCTAAAACACAAAGAGATACGGCAAGCATGATTAGAATGAACATAACGATGTTTTCCTTCACGCCCGTGTAATTAGAGCTTCAATCCTCTTTGAAGACAAACTTGGTCTCCTTTTGTAGGGCTTGAAATAATAAAAAACCTGAAAAAATCTTAAGCAGTTTGCTATTGATAATTTCATCAACAGACTAAACAACATAAATACCGTTACAACACTAGAAAGCCTTAAATCTTCTATCAAAAAGAAATGCATAAAAAAATTAAAGATTAACGATAACTAACCAATGAAACCGAATTTAACAAAGGCAGTGACATGTGAAGAAATGGCTCTCACTTTGGAAAGGTAGGCGAACGTACTCTGTCATGCACCATCAACTTGAAAAAAATTATAAACAGAGAGAAACCTGAATTCAAAATTCAGTTTTTTTTTTCTTCAAATTGTTTCGTTTCTTTTTTCTTTTTTTTGGAACAAATCTAAGCACTAATATAGAGTGGAAAAGGGAAAATGCACATACAAGCTTTTATATTTCTGAAAAAAATGAGGGGATATTCCTAACGTTCATAATCACCTATATATGCTTGGACTTGTCTATGACTTATCAACAAAACAAGATGTACATATTTCTGGTCAAGCTGCAAGTGTGTGCGTGTTTTTGAAAATGGTAAAAATTGGATATACAATTTTCTCGTGACACTTATAAAGTGAAAAGTCTGTGCAAGTGTCAAAAGCCAAAGTCATATAAGTTTTGTATTTTGTACGGCTTGTAAAGATTTCCACTTTAGAAAATGTGAAGTATCACAAGTTATTATCACAAACAGAAGTGGAACATAGGGGCTTGCAAGAAAGAAAATAACCCAGACAGTTGGTGTCATCAAGAGTGCTAGAGACGGTACCCGAACTTGCTTGCTTGCTTACTTGAATTAAAGTGATTTTCGCTCTAATGGAGCATATATCACTGGTTTAATAACGCACAGCGTGATTTTTAATTACTCCTGGGGAAGGAAAGAGAGCCTCATCCCCAGGCTTTTATGTACTCACAGACTACTTTTAAATTTAGCCACTCAGGTGTAGGACTAACTAGTCCTTAACAACCTGACTGAAAGGCTTTAAACATGAGTGGGAATAGTCTCACCACACACTCATTTTTCTGTCCGAGCGTGGTAAAGGAGGAAAAAAGGTGCTCAAAAAGACAGCCATGGGTGTTAAGTACTCAACAGACCGCTAGCCCGTACTTATTTCAAATCAAGTCCCGTTTTTGCTAATAGACAGTAAAAAGTACCAATAATGTGTTAACCACTTGTGCAATTAGTTCAAATCTAACGAGTCTGTTAAATTTCCTACTTCCTAACATATCTATCTAATATTAGTACTTAGTGTAGTGTACATAAAAATAGCCATACTGATCTTATTTAAATCATTATGTCTAAGAGACATATACCAGTTTGGTCACTGTTAGATTTAAAAAGTTAAGTTTATTGCGGTGTTCCAATGGGTCAAGTTTGTTTCGAGAATAGTTTA